>JANZYN010000038.1:0-219266 GCA_025583755.1 Cordyceps tenuipes
CCCCCCCCCCCCCCCCCCCCCCCCCCCCCCCCCCCCCCCCCCCCCCCCCCCCCCCCCCCCCCCCCCCCCCCCCCCCCCCCCCCCCCCCCCCCCCCCCCCCCCCCCCCCCCCCCCCCCCCCCCCCCGTTTCCGCAGGGCGAACGAAATGCACAGCTTGTCAGACGCACGATGGTGGAGCGACGAATACATTCGGGAAGGAGGGAAGGGGAAATAAATAAATAAAACTTGCTCAATATCCTGCAAGCCTCGCCTGGCGTCTGGCGGCGCCATCGAAACTTGCTCACTTTTTTTGGTTTTCCCGTGTGCTTATTTGCGATGAGCCGCACTAACTAATGATAATACCTGCTTTATTACTGGGACGTTGCAACAAGGCTGCGGATGGGGCGGAGGGGGGGTGCGGAATCTGCCAAAAGAAGGAACCCCCCCCCCCTCTTCACAGATTACATTCTGTACTGTACGACCTTCTCTCCTCAGCTCGGCGGGGACTTCTGCGGCCCGGACGTTTCATTCTTGCGTGACCTTCTTTTCTCCTAAATATCATAGTGGACATCATGGACTATATATTCTTCTCAATCTAGCGCTTTTCCGCCAATCCTCTGTGGTAGCAACCCCCCTGTTGACTTGACTTACAAGACCCCCTTCACTATCTACAGCGTTCCCCGTTCCCTCTATTACATATGTATATGCTATCAGAAAATCGAAACGGCTTGGACACTACCAAGGCGAAACGTCCACTACCCGGGCATACTTGCCAAACTCCTCGTCTCCGCGGAAAAATTCCAGCTCCTCCGGGAAGGTGCCGAGCACGAGCTCAACGCCGCCGTCCTTCTTCAGCGGCGAGATGATCCAGAACCGGAACCGGCCGTTCCCGCGAACCAGCTGCGGCCGCATCGCCTCCGGAGACCCGCCGTTGCCGAACAGCTTGCTGCCAAAGTCGACCTCGCTCAGCGGGAACAGCATCAGGTTCGAGATCATCGCGTGCATGTGCTCAAGACCCATGTTTGCCGTAGAGAAGCGCGTGTGGTCGGGTAGCGACTGTAGCAGCGTGAACGCATCGTGCACCAGCGCCGGCGTGATGCGCGCCGCCGTGTCCCGCAGCACCTGAGCGATGCGGCCGAGGCTCGTCTCCGGCGCGCACAGTTCACTGGCGCTCAGCACGGAGCGGCTCATGATGAGCATGCTGCCCATGTAGGTGGCGGGTAGCAGCGATGAGAAGTGGGCGCGCCCGTCCGTCGGCGCCTCCAGGATGGAGATGTCGTCCGAATCCAGCTCTACCTTCCCGCTGATCTTGGCCGCGTGGCGTCGAGCGCGGATTGCGCTTCTCCAGAAAAAGGCCTGCACAATGTCGCTGACCGAGACGCTTGAGCCCTTGGTTTCGGGGTCAGTCAGAATCTGTTTCTTGAGCTTGCGGATGTTTTCAGCAGATATCTCCATCACCGTTGTGTTCATGCACCGCTCGGCGCGGGGCAGCGGCCACACGGAGTGAAGCTTGAACTTGGGCGCGGGCGGCAGCTCCGTGCCGGTCGGGACGTACGTACTCGGCGCGGTATCTTCGCCGGGCTGGAAGGGGAGGAAGCCCCATGTTCCGGGATCAACTTCTTCCGGGTTCTTGGCCCAGCCCTCCTGCTCGTGGATGATTTCCGGGAGGCCATGGTTGAAGCTGTCCGAATCGAGCCATGAGCACGTCGCCGAAGCGTCACCCTGCAACAGGCGACAATTCTCCGCCCACGCCTTGAGCGCGATCATGACACCCATTCCATCCATGCAGCAGTGGTTCATGTCCACGGCCAGCACGCATCCACCCTTCACGAAATTGGCCTGCGCGATGACGATGTCAGCTGGTAGCTTCGGGAACGTGTCCTGTTGAAGGATGACCTCGTCGTGGAACAGCGACGGCACAAAGTCCTTTTCGCGGAGCTCCGCAAACGTAGGCAGGATTCCGGAACAGTCCTTGTAGATGAGCCGCTTGTGTGCCGATGAGGCCAGTCGTGGTGGCGGGATCGACACGCACAGGTCGCCCTGGACGAAGCCGATCTCCTGCTCTGAGCACGGTACCATCTTGCCGCCCAGCGCGGAAATCAGGTCCATGGTCCGGTCCAAGCCGGCGGACAGGTTATCAAACGCCTCCTGGAAGCTGACCCCCTCGGCCAGGGGAAAGTAAAAAACCAGCCCCATGTAGTGATTCGGATTGACGTAGTCCATGGCATTGAGCTTGAACGACTGCCGTGCCTGGTGCCTGGCCGCCAGCCGCTGCAGTTCCGTCATCGCCCGGCCGCCGCCACCAGCCTCGGCGGCAGACATTCGCGTCCTATCTCGAGACAGCTCGAGCAGAACCTCGGAGAAGCCTTCCAGCGTGGGGTTAGCGTAGAGCTGCCGGGCACTGAGGCGATCAGCCAGGCCGGTGACGGCGCGCAGCGTTTTGATGGCCGCGAAGACGGCAAGCGAGTCGAGACCGAGCTCAAACATGTTCGCGTCGAGCGGCGCGTCTCGAACCTCCGGCAGGTATGAGGCGAACAGCTCGCGAACATCATGGCGTACGGACGCGGGCGAGCTCAGGTCGACGTCAAGAGCGGGTAGGTCGGTGGTACGCGAGGCGTAGAAGCGCTCAATGTAGTCGCCATAAAGCGCGAGCGTTGCCGCGCGCTTGACAGTGCCTTTGTCGGTGCGCACAAATGGCTTGTCCGGCTTGGCAAAGGCGACAAAGTCGCGCAGCAGCTGATTCTTGTGCCGCATCTGCGCGTTGGCCGCCTGCACTACCTCCCAGATGCTGTCGAGTACGGGCTCCGTTTTGCCGCCAATGGGGTCCTTGAGCTCGATGAGAAGTGCAGCTTGCGGCTTGCCCGTACCGAAGACGAGGCACCCAGCGACTGCCGGGTGCGTGCCGATGAGCGCCTCGGTCTGTAGCGGCGAGATCTTGTAGCCGTTGGACAGCACGACGAGGTCATCGTTGCGGCCCTTGAAAGCCCATAGGTACGGCTTTGTTGGGTGGCGTGCGTAGAGGTCTTTGAAGTTGATAGAGCGCTGCTCGGGGAAGGTGTGGTAGATGCCCTGGAAGAGCTCGGCGTGGCGATCATCGCGGTGAATCCAGTGCTCGTACGTGTCTTCCTCATCGAGGGGCTTAAACTCGAATCCGGAGTAGGGGTGGAAGGCGAACCAGAACCAGTGCTCGCGCTTGGGCACTAGGTTGCCGATGAATAGTCCCTCGGTGGTGCCGGTGAGATTCAGCACGCGTACGACCGCGTTGGCCTTGGCTGCACTGACCGGGCTGAGTGGTCCGCCAGAGGCGCAGATGAACTTTGACGTCGCAAGCTTAGCGAGCACGTCGGGGGTCTCGCCGACCTCGTCGGTCAATGACGGAACCATGCTCCAGATGTCAATGCGGGCGCGCTCAGCGAGCGCCTCGACGAGCGTGATGTTGGGCAGCACGCCGACGGGGCCCATTACGCAGAGCAGGTCTAGCAGCGCGGGCAGCAGGATATTCATGATGATGCCGGCCCCGTGACTCATCGGAAAGGACGAATAGATACGGTCGCCAGGGAGCCAGTCGGTGGTCCATGGGAGCAGCCCGTGATCTCCGTCAACGCGGGGCAGGAGGCGCACGGCGTCCATGGTACCGATGAGCCCGTTGGACCATGGGATGGGCTTGGGGACGCCGGTGCTGCCGGAAGTATGCAGGAAGCAAAACGGCTCGGTGGTGGCCTCGGCGAAGGTCTTTGTGTAGGGGTAGGGAGGCGGGACGAGGGGGGAAGATACATCAAGGAGGACGTCGAGCGATGGAAGCTCGAGGAGGGTCATGGGTCGCTGTCCGAGGACGTCCTGGACGAGCGGGACCAGGGGTGCATCGCCAGCCTTGGCCCAGATGTTGCAGCCGAGGGTCTCAAGCACGGCGAGGGCGCCTTGGGTACTGTTCTTTGGGGAGAGAAAGAGGGCCTGGAAGTGTCAGCATCCAGTACAGCGAATATCTGGGTGCTAGATACTTACAGCGTATCCGACCTTGGCACAGGCATACGTTAGTAAAACATGTCGAAGATCATCTGCTTGGTGTTAGCATCTTGAAATGGAGTAGTGCGTGGGGGAGGAGCAAGTAAGGGATGAACATACGTGGTCCGATGTATCCAATAGGTTGGATAGACGTTTGCTTGCCGACCTCGGCCTCGAGCCACCATGCCGTCTTGTTAATGGCCCGGGCAAACTGCCTAGCCGTGATGTCGCGGAACTCGAGCTCGTTCCTGACCATTCTAGATAGCGAGAAGAGGACCTGATTCGGGTACGAAGCGGCGCGCTCGTCGATTATCTGGGGAAGCAGTCGTCTTCCATAGTCGACGACCGGCGCGGTACCGCCCCATATGGCCGCTTCGTCGCCCTTGGTGTTCGGGGCAGCGAGCTCCGGTGTGGTACAGGCGCTGATGCCGAGGCCGACGGACGGGGAGGATGCGCAGTGGCTGCTGCCCTCCTCCGAGCGCAGGCTCGGCGACGAGGAGCCGGCCGACAAGGAGCTGACCTTTTTGGCGGCAGGCATGAAGGTCGTCCATGAGTCGCTGATGCGCGGGGTTGTGTCGCCGAGGGCGCGTGACTTCTCGCGGAAGTGCGAGGGGCGGCCGTTCTCTAAGACGACCTCGAGGCGAGCATCCTTCTCAAACTCACCCTTGGGTGCGCTGATCCACTCGCCGTCGGCGAGCTGGGCGACGCTGCAGTGCCACGGCGTGGTGAAGCCGGTTTGTGTGTTGAGGAGGCTGATGGAGACCTTGTGCTCGCCGAGAGACTCGTGGATAGAGAGGCGGAGGTAGTCTGGGAATGCTTTTTTGACGGCTCCGGCGAATGCCTGCCCTATTTGTTAACGCGGGGGGTTCTCCTTGCAGTCTTCTGGTAATGGAAGAAAAACGTACATATCCGCGCTTCAGCATTTGCTTGGCGACATACTTGACGTCCCGCTTGTACGCGCGGTTCGTGCGGTCCTTGTCTGTCGGGAAGATGTGCTTGAGATCAGACTCGAGGAAGCGGCGGTAGCCTAGATAGGTGAGCTTGGTGTCCGGGTTGTCGACGATCTCCTTGTCAATGTCAAGGTCGTCGCGGCCGTGCTCGTTGAGGAGGATCCGCCGCATATTGGTACAGTTGGCGACGTAGGTGATCTCGCGCAGCTGGGGGGGCAATTCAGGGCAGTCGACAAGGTCGCGGATGCGCGCAAAGGAGACGTGGTTGAAGCCTTTTGCGTGGGCCATCTTGCGGAGAGCCTCGCCATACTGCCATGTCTCGCGGTCTGATATAGAGAGGAGGTCTGTACCGTGTTAGTGAGGCAAACGTGCCGTTTACGGCTGGTCAGGAACTCACCGTTATACGTCATGCCGTCGGAGATGATGGTGACGCGCGCGCCAGGGGGGTAAACCTCGCGGATGCGCCGGCACATGTTGTTGAGGCGCTCGAGGGCGAGCTCCTCTGCCTTGTCGGGTAGCGACCCGAGGACCTTGTACTGTTTGTTGGCCGACTTGAAGGGAAACGAGGGCAGACATGTCTGGACCTCGCGCTCTGCGGCGACGAAGGCATCGATAGTTGCGAGGAAGGAGGGGGTGCCAGCGGCGATGCGCGCGTGCGAATCATCGAACTTGTTGAGGGCGAATTGGGTGATGATGTCGAGGATGGACCGAGAGACGCTCTTTGGAGAGTCCATGGTGTGAGTGAAGCAGAGCGCACAAAGGCAACTCGCAGAGGGAGGACGACCGAGGACGAAGGTCGTCAGGCTGGCGATGACGAAAAAGGGGGGAAACGAGGGAGATTGAAAACAACACTGTCATGTAGATAGTCAACCCTACTTAGCGCGGGGTTGTTGTCAGGCGAGTGACTCGAGGGAGATGTAGTTGAGAGACGGGCTTGAGGCTGGCGTGAATCTTATTTGTAAGTCGCGCTTGTACCTGAGTGTTGGCTGGGAGCATGTAGGACAATGACTGTGATGACAATGAGGACGGGAATAGAGGAGAAGAAAAAGAAAAAGGAAGAAACAAGTTGTGGAAGAAACTGGTGACGAATCGGGCGACAAGTTAACGCGCAAGCAGGTCAGAGAGGCTGACAATCTATCTGTCATACGGAACAAGTGTTGGGTCTGGCTGGCATGATGCATCACCAGCCAGCAGTGGCAGGAAATAGGGATGGGATGGGGGGGAGGGGAGGGGTGTGAAGAGAAGGATCGTCAGTCTAGTGAGTGCTATTTCTCACATGTCTTGGTTTGTTTTTCTTTAATTCACAGAAAAGAAAATGAGAAGAGACGTAGGCGATGCCGTTTATCGTCTTGGTGTTGCCAGCCCCCCACGGGTCCGAGGGACCGCCCACCTGGTAGGCAGACAAGGGGCCGGAGGACAGCAATTAGTCTGGAAGAGGAAGGAACAAGAGGATAAAGAAATGGATAAGAAGGAATTCCACTTTCTCGGTACTCCATAATCGACAAGTCAACCATTCAGACATGTAACTACTGCGTTGCTGATGCAGACGGATCCCCAGCGGATGCGCATGTTTGAGGTAGTTGGCGACACACCAGGGGCGGAGCTAATAACGTTTCTGTTGGAGGTTGAGTAATGGCCCTGTGCCCTGTGGTGCAGGCCAAACCTGAATAGCCTCAAGGAGGTACGGCAAGTGGCAAGTAGGCAAGTAGGGCTGATTTTCCTGTTGCTGCTGCTGCTGTTGTTGCTGAGCCTTATTACTGCTTGGTAAAGGGCAGAGAGCATGCCTGTGGGAGGGACGTCGCTGTTTAGTCCGAGCATGACTCTAAAATAAAGCCTGACCAGCCAGTGTAGGCTGTTGGCAAGAGTGAAGGCATTTTCGCCTCGAGTCGCACAGCGACGTGGGTGGGATCCTTGGCCACCTGCTAAGTTGTCGTCGTCGTGTCTGGCTGGGACGAGGCCCAAACGGAGCTGAGGAGCAGGCCCTCTCTCGCGTCGACAATGAGGCTGTAACTAGCGGGCTGGGAGGTGGATAAGGCGGTATGCAGAAGATGAAACTTGTAATTCCGATAGAATCCGTAACACGGTTGGTTGAGATGTAGCCCACGGATCTGCGTCGTGACTTTTGCGATACATCAGTAGTCGTAGTCGTAGTCGAGCAAGGGTAGCCATGGAGTGGTGTTCCGTGTGAGCGTGGGGGGCATGAGTCAAGTGATTGTCCAACGGCAGCTAGACTTTTGATGTGCGCGCGGGGTCGGGAAGAAGAGAGACAAGGTAAAAAGAGGCAGAGACAGAGGCAGAGACAGAGTCAGAGATTGCCTGTGCCTTTTTTTCCATCACTTTGTTCCGCCAACTTTTCTGTGGGGCACAAAGTCCGTGCGCCCGAGTCCCGTCAAGAAGGACAAAGGAAACAAGAAATCCCCCAGACTGAATTCCGGCATAATAACGAAGCACTTGCTTTCTCGTTGGCCAGTTGTTTCACTCAGAAAGCCCAAAAGCAGGGAGGTGCGTTTCGGACTTGCCCCGCGAAATATGCTCATCCACTCTCCTCGCCGTCTTGAATCCGTCTCAAACCTGCTCACCCTAGAAGCTAGGCGGACCAGGCCGGCCGGCCGACTAGGCACAACCGAGTGCTCAACCTAGTGAGATCCCTGCTCTGAGATCCTTGAAGTCTATATTAAATACGGAGTATTGATCGAAGATTACTGTGGATTGGTGATAAAATTAGATGCTGATGGGGGTACCCGGACCTTGGTTGCCCGTGCTAATTATTAAGACGTGCAGCGACACAGATAGCCACGGTACATGGCAGAGGTCTTATGTACTTTGCTCTGCCGTGATTTAGTCTTTAAAATATCGTACAGAGATACCCAGCAGCCAAACAATTAGTAAGGCTATCATGGCTGACGCATGCATCCTGCGAACCGCGTTGCCACAGCCCGAGCCCCGGATCCAGCCTCAAGCTTTCCTCCTCCTCCACACGCTTGGACAAGACTATACCGCCGCGAATATGCTCAGTTCCTTCTACATGAGATCAGCACTAGCCAAACTCGCGCCCCGTGAGGCCATGGAGCAATCCTACTGCTGGCCTGATTTTTGCATGGCAGCATTTCTACGGTCCAAACCGGTTTCATCTCGTCTTGCCGAGGGACCGGAAACCTGCAGGGTCCTGCATCCACAGTGGCAGTAGAAATTTGACGCGCGCGTGGTTGCAGGTTATGCCGAGGCACGGGCATGTTCGCACAGGACTGCCAGGGTACCAGGGCCCGTGTAGATCTTTGCCACAATGGCCAGCGGCCGAGGTGCTCCGACCTAAAACTGGTCCTGTCAAATATGCATAACTGGCTGCGGGGATTCGTATTTGGACTGAGACGGAGACGATGGATGTTGGCTGGCAAGTGGATTGAGTATACAACCATAGCTAGGAATAGTGGTAAAAGCTGCCACCTAGAGCTGAGAGGCTTTTTACCTTGATCCTTTCGTTTTCTGTACTATCGGCCCGTTTCTACTATCCGGGACCTAGAACTGAGGAATCAACCTGCCTCCAGCTGTGGCTTCACAAGCCCTGCAAGATATCAAAAAAAAAAAAAAAAAAAAAAAAAGAAAGAAAGGACAACAAGAGAGAAAATCGAGCTCAAAAGGAAAATATCTGACTGATCCGGGGCCTGCTAGACGAGTTAAAGCCAGACAAAGTGCCAATGTGAATTATCCAGCTTGTCGCCATGCACTTGGAGATGGTAGGCTGGCACGCACCAACAGCAACCAACACCAAGACCAGCAGCTTCTACACATTCCATCCAAGACGCTCACCTGCATGTCCCGATTCTGCCGATTCAAGGGAAATCCTCTGAATCTCCGTAATGATCCCAGATATTCATCTTCCAGCCGACCAACACCCTGCTCTGACAGCTGGCGGCGCGCGTTTGCCGCTAAAAACTAGCAAAGCATCTACAACCAACAACAAACGCAGCTCGGCCATCCTCATAAACCTTGACCCCTTGGGATTCCTCGCTCACCAACGCAATCCAACTCCGCCGCCAAACTGAAATCTGATACCGCCACGAAACGGCGCAGTCGAGCTCTCTTCGTCGGCGATGACTCAGTCCTCACTGACCGTCCGCAAGGCCGGGACAAGCCCCCCGGGCCGGCAGATAATCGAGCATCAGCCATCGGGGCCGACGCCAGGCATCGCAGCAGACCTCGTATTCCACAGCGCAAGGAGGAAACGGATACGGATTTCCGGCGGGGGACACGGCCCGCGGCCCGCATATGATCGTGATGGAGACCGCGACCAAGGCATGGCGGTTCGCGGCAATGCGGGTGGTTCAGGTCGGTAACCGGGGCTTCGACATGCAAACGTTCAGTGGAGCGGGATTCCGAAAAGATCTCAGCAAAGAAGGACGGGTGCCAAGTCAGGAAAGCTCTGCAGACCGTCAGCCTGTGCTCGCGGGGGGGATTTTCGTCCCACGACCACCACCACCAGCAACGACGCCAAGGCGTGCCCCTGAGTTGTGCGATTCGAGTCGGCAACCGCCTTGCTTCGCCCCCGCCGATCCGCCTCCGTTGACCAGCACCCGCACGCACAGCCCGGGCAGGCGCAATCGACGCGACGCCGCTGCCCCTCGCCGCCCGGCCACACATCGCCACGCCTTCTCCCAGCGCGGTACTCCTCCCC
Source organism: Cordyceps tenuipes (assembly GCA_025583755.1). Classification (NCBI taxonomy): domain Eukaryota; kingdom Fungi; phylum Ascomycota; class Sordariomycetes; order Hypocreales; family Cordycipitaceae; genus Cordyceps; species Cordyceps tenuipes. The sequence goes on from JANZYN010000038.1 coordinate 9,604, forward strand.
CGGCCGGCGTCATCCGCGTCGCCGTTGCCTGCGCTGCTGCCGTGGAGGAAGGGTGCGCGCATCGGCCTCCCGCTGCCGTCGCCGAGGCCGAGGCCCGCCTGAGCGACGCTGCGCGCGTTCGGGGCCGAGGCGGTCAGGGATCAGGAGGCTGCCGCGGCTGCGGAGCGCAGCGCGGGCGGGCTGGCGGCGCGCGTCGCGGCGACGGGCTTGGCGTGCATCGGCCGCCCGGTAGGAGAAGTCCAGCTGGTGGTGCTGCGCGTTGGACGCATTGCAATTGCGTGGCAGGGCGCGTTTTGTGAGCTGAGTCGAGGAAGAAGGGCGGAAGAGGGTTCTCCAGGTCGATAATGTTCACTCGTTCGCGTGGCAGATTCGTCGTGGGGCAGCGGGTGAAACGCAGGGGGACACGTATCGGTCGTTTTGGGAGAGAAAAAGATGACTGGGCAGGTGTCGAGCAATGAGACAGATAGCTGAAGAAGCGAAAACTCTTTCGATCAAGACCTACGGCTCTGTCCTTTCCTCCTCATAGCAGAGCACACTACCTGTCTTTTTGTGTACGGAAAAATGAGGACAGCATAAGATTTGGGTATAGTGTAGTGATGGTTTCTTTCACAAGAGATTTCCCTTTATTTCGAGAAATTCTGTCCATGCACCGGAGACCAGATGAGGACTGGACACATTCAATAACAGCCCCCCCCTCTTGTGTTTCCACAACATGCCGGGATGGGCGTTATTGTGCTCCTTTTCCTTCCTTCTCGACTCCCATCAGGCCATGTTATCGTCCCGCACCCTGGCTACAGAGCAGCCACCCGCCACAATAGCCCAAGACTGCTACACAACCAACGAGAGAAAGCCCATTCACGTCAGCAAGGGTTCTCTTTGCCGGCGCGAATGTTACTTCAAACAAAGAACGTCTTATACAAGAAAGACTGGTCAAGTTTCTATGACTGGGAGCTCCGACCGCAGGTTGTCTTTCTTTGGTCCCGCACGCGGTACAATAGGGGGCCGGCTCTACAATGCTGTGGCTTACACCCAGTTACAATCCGGGGTTGAAAAGGGTGATTTCGTGGATGCATTCTCCAAACGATACTCTGCGTTACTCTATCTATAGTTTGAGGTTTCATAGTCTCAGGATGAGTTGGTTGCCTGCATCACAAGGCGATAAATGGCACATTGGCCCCGAATACCCCCCCCCCCCCTTTCAGTTTAAACCGCCACTGCGGCTGCTACTCGCCGAGCCTTGTCATACCACCAGCCTGTACCACAAACCAATAGCCAGCCAACTTGGCGTCAAACCTTGGATCTTGGGCGCGTCAACGGGTATGCGGTATTTCTTTGCGACGAGGTCACCTGCCTGTACAAAGCGAACGGCAAAATGGCCCTTGGTAGCTTCCTTGGCGTTGTTCCTCTGCTCGTACTGCGATTGTGGCGGGGGAGCAATCGTAGATGCCAGTGAGGATCTACAGCGGAAAACGAAGCAGTGGGGTGGAAGTTGGAACCTACTTTTGGACTCCGCTGAGTGGGCGATCCTGTGGGCTTATTAGTAGCCGCGAAGTGATCCGGAGTTGGCATTTTGCGATAGCTGCATCTACTGCCATGTTTCAATTGTATTACTTGTGTGCACGTAGTTCCCCGATGCGCTCTGAAGCGGTGCTCGACTTGCCCGAGTATCGCAGTTCCAGTGATCGATGCGCCTAGTGCAGTCCAGCCAATCGGAAACAGCCCGACAATGCTAAGAAGTGAGCTGTTGGGAAAAGGTCATACCCTAGAGGATTTTCAAGGTTTCTGCTCTGCTTTATCAACAAGAAAATCGACAGTTGTGTGTCACGAAAGATGCAGCGGTGTGGCACGGCTGCACCACGAGCAGCCTGTGAGTACCGACTTGGCTTTCACATGCGACCAGGCACATTGAATGATAGCTTTGAGCCTTCTCGTCATTTTCAAATGCTGTTCCTGTATCTCTCTCATACATGCTGGATTTGTGATTGGGCCCCCTCCCCCAAGTCTCCCGCCCCACGACTCACAGTCAGTGACTGGGACCAACATCACTCTCATAACAAAGCCTCGTGAGTAGGGTTTCATACTCGCCCCAACTAAAGTCCCTATGCTCTCATGCCCATAATCGACGAATCCGATTCAACAACCGCGGCAGCGATGGGTGAGCAGGCAGTCTCGTCGAGGTGACCGCCAGCCCCACGACGACGTGCCAGTGATACTCACGTACACAGCAACCCGGTCATGGTCCACCATGTAAAGAAAGGGAGCAGACTTACTGCTCTTTGATGTTGCCCTCAAGCATGAATTCTTACCGCCTGCACAACGGAAGCAGCAGGCTTGCCCACTGCGGGGTCGCTGGCGGATGTGTTGGTGGAGGGTGCGGGCGTATTAGGCGGAGATGCCAAATATAGCTTATACAAAGGAGAAAGAAAGGTGTCGGTGCTCTAAGAAACATGGTTGACGGTGGAAGCCCGCAGCCAACAATAGGTTGAACCATCAGCAGCACCGCCGAGCTGTGATTGACCACCGTCATGGGAGTGCCTCGAGTGGGCGTGATGATCGATCTCATGCAATGGGCGGTTGTTAAATAAATATACTGACTGCCAGAGCAGAGTTAGCAAACCTTGATAACTAGAGACTCGAAACTTGTTTCTATTGTGTCTGGTCTGTGCCTGCTAAGGCCACGTCAGCGGGCGGAGGTGTGTGTGTATCCATCAGGACGGGTACAGGCAGACGTGAAGGGGCTTCCTGCTCATGAAACTCAGGAGCTGTGGCTACAATCTCAAGAGGGCTCGTTGTCTTTATTGCTAGCCTCAAACTAGTCAAGGCTTTGAAGGAAGACCTCAAAGAATATTCGACGACAAAGATCAAGATCATTCGCGTCAACACCATGTACTTCACCCGCGACGCGGCCGGCAGTCAGGGGGCGGAGGTATGACTTTGGCTGCCGACGGTCGTTGTTGGCTGGAGACTTCCGGGGCTGCTGAGACAATATTATCGTCTACTACAACTACTGATTGCTTCTTTGACACGGTCCCCTGCTATTCATTGTTGACCTTTGCCTTGCTTATGTGGACGATGGATGAGCAAACCGCCCTGAATCGCAAGACAGATGCCACAAGGCTATAACGTGTAACATGAAGAATAAACAAGGAAACGCGTTATCTGGTTCGTGCGGAGGACAGCTGGAATTTACATTATAAAAGGGCGACACCCATCCCCGCGAATACTAGAAGCATGCCACCAACAACCAGCCCCAACCTACGCAACAGAGAGCCAAATCAATTTACCAAAGAAGCCTCGAAAATGAAAAAAGACCAGCAAAAGTCTCGCAGAATTCTCGTCGCGCAATCGCCCGATGAGGTTATCGGTTGGATGGCCGCCGAAATTTTCAAGGTCGACAAGAAGGCGGAGTGGCGGAAATCGAAGAGCGACATCGAAGAAGGCCTGAGCGATGGGAACCCACAAATCGCCATTTCTCTGATCATGGTAGCCAGAAAGCAATACACTTGGTTGTCAGAAGCCCAGGATGCCGAACTCGAGGTGCTGCTTGATAAGGCCAAGGCCGCGCTCCGGCAGCAGCTGCGGGAACTCGAAGCGAAGGTATCGACGCAGCTTGGCATCAGCAGCCCATCTGAGCAGCCGACGGATTTGTGCTCTTGGGCTTTCCAGAAGCGGTTTCTTGGGGCGTTACTTGCGCTTGCGAATGCGGATGTGGCACACAAGCCTGACAATGCGGTCGACCTTGAGAAGAAGAATGTGGCACGCAGGCTTGAGTATGCGCAGACAGCAGTACGATACCTCTTCCACGCCGCGGACTGGGCAGAGAAGTACAACGAGGACGACAAAGACGACTTTCGGACTGCCGAGTTTGAAGCAGACATCGCGAGGCACCGAATCGACATACAGAAAGATCGCCCCGGAGCCGTGATAGAATTTTTCATCAAGCAGATTTTCGGCATCCCACCTGGAACCAGCCTCGACTCGGTGGATGCCTCTGTGGAGGCAGGGCCGCCTGCCCATAAGCGAACTTGGCCATACCAGCGGAAGCTCATTCAGGACTCACTGAATGCCGGAAAGATCTACGAAGCATTGCAACACGTCAACCTCGCCCATGACTACATGAAGGTCCAAATTTTGCACCCGCATCAGAATTTCGAGGAATTTGCTCGCCTAAGCCAAGAGGTCGATGCCGAATTGAAAGAATTGCAAAAACGGGAATCTCTTTTTGGCCGCGTCAAGAGCATGTTCTCTCGGGGGGGGGAGAAAAAAAGCGTCCGTTGCGGCACCATGGACAACGAACCAACCAGCAGCCACCAACCAGCAGCATCGGCCGATGACTTCAATGAAAGATAGTAGCTCGGACGAGAAACCTCATCATCCTGATCATGACGCCTAATTCTGCTCGTGCTATTGATCTTGGGTCGACGTTGTGGTGGAAAGGTTGGATCGCGAGCGAGAGATCAAACAGCAGAGCAATTCTTCCTGTCTTCTCATTTGCTGGAATTGAACATGGTCCATTTCTACCTGGCAATTGCACAGATGGAAATTTAGATAGCTAGTCATTCTTAAACCCCAGAATAACTGCAATTTGCCCCTTCCTATCCCTTTGGTGTTTGGCCATCTTCTAACAATTTCCCTTGTTTAATTCGTTTTCGCAACATTCCCATCGTCATCGCTGAAATGTCCCAAATCCATCACGATGGACCCCGTTACATTGAGACCTAATTGCCAGTGCCGAGACTTCAGCGCCCAATTTCTCTTCAGCGCCCAATTCCTCTACATGCCCAGCTCATGTCCTTCGACGACAGCGAGACGCGTGCCGCGCAAGTCAAGCTGTTCCGCTCTATCCAAGGCATGGACCTAGCCTGAACAACGTGCGTAGCATCTACAAGAGCGTCATCCACGACATAACGGACGCCGAAGCCGACGCCGAAGCCGACGAGGAGCTCGCCAAGTTCATGAAGCGCAATCCGCGGTACGATAGGCCCTTTGTCATCACTTTGTACAGCCTGTCTTCGGCCTGCGTCGGCCGCTGGGACTTTGGTGCCAGACCCATCGCTCTTCCATCTTCTCCATCGGTGCCTTTGTCGGCTTTATGCAGCATGCTGTCGCGCCGTACTCTATCCTCTTTGCAAACGTATTCGAAGTCGCCATGACCATTATCGCATCCTTTATCGCACGGGAAATTGGCTCCATCCGCGCGACAGTCCCTTTTCCAATCTGTCTGATCGAAAGTACGTATATTGCTGCTCTGCAACTGCGCAGTCGTCCATCTGTCTGATCCTGCCCGGCTTCTCTGTCCAATGTGGCAGTCTTGAACTGGAGTCCCACCAAATCATTCCTGGTAGTATGAACGGTCTCTATACCATACTTTTACTCCCTGTTTCTCGAATATGGCGTCAGGATTCGCACGACCGCCTATGGCCTTGTAAATACTGGCGCAACGGGCGAAAGATCGTGCCTTGACTAGCCAAAGCAGCCATATGGCAACCCCTAGGTGCAACACTACCGTTTGTCGGCGTCTATCGCATCCTTGCCGGCCACGTCAACCAAGCCCGCTTCCGCCAGACACCCATCATGGCTGTCCTTGGCCTCATCGGATACATCCCCAACCCAACTACTTCCTCAGCAACAACCCTCTAGGCTCCTATAAGGGGCTGTCCAACACAGTCGGAACCTTTGCCCTGGGTACAGCGGGCAACCTGTACAGTCGTCTTTGGCACGGCCACGCGGCGTCAGCCATCATCCCGGGAATTTTCACTATTGTGTCATCGCGCCTCGCCGCGTCGGGCACCATCAAGCCTCACTGTACAGTAAACAGCGCAGCGGACCTATTAGCTTCTAGGCTCGGGAGCTAATTCCGAGTATTCCACGAAGCACAAGGTACGCACATTGCGGAGAACACAGCATATTACGGTGAGCAGAGTCTGTTCCGATGGGAAGAGCATCATGATAGCAGACCATATCGTGAGCGTGCCGTCCTGTGGTCAGGCAGAAACTCACTAGGATTAAATAATAAGAAGAGTAAGAACCTTGCAAGTTAGGTATCATAATATCATATCATTACCGTCTGTATATTTATGCGTATACATCGTCAGGTTGTAGATCCCACCTCTTTTTCCAGTCGCCTTATAATAGTCAATAGATACCAAAAATACTTATCGGCCTCGTGGCCTAATGGCCAAGGCATCGGTTTCCGGTACCGGAGATTCCAGGTTCGAGTCCTGGCGGGGTCGTATCCTTATTTTTGCTCCCTATCGAGCGTTTTGTATTTTTCCACCTAATAATTGGTTCTTTTCCATTTTCCTTTGGGGGGGGTTTTTTTTCATCTTTTTTTTTTACAATTTTCCCACTGGCGGTATTATTGTTCCACAAATAGACGGTATGGACCGAGGGCCGGGCCGTCCCACCCCGCAGACCCCCTTCACGATGTTCTCGCATGAATGGCTCGTGGCTTTGTAGCCAGGTCGGATCTTGGTAATTTGGGCCTTGGCTGTGTCTAATGAACAGTCACATGCATGAGTGTGAAATTTTGGTATTTTGTAGGCCCGCCCTAACACGATTCTCCACTTTGTGGTATCAAGAACATGCTTGAATAGAGGAACTAGGTTCAAACAACTGCAAGACAAATATTACATACACTGTTAATATACGTGCATTATACCCCTAATGAGAGGAACCATAGTACTCAATGACATTCCCCTGAGCAGGCGGCGGCTGCCGGTGCTGCTGGTGGTGGATGAGTAGGTCCTGCGCCATCGCCGGCTTCTCCCCGCCGTGCATCGGCACACCCGAGTACACAGGTTGCGGGGGCAGGTACGCGTACTGGACAGGCTGGCCGACGGGCACGTAGACGACGGTGACGGGGTTGCGCAGGTGGTTGCGCAGGTAGGTGTCGGAGCAACCCGCGACGAACAGCACAAACGTGAAGACGAAGACGATCCACATGAAGACGCAGGTGGCGATCATGAGCCCGTCGACGCCCGACCGCGAGCACAGGACTTCCCGGTCACGATCGTAGCCGCCATCGTAGTAGCCGCCGCGCGGGTAGTCGCTGCTGGTGGAACCGCTTCTACTGCTAGAACTGCGGGAAGAGAGGCTATAGGGATAGTATGGGCCGTCGGACTGGTCTTTGTCGTCGGCATCGATGCCGAACGGGATAGTGGTCGTCGTGGGGAGACTGCTAAACATCCGGCTGCTCGTCGGCCCCATCGTGGCAGGGCTCATGCCGTTTGGGTTAGTCGTCGGAGTAGCCAGCAGGTTGGCGGTGAATATCACGTCGCCGCCGCCGCCGCCGCCGCCGACCTGACGAGCGTGATAAAGTTCCACCGGCATGGCCGCGGGAAGTATGTAGCCGTCTACGACAAAGGAGCGACGCAGGTCCCGCTCCCGATAGTCGTGACACTCCTCAATGCTGTAAACGGCATAGGTGGTGAGCAGGCCGCCGACGATGGCGAGGATGAGCCAGGATACGAGCCACATGCCGACGTGAGCGCCGGGGTGCACACCCTGCAGGAAGCGGCGGCGCACGCCCGTCAGCGCAAAGCACATGTCGGCGACGGCCCAGAGGATGGGGATCAGCAGCGCGCATGCGCAAGCAGGGAATATTATGTTGTTGGAGAAGTAGCGGTCCTGGAAGCGCACCATGGATATGCCGATGGCGAAGCCGACGACGCCAAAGATGACGACGAGTACGTTGAAGATGAGCTTAGTCCGGCGCCAAGAGCGGTCCTCGTGGTGGTTGGGGTCGAGCGCATTGTTGTTGTGGTCGGTGGCCGGCGGCGTGGCCTTGGCGGCGTTGTATGCCGACGTGTCAATGCACGACATGATAAAGAGAATGAAGGTGTTGAAAAAGAGCAAGATGATGAAGACGAACTGCACCAAGAAACGGGGTTTGTTAAGACTTTTCCTGCCCGCATCGTCGTCGTCTTCCCCGTCCTCGCTGACCCAGCGGACGACAATGGCAAACGCAGCTATGAGGCCGGCGTAGATGAGCCAGCAGATGAGCCAAACGCCCACGTGCACGGCTGGGTGGAAGCCCGCCTCGAACTTGCGCACGACGCGGACCACTATCTCAGCAATGGCAAAGACAATGGTCAGCACGTAGATGGGCACCGGGATAGCTAGGACGGCCTCGGCGCCGGAGAGGTGGAAGACGCCCCTGGCGGCGGCATTGCTGGACAGCCCCAGGCCAACGACGGAGAGGATCAGGGCGGGTAGGAGGAGGAGCAGATGGCGGCGCTTCCAGGCCCGGATCGGGCTGACCTCTCCCTCAGCATGGACGCGGTCCCCTGGCGGCGGCGGCGACGGCACGGTTGTGGCAGCAGCAGCCGTCATAGCTCTGGCTGTTCGGGGCTAGAAGAGAAGAGAAGAGAAAGAGAAGAGGCACACTCCGAGTGAGCCAATACAAGGCACCTGCGCTATGCCTAATATAGGTATCCGTAGGTTGGACAAAAATTATAGTTTCGCGCTATGCCTAATCTTGTCAGCTGTTGGCTGGTGCTCCCAACCGCCGCCATCAGTGACATCGGAACTCGACATCAGCAGTTGGCTCTCTAATAATCTGTCACATATTCACAATATTCCGGGTCTTTCTATGCACTAAACTTAGGCGGCCGACTGCCATTCCCTTGGCCGCGCTGTTAATGTGGCGACGACACGGGGCTCTACCAAGTGTAGCTGTGATATTGGCCCATCCGGTGTGCTCTCAAGCTTTGGTGTGAAAACACCCTTGAGGAGGGAAGAAAGAGGTAGTCGCCTTTCGCCTTGGTCCCTGCCCCGTACGGGACTCCCGATATGTGTGTCCTGGCAGCTCATGAGCATCAGCCCACTGAGAATTCGACGAGTATAGTATTCTTAACAGGACTGCTTGTGTATTGATACGAAGTGCTACCCGCAAAGGAAGAAGACTTTTCAGCTGCCGCTTAAAGTGTACAATGCTTCTGAAATCAATTCTTGTTAGCGGGCGGTCCTCTATGCCGCAGACCCCGGCGGCCGTGGCGCTGGCTGCTCAGACCTGCAGATGGGTGTAGATTCTGGGGTTAACTTCAAACGTGTAACTTAATGCAATGCAGCCATAATCAGCAAGTTGCTTCTTTCAAGGAGCAGCAAGGGACGAACAGCCAGTGAACCGGGCCATTATGGGGCGTGACGCAAAATAGTGGCGGTGCTGTTGTTCCTTGATTGATACACCCGGTTCTACAATGAAAGTATGTCAACTGACGCAGAGGTAAAGCCATAACAAAGCCGCATGTTATCTTCGACACTCACCGACTATCATTCTCTGTTGACGACACAATACTGTAGCAAAGAAGGGCTTCGCATAAACACTTTTGTCGTTTCTTTGCTTCTGAATAGAGGACACTTCTTTACTCAATGTCATAAAGGGAATACACGTACATGCTGATCACGAGGGTGGCTGGAGCAGCTAAGCGTCTGTGTAACGTAGAGAACAAAGAACACCCAAAATATATAATTCTGCCTCGCCTCCTCGCCTCTAGTTCGATTTCTTAACCTTACATCATTCTCCCATAGCCATCCCATCCATCCACCGTATAGTCTACACTTTCCAAACAATTGAGGCTGTTACGCTTACATACAACCACCAGACTATTCCTACACATACACCAACCACGCCACACACTATGTCCTCATTTCAGCGCATGCAGCAGCATGGCAGCGCCGGGTCTAAGTCGGATAAATCAGTAGAAAGATTGCACGAGGCCGGCGAAAACCATGGGACGCCACCTGCGAAATAAAACCATTGCACGAGGACGACGAAGCCGTTCTCGATATTGTGTTCGTGCATGGGACGGGCGCAAACCCCGAACATGCACTTGAGAGGAAAATGGGCGATAAAACCGTCAACTGGGCGAAAGAGCAGCTCCCGAGCCACGTACGATGTCGAACGATGTTATTCAAGTACAACGCCCCATTAACATTAAAAAATGGGGAGCCGGAAGTCAACATCTCAAAGTTGGCAAACAGGCTGCTTGAGGAACTTCAAGAGCGCCGTGGGGGATCCGCCGTTGACCGTCCCATCATGTTCTGCCCGCACAGCTTTGGGGGCATTATTGTCGTAGAGGCTCTTGCTAAAAGCAGGAAGAAGGATTCTTCGTTCTCCGACATTTCTCACAATACCAAAGGCATCGTTTTTTTCGGCACGCCGTTTCGCGGCACTCCGTGGGCACTTGTGCTCTACGCCTACGCGACTGTCCACACAGGACTGAGGCCAAGCGAAGTGTTGAAATGCGTACTGCCGAACTCGAAATGGTCAAAACACAATGTCGCGCCGTTTGAAGATTGGGTCCAAAAAACAAAAGTCAAAATTGTCTGATTCTGCGTGTTGTTACTCCCCAATTCTGCCTGTTGCTACTCCCCAATTCTGCCTGTTGCTACTCCCCAATTCTGCCTGTTGCTACTCCCCAATTCTGCCTGTTGCTACTCCCCAATTCCGCCTGTTCCTACTCCCCAATTCTAACTTATAACTACTTGGAAGGTTGTCTCCCAGTCGAGTGCTTGCATCAAGGGCTGCGTCGAATGGCCTATTCCAGCAAATCACTCAAGGATGAACAAATTCCACGGCCGCGACAATCTCGATATCAAGACTTTTATCGGCATCGCACAAGAAGTAGCACTTGATGAAGGAGATACATCGGATCAAGAGGATAAAACAGAGGAACCAGATGAACCAGAGTTCAGGCTTCTCAGTGCACCGGGGCACTATCTACGTTTTTTTTCAGGGGGATTGTGGATAGAGATGTAGCCCGCTGCCCGGGGGCCGAGGGGCAGCTTGGCAGAGGAAAAGCCAAGGAGAGGGAAATGGAATTCTATCATAGGAAGCGGCTGTTATACAAAATAAAATAAAATAAAATAAAATAAAATAAAATAGGGTAATTTTCTATCTTGTATATTGAGTCAATTATGAGCATTAATGTCATCATACTGGCGAGTAGATTCCGCACGGCGCGTCAAGTAGCGGTTGTGGTCACTCTGGGTATGCGTCTACTTGGACCGGGCCTATCACCGCATTAGAACACAGCATCAGTCATCAGAAATTTTTCAAAAAAAAAATGTGAATAATTCTATCCCATAACTATGCCTAGGTAATAGAGTTGTATTCCCACAACGTGGTATAGGGTTATCGGAATGAGGTATTTGTTGTTAGTTTGCTGCTTCCTCTTGTGCGTGAGCCCGTCGTAGAATCACGTCTCCCGAACCACCTCTCTCATTCTCCCTGGTGCATTAGTCAACCCCTCGCGCAGACCAACAAACCCCTGCTTCAGCACAAACACTGGTTATATTAGCAAAGAAATCTCAGTACGTAGAAGACAGCTTACTTAGTGGAGCAAGTCCAATGAAGCCGATGCAGTATGCAGCGACAGCCTCCTTTGATCCAACATAGTCGGGGTTGAGCCAGTAGAAGGGGTAGCAACCAGTGAGGTAGCCACCGAGCCCTGCCCAGCCTAGGTACAGTCCAGAAAGAACTACTAATCCGAGGAAATGAGCACCAAGAGCCTAAACAGTTAGCATTAGCAATCACTGTGAGTGTTGGGGCATACCTGTGGTCGCTTGATGCTGTTGAAGAACATGGTCTCAATAATCATCACTAGGGCCGGCGTCGTGTACAAGCTGAACATAGCAAAAGCCTTGAACCAGCCTAAGCCAAACAAATCCGTGACTTCAATCAATTAGAAGAAAAAAACCAAGTAAAGACACAAAAACTTACAAGGCCCGTCAATGGTTGTGGCATCTGGGTTGTGTTGCACTGTTACAAGCCAATATGTAATGGCGTTCATGAGGGAAAACACTGTCGTTGTGGAGTAAAACATGGTGAAATGGAATTGCTTCCGGGGACTTCCCATATTCGAAGGCAGAGACATGGCGCGAACAATTAAAGATTCGATGCCTCCGTCAAGCCCCTCGAGTTCAGGGTAGTACAGGTGGGTAAATGTCCAGGCCTGGGCTGGTTAGCTGGAGCATGTAGGATGTAGATCGATACGTACAAATGTGATTAGGTGCCAAATGAGGCTGAGAACGAAACTCAGCGAGCCGAAGTGAAACAAGAGATAGGAGATCGGGTGATCACGAAACTCGGTGAATTTGTAGTAAAATGCCATGATGCCGGAGCCGGTGAGGAAGGTAAGGACAAGGGCGCGAAGTCTAACGAGACAAGTCTGTGGAATGCACTCCCATGGCGAGTGGCTTGCTCGAAGAAACGGGGGCTAGATTGTTAGCCTGGGCACAGTTCCGACTTGTAATCCCTTACATGATCGTGCAGGACGTTGGATCCAGGAAGACTGCCGGCGGCGGCGAGGAGCGGCGTTGTGTCCCTCGGCATGCTGGCGATGTCGTGTAAAAGGCAGTGATGGACAAGAAAGTAGCAGCGAGAGCTGGGATGAGACGCCAGGAAAATTTCCACAGTTGGTATTCGTGTTGAAAGAGAAAATGGGGCGATCCTCGGATGAAGAAGCAAAGATGCAAGGGGAAGCAAACGCTGTGCATCGTAATATTTGTATTAGTAGCTGGCAGCTGGTAGCTGGCACCTGGCAACTGGCATCTTGAAACTGGCAGGTGCTGCACATGGAAATGATAGGAGCGCGCCAGCTTGGTGCATGCGCGAGACAGACGTAACAACCACCGTAGGCACATAATTGAGTAGATTGATTGTATTAGAAGGATCTCCACTGACTGATTTCTTCGTTCTGGTCATACTAACTCCGTCGGCAGTATGTTGAGCTTCCTAGCACAGGTGTAACTGGTCCGTGCGCAATCGCTAACGACCTACCTAGAGCACACCTTGTCCTGAAGCCAGTTATGCGACAACTCGCAACAAGATTTTCAATCAAACCTCGCTGCTGCGCGTCACAGCCCATCAATTATCAATTCCTGATACTACCCAATTTGACGCTCTACATACAAAAAGTCAGCCGGAAATACAACCAACATGCTTTCAAGTCTTGGGAATCCGCGCCAGGCCGCTGCGCAGGTGCTCAACTTTGCTTTAATTCTATCGTCAGCGTTTATGGTACGCTTTTGCCTGGCAATCCTGTCACACATTGGCGAGCGCATGTCAATACTAACATTTCGTTGCTAAGATGTGGAAAGGCCTTTCTGTTATCAGCGACTCGCCGTCACCCATTGTCGTTGTCCTCTCGGGCAGCATGGAGCCGGCTTTCCAGCGTGGCGACTTGCTGCTCCTCTGGAACCGCAACCTGCTCACAGAGACGGCCGTGGGTGAAGTTGTCGTCTACAATGTCAAGGGCAAAGATATCCCCATTGTGCATCGAGTCGTGCGCAAGTTTGGGTCCGGGTACGTGCCTACCTACGCGGCCCTCACAACGCATCACTAACAAATTCGAAGAGACAAGGCGCAGCTTCTCACTAAAGGCGACAACAATGCGGGCGACGATACCGAACTATATGCCCGCGGGCAAGACTACCTCGAGCGTCGAGACATCATTGGCAGCGTTGTTGGCTACGTCCCGTTCGTGGGTTACGTGACGATTATGCTGTCGGAACATCCATGGATGAAGACGGCTATGCTGGGCATCATGGGCCTTTTGGTAGTTTTACAACGAGAATGAGATACCGAGGTTTATTTATGGATTATTACGGCAACTTCAAAAATAATCGTATTTTTTTCTATCGATTTCCCCTAGCGACCATGTCCGGTTGTCCGCGACCCCCAGAGAAATTCCACAAACAGAACCAACTTTCGGACGTTTCATATGATCCTCTTTCTACGGCGGACGGCTAGAGCCCTTTACCGCCATCCAATCTCTCTCCTAAATTTCCTCCAAGAAGCATGAAAACTCGCATCGGAAGCTCACCTGGAAGCCTTGAGTGATGCGCTTATGAGTTACAGAATGTTCACTCGATGCCGAGGAGCATGCGCACAGTCCCCAGACAACGCCAATGTACAATGCATTTCAAATTATGAAACAGAAGAAGCCACCACATCCACCATGCATACCCAACAAAAAAGCTCAGTTCAGAGACGACGCGACCTTGAAGAAAATGGCCACTGCCGGGTAGATGCTGACCTGAAAGACGATTGTGCGCAAGTAGCTCAGCGAGCGCTTTGACGTTACGACGTACAAGTAGTTATACACCAGACGGCACGCCACGTGAATGACCGTGTACCGCGTCATATCAGCCTGCGGCACCTTGGCCAACGTTCCCAGAATCTATGTTGACAGTTAGCTTCCGCATGTCGAAAACACGTCACACAAGGCCGTAAACGCACCACCGCAGCGGCCCAGACGGCCCACCACTCAAAGCCGTTTTGCTGTGCCGCCTGGCCACGCAGGATCATGCCCTCGAGGTCCGACAGCTTCTTTCCGGACGCGGCCTTGGCATTGAGGCGCGCGACAAACGACCGCGGGTTCTCGTTGGCCCAGCCGCCCTGCACCTTGTTGACCTCGGCGCGGTAGATGGTGTACCAGTGCGGCAGCGCGGCGATGAGTAGCGTCAGCGGCAGCGAGCCGATGGCCAGGCTGGCCTCGCCGTTGATGAAGGGGGTGAGAAAGGACATTGTGCAGGTATCTTTTGTCGTTTGAAGGTGTCCAATGGGTTGGCAGTGAGAATTGGGTGAGGAGAGAAGTCGCGTGGCCGGGATTATTTAGCTGTCTATTGTTCCTGGCTTTGGCTAGTCGCCTAGGAGCATCGGTCTAATGTTTCCTCCGTAGGCGAAGCGCGACGCAATGACACGTGAAAATACCTTAGCAGCTTTTTTTTCCTCTTTTTTTTTGTTGGCCATGGCGGCGGCTTTCTGGACCACGTTTCTTTCGTTTATTTTACTATCTTGGGGCAGGTAGAAGAGTTGTCGCGGCGTGCGGAAAACACTGTTTACTACGTTGACACAGCTGACAGCTGGTGCCTTAAGAAGCACCCTTTTCCTAGAATTCAATGCACGACTAGAATTCGTCGCATTCGTCGCCTTTTCATCCCTCTAAGAGTAAGGCTTAGTGTGACTGATGATTTTCCTGGCGGAACTGCCTCGATTGCCATCAGCTAGTTGTGGCTTCATTTGTACCCAGCGGCCCCGATGCGGAGGACATGATGGAATGCCAACCTGCAATGTTAACGAATCGACGGTCAGCGTCTAACCAGTAGAGTAATGAGTAGAGACTTTTTCAGGACATTATATCCAGACTCTAAAATGCATGTTTGACCCCGCGTTTCCTGAGCATGTAGTTTGACATGCGCACCACGCATTTTGTAATCCGCAGCAACGCCACGAATCGCGACAGTCCCGCCACAGTGAGTGGCTCGTGGGGTAAACAGGCAGGTAAATCCAGGGGACCAACGCTGCAATCCTGCAGTATCAGGCGATTTGACAAGTATTGGATGAATCCACACGGAATAGTTACGGCACAGGGTCTCATTTGGAGGACATAGATGCGGGGTTTTACTTGTCTCATAGCGGTACGGCTGGTGACTTGGCGTTGAACTCAGGGCTCAATCCGGGGAGATGCAGGGCATACAACTTCAATCAGATACAGTCCCGCCAACAAGCGCCTGGAGGTATTTCCCAGCAGCTCTATGGTCAATTCAGTGACCATTTGCTCAGAAATACATGCTGGAGACCCACCGCAGATGCCGTTGAGATCCGCAGGATGGAATGCAGCAGCTCCCTGAACTCCCTGGACAGCGATGACTCTCTCGCCAAGCGCGCTAACCCCTCACGTCCAAAGGCCCCTGAAAGGTTGAGCCCAAAGAGCGGTGACGCAGCCAGACTCAGACTCAGACGGCTGCCCGAGATCTCTGACTAGGAAAGGACTAGCGTGGCTCGATCCATCCAATCAGTCATCCCCATCGTCGTCTTCGCCCCAAACCCATCCACTAAGATCGCGTCACCACATACGACAAGCCCACTGCAGGTCGCTAAAACACACCACCAAGAACCCCACCACAAAAAAAGTTTGGGATGCTTGCTGTCACGCCCAGCGCCTTCTCTTTTTCCCCTTCTCCTTTCCCTTTCCCTTTGCTGCTCTGCGCCTCAACACCAAATTCATCATCCTAGACGACGAAGTCACACTATCCAGCACACAGTCTGCTTCTATCTCCTATAAAAACCGTTTGCCGAGTCACCATGCCTAGGGCCGCCGCTGAGCTGTAAATCGCCCACTGCGAGCCGTCGCCGTCGACTTGGCCGCGGCTCGCAGTCCAGCAGCTCTCCGATATATTCAATTATTCTACTCGACAAATTGTTTTTTAACGGCTCTTCCGCTAGCTAAGCCCTGCTTGGCTATCCCAGAGGCGCTGTCTCAACAAGATACCAATAACTGCTGCTGCCCCTCACGCCTCGGGCATACACTATCAAAATTTTCAGTTTAAACCAACATATCAAACGAGACCTGCCATAACTCGACCAACATCAAAACCTTCACTCACGAAGGAAGAAGGCTATCTTTCAGTTCTTATTTACCCCAACCGCAATTAACCCCAGCTTCGATAGACAAAAGTTTTGTTTGCAGAAAACCATTCTCCATCCCGACATAGACGGCCAGCCATCATGTCTCGCAACGTTCGCAAAAAGGTCACCACACCTAGGCGCCCCAAGCGCCGAGGCTCTGATACCACCTCGGCTTCCTCCATAGACCTATCAGACGACGATGGCTACTCTGCCGTCGAGGACATTACCGACTCAGAAGATGACGACGAGGACGATGTCAATGCGGTCGAGGAGGAGAACATACGCACAGAAGCCGTAATTGAGCCTCTGCCCTCTCCTCGACCGCCCACGGACAATGACGATGATGACGATGACGAAGCCTCTGACCCAGAGATCGAGATCGAGGTAGATGTATCAGTTGATGGCCACGGTGAATTTGAAGACGACGATGAGCAGGCAAGCTGGGCAGGCATTGTCTCCGACGGTGACGACAACCACGTGACCGACTTCTATATCAATGCCGATGCCTTTATCCCAGACGTGGCTGCTGAACGACACGTTCACTTCGACATTCCTTCCAGTGACTCAGACTCGACCGACACGGACGATGACCATGGCGATCTCTTTCCCGATATTTTTGTTGCCCAGAATTCACTGGATCCCGCTTTTCGCAAAGAAATAGAGAATGACCCTGACGATGGCTCGTCTGACTCTGGTACCTTTTGGGACTACACCGGCCAACACCACGATGACGACAATTCGGACGTTGAGGACATAAACGAAACCCGCACGGCCACTCCTCATAACAATCACATCAAATGCGAAGACCAGGGCCCCGCCTCTCCTATTCTAGAAGAACTTTACGGCTGTGAAAGTGAGTCCTGCCAGATGCGGTGCCTTATTCTTCGTAAGCACGCTAACTCGCTGCGCAGCTGATGGTGACACGACGGAGGAAGATACTCCAGAACCTTCTGCAAGACAAAGAACCAGACGACTCTCCGTGGCCATTAGTGAGGCGACTGACTCTGAGTCCGAGCCCGTGAAAACGGAACGTGGCCACCCTCGGGTCGGTCGCTTTAAGCTTGACCGCTCCGACAAGAAACCCATTGCCGTTCTTAACCCGCTCACGCGCAAGATGATGATATTTACCCCACATCGTCGTCACCAGTATGACATCTCCCCAGAGCAGATGAACTTCCCCTGGCCGTTTAACGGTCAAGCAGAACCTCTCGGCGACACAGCCAACATTATGTTCAACGCGATGCTTTCCTCTGAAGCCTTTGCAGACTATCTCACTACCCAGCCCGACGCATTGTTTTCATTGCCCATCGAGGGTGGTGAAGCTGGGGCTAGTTCACCCAGCATAGAAGCTGACGATGACGACGCTGAAAGCAATCTAAAGATGAGCGACTTCATTACCTGGGATAAAGACGACTCATCCGGGGAGGAAGGCGAAGCAGACAATTGGCAGCCATCCTCGACGCCTATCCGCCCTACGACAGCATCCAGTGAAATTGATGTTCTCTCCCACCTCAACTCAGAGACGGTCGGTGCTTTCCGCCGCAACCAAATCAACCAGCAGTTGATCTTGAGCAATCAGGCCACGCAAGACTCTCTAGCCTTGAGCGGGCCGTACAACCACACTGCCCTTCGGGGCCTGAAGTCGGACCGCTTCGACACGGCGGGTATGCCTCTTACACCAGTCCGTCGTCAAAAGAAGCATCTCAGCGATATAGCCCGTAGCCCGCTGGAGAAGGCATCGGCCAAGCGGAAGGCCTCGGGCGAGGCCACTGGCACAGGCCACAAGCGACACCGCAGCATCTCCGATGTCAACATGCTACGAATTTAACGCTTGATGCCTACATCTGTCGCTGTACGCAGTATTCCAATAAAACGAAGGAGGACGGCGTGGTTTCTTTGAAGAAGCCGCCCCTGGCCTCTCAGCGACGCCATCTGGAGCGATTGCTTGTCTTGACATCTTCTTTTCCTTTTTCCCTTTGTGTTCTTGTTTCGTTTTCCGTCAACAAGGCCCATTTGTGGTGTGCCTGCACAGGACGTTCTATTTGGTCAGGGTATATTCCTGGCAGATTTCTTGGAAACAATCTTTGCTGAGAAGGGCATGCGTTAGGTATAATGGTTAGTCGGCTGGGAGTTTGATGAGTCTTTTTTTTCTGTTAGTGGTTAGCTCCAGGAGGGCATGGAAATCCGAGATTGGTAATTTTTAAACTTTTGTCCTATGATGTGTGTGAAGTTGTTGCTTTTCATATGTTTGATTTGTTCCTTGTCCTCTGACTAATAGACACTGGCAGTTTCGCTGCTGTGCAAGGATGGATGAACTTGGTTTATGTTGTCATGAGTCCTACTACTTCGTACATTGGAATTGTGGATGAAAATCAAAGGTACAACAGGTGATGTTGAAGTTAGCAAAGGCAGCGTGATATGAAGTGACCGCTTGAGCTTTCAATTTCACTGAGATGATTCTTGCAGAAAAATGCCATACCCTGCCTTGAAATTTTGGACCCTGCCCTGCTCATTTTATTCCATTTGTCCCCTCTTTCTAACTAGGGTGAGGGTGTACGCTGCCTACCCTGTACTTGACTCGCGTTGCCTAGCCAACGTTAATGTTGAGATGTTACTGGTTTGGGCCAAGGCGTAATGCAGACAACAAATCTCCTTGCCCATTCTTGTGCGAATGCAAACGGCAAAACCTTCCAGCATCATGAGCTAAAACCGCCAGTTCTCGACAGTTATTGCTCAGAATCATCCATCTAGCATTATTTGATATCTTTTTGGTCTTCTTTTTTGCATCGTCACCCACAACCCACACAACTAGCCGGCGCCGCTTCCTCGTTTCCTCTCTTTCGAGACTGACCGTATGGACGCTCATGCTGCCCCCAGGACGTCGCAGAACCTGTTCGAGGTGTATCTGCGCCTACGTCCGCCGCTGGCCAGCGCGTTGTCTACTACGGCGACCGAGCGCGTGCTGACCGTCGAGACGCCAGATGGGGAGGGCGAGGATGCCGCCCCGAGCCACATCACGCTGAACCCGCCGTCGGACCGGCGGCGCGCCATTGAGCGGTTCAGCTTCACCCAGGTGTTTGCGGAGACGGCATCTCAGCTGGACGTCTTCAAGAGCACCGAGATTGTGAGCATGGTAGAGGGCGTACTGGCAGCCAAGGGGGGCGAGGGCACCGACGCGGTTGTGGCGACACTGGGCGTCACGGGGTCTGGAAAAGTACGAGAAAACTTGCTGAGTTGAAGAAAAGAAAAAACTGACGAGGACCGTCAAAGACATATAGATTGCTGACTTGCTTTAGACACATACGATCCTTGGCTCCAAGACGCAGCGCGGCCTCACGCAGCTCGCTATTGACGTCGTCTTCCGGTCCATCGGCCCCAGCATGCTGGACGCAGCAACATTGCCTGCCATGATTGACTCGCTGCAGGCCTGCGATTCTTCCGAGTCCACGCTCATGGCTGCCTCAACGTACCTCGAAACTGTCTTCGCCGACCCTTCACACTTTCCGCGGGCCAGCTCGCGCGCTACCACGCCCATGATTGTACGCACTCTGCCTTGCTCGTTCCCCGAGTCATTATCACCACCACCGCTACCACGACTGTCGCAGCTACCGGAGCAGTAGTGCCGCTCCCGGTTCCCTGATGTTGTGCTGCCCAAGAACCCGCCCAAGAAGCTACTTGATCCTCTCTACATGGCCCTCACCGCCACCGCCCGCAGCAAATCCAGTACCGACCACAGACGCAACATGACAGCTAACAACGTGCAGGGCGAATTTAGCTCGAGTATCATGTCCCACGCGCCTCGCCGCAACCTGCCGCCTCTGCCAACCTCTCTGCCGAAGGAACCCGACGTGAGCGACATCCTCGTGACGTGCGACGCGTCGGCCGAGTACGTGGTGGTCGTGTTCATGTACGAGGTGCACAACGACCGCATCTACGACCTCCTCACACCAGCAACCAAGAACGCAACGACAAAGGAGTTTCGTCGGCGGCCGCTGCTCTTCAAGTCAACGGAACTGTCGCCGGACCGCAAGGTCGTCGCTGGCCTCCGCAAGGTCGTCTGCGCGACTGCTCGCGAGGCGCTGCTCGTCCTCGAGGCCGGCCTGCAGGAGCGCCGCGTAACAGGGACTGGCAGCAATAGCGTATCGAGCCGCAGCCACGGCTTCTTTTGCTTCGAGGTCAAGAAGCGCCATGGTGGGCGGCGACCCGGCCCCTGGGGAGGCAGCAAGCTGACGGTCGTCGACTTGGCGGGCAGTGAGCGGGCCAGAGAGGCCAAGACGGCTGGTGCTACGCTTGTTGAGGCGGGCAAGATCAACGAGAGTCTCATGTATCTCGGGCAGTGCCTTCAGACCCAAAGTGAGCTGGGAACATCAACCAAGGTATGGCGATGTACTACTTTTCTAGCAGCATTCATGCTGACCCATACAGCCCAACGTCGTCCCTTATAGACAGTGCAAGCTGACGGAGCTTCTCTTTTCCAACTCCTTCCCTACACACACAAGTCCGCATATGCCGCGCCGCAACCCGCAAAAAGGTGTCATGATTGTGACGGCGGATCCGACTGGCGATTTCAATGCCACCTCCCAGATCCTTCGCTACAGTGCCCTCGCTCGCGAAGTCACTGTTCCGCGAATCCCTTCCATCACGGCCACGATACTCGCCAACGTTCCTACGCCGACATCAGGTCCACGCTCAGCGAGCCCTCTCCAGAACCATTTACAGCGTCCGTTTGTCACGGCGGGCGGTAACTCGGGCTACCGCAACCAAACACCAGTCGATGAGCGCACAACCATGGAGATTGCGGCCCTTGAAATTGCCCGTCTCAGTGACGAGATTGACCAGTTGCGTGCGGAGACGGATGCTCACATGGAGGCACGTTTCACAGCCGAGGCGCATCTTCTGAGTATGGAGGATCGGCTGATTGACCTCGAGGCCGCAATTCGTGACGAGTGCGCTGCCGAGTTTGAGCAGACGCTCATGCTGGAGCTTGCTCGTTTCAAGACGAGCCTTGCCCTCGAGCAGGAGCGCAGCGAGGAGCACTGGGATCGCAAAGTGGACCTGCTCGAGCGCGGTCTGGACAGTTCGGCCCGGGACGACGGGAACGGCGGCGGCGGCGGCGACGAATACAACAAGGAGAACGTGCTCGTGGAGGACCTGTCGGAGGAGGTTGAGCGGCTGCGACGGGAAAATGCGGTGTTGAAGCGGGAGCTGGCCGGGCGCAGTCCGACGAAGCGCAAGCCGCTGGAGGAGAGAGATGATTTCGAGTCGGCTGCTGCGAGCCACGCTGTGTCGAGCCTCGGCAAGAAGCTGGAGCAGATGCGTGTGAGTGTCGATGCCGGCTCACGGTCGCCGAGCGGCGGGAGCCCGAAAAAGGCGCGACGAACTGCCAAGGGCACGTGAACTGGAGGACGAAGTCTCCTCGTCTTGGATGCGGCTTTCATGGTTGTGGGGGAGGAGACTGTTGCATAATTGGATAACAGGCGCTCGGCGTTTTCGTCTGGTTTACAGCCAAGGCAGCGGCTGGGGTTCGTCGATAAATGTTGGATACATGGCTGGCCTGAGTTGAGATTTGCATCTTTAAGTGAAGAATACCCGTTATAGTGTACTTGACTGCATTTATACATTTTTTATTATTGGATATATTCAAAGGCCTACTCAATATGAGAGAATGACATGAGAACTGCTAATAGGAATCCTAACTGATCTCAGTGGCCAGAGTAGGGTCATCTCGACCTATTTTCAAAAAGCTAGTCAATATAGGAGAATGACAAGAGAAATGCGGATAGGGACTCCCAACAGGCGACATCGTCCCGGAGCCCAGAGTCGGATCATCTTGCTGAAAGAATGAGGCGTCCCCCCACATGTCACATTCTGTATTCTGTCCAAGGTCCAAGGTGCTCTGCACGAATTTGGCTGCTGCCCGCAGCGGAGAGTCGCTCCTGATCGGGCACATCCTTGTCAGGGGGGCGGGCTTCGGCATCACCTTCGAGATGGCAGACGAGAGACGACGGGTTGACGACTGTATCAGCGCAAGGAGAAGTGCGAAAGTGACCTGGTACCCTACCCAGCCTCCAAGGACACCCGACCTAGCCTTCACGCAGTTGTATTTGCTTTGATTCAGCTTCATGTTCCGCTTCCATACCGACTTGCGGAACTGGGGCTGATATGGAGTTGCGCGCCGCCACGACCACGGACCAGCAGGCCGCTGAGGAGGGCTCGAGATTTGGGGGCGGGGGCGTAGAATGGCTTGACAGCTGGATCTGTCTTTATTTTTATTTTTATTTTTATTTTTGGCGTTTTTTTTCCTTTTAATGTTGTATGCGCCCGCTTTGCCTGCAAGTCGGCTCCAGCCCCGAGACGTAAATTCCGCATGTTGTCCCTTTCACCGTAGTGACTGACAATGTTTTTTTGTCCTCTCACGGTAGGCTAGGCAATCATGGCTGAGAAGGGAGTCTCGAACCAAGGCTTTCGAGGTATCCCGGCAAGCCTCTGCTTCAAGATTCCTGGCTGGCGCTCGTAACTGCCTGGCACCGTGCATGCTCGTTCGTTTATCCTCTTCTCTCGATGGCTGTCATGCGCACTGGCCTTGTAAATGGGGACAGATAGATGGTGAGGCAGCACCTGAATCTGTTTGTATCATCGATATGCAGCCATTCTCGTCCTCCACAGCCCTCTCGGCCTTTCTCCTAAACTGGTATACCGGTATCGATTGCTTGCTGTGTCCAATCTTGTAGTCTTCTCTGGATAGATCGCCATTCCTAGGGGTTACGCCTGAGCAAGCATGACGGATCTCGCACCCCTGTCGTCGACGCCGATGGAGCCTCACGGGAGCTCAATACTGCAAGCCGACACGGCAAGACCAGAGACTGAGGCGCAATTTGGCTGAACGAGTACATCTGGTCGACAACGCCTCGGCTCGCCTATGCGGCACATACCCAACTCCAGCGTACCATATTGAACTAACTCCGACCGTTCTTTGACTTGGGAGTAAAGACCGAGGCTACGGTCAGCCTCGTGCGATTGCTCGATGTCGATTACCAACAACCACTTGCTCGCTGCACCCGAGTCCTGGGGCGATGTGTCTGCTTTCCTTCATTTCAATTTCAGCTGCCCCCGGCGCCACTATGGCCTGGAATTCGACGGATAAGTGCAGCTTGTCGACCGGTTTTGAAGCAACCTGTGCGCCTTGACCACACGCCGAGCGATGACAATGATCGGGACTGTGATTGGCCTGGACTTGTTTGCCTGGGCGGTCTATAATAATGACTATAACGGCATAGTCAACTTCATTTCGCATAACATCAGCCGGGTTAAAAATGTCCGGCTCGTCCTGGTGTCCGGAACCAACCCTAGACACGTCGGCATCGCCGCGCCCGGTCGCCAGCCAGACGTAGCTTCCCCCAACGCATCTGCCGCGACCTCCCTCGCCGCCTCGCGCCACATGTAAGAGGATGGAAACCCCTCGTCGATTGTACGTGCATGAAGCTTCACCGCTGGAGTAAGCAGCGCGATGGACAAAAAAAACATGGCTCGCGAGATGACTCAAACCGAAACCTCCAGAAGTGGGAACGGCGGTGCCGCGCCGACCACTAGCAAGCCCTTGGCTGTGAAATGGGAGCTTGTATGTTTAGGCGTCTCATGGCGCCCCAACCGCGGCAGCTGCACTCATTGAGGGAAGCTATAGCTTACTCGAGCGACGAGCCCGCATCGCCGTAGTCTTGACAAGCAAAGACACAGCACTACCCCCTGACTGATGAGCGGGATTTCAAGGGTGGCCAGCTCAGCTTGGTTTTGCGTACATGTATGCTCCCGTCTATGAGCCACGCCTTAATGGGGAGTGCCATAGATGCACTCGCAATGACCAGCCCAATAGCCTTGTATTGTGCGGACTAGGGAGGGGTGCGCTGTGTATTGATGACTTGCCGCTGTCCACGTCTTGACTCTGAATGCATCTGTCTATAAAGTCTCGATGTCAAGACCTTCATTTTGAATGAGCTTGCTCCTGGAACTTCACGAACTTCGGGGAGATACTTCTTGGTAAGTATTTCGTCAAGCAAAACGCCTTGAATGCAAGCTGACTTGGACGTCCAAGTCGAGCAAACGACGATTGTTGATTCCTCACTCGCCAATTCCTTGGGACGTCTCCGACATTGGTACATTCAAGTTTCACTTGGCATTGAACCGTGTAAGTATATCGTCAAGAAATGCGTTGAATGCAAGCTGACTCGAAGTCAAGTTGACCAAACCGCGATTATTGAATCCTCACTCACCACCTGCCTCGGCACGTCCCCGGTGTTGGTACATCCAAGTCTCTCTTGGCATCAAACCGCCTTGCTCCTTGACATCGCCGCGCAGATAAGATACGATGTCCGCCACGCAGCAAATCACACCTCCGTTCGAGACGGGAATCCAGGCCCCAGAGAATGACGACCTTCTGCCGGCATCGTTCCGGACGGACCAGAACCATATCAACAAGCCGTCGACGGACGATGTCTTTGAGTGCGAGCTCCTCGTGCCACGCATCGATAAGATCCAGGACTGGCTGTGGTTTTGTGGCCGGCCGATGCCGCCACGATCGCTGGAACAGCAGATGGTCATGGACCGCAAGATCATCGTCACCGAGGATGTGCACATGCACCTCGTATGGGCCAAGAAGAAGATCTACATCAAGCCCATTCCCCGGTGGCTGCTCAACCACGATTTCTGGACCAGGCACCTCTGCAGCGGTACGGCAACAGAGATCTGGAAGGCCGGGCGCGGCTTCCTGTTCCTGTACTGCGCGCTGATCGCGCATGAGAGCGACTTCCGGATCGCCCGCGATACGGGCCTGCTCCCGGACGAGGTCAGCTGGGCGGCATGGAAGCAGCTGTCGGCGGAGGTCATGGCGAGCCACGACTACGACAACATCGGGGACCGCTACCAGTACGGCGAGCTGCGCCTCAGCCGGCTGAACATGATTTATATGTGGATCATCGGCGACATTATGCGCGGATACTCGACTGTGGGCGCGTACAGGGCCTACCAGGACTTGCTGAAAGACCAGTTTTCCAAATTGGTCAGCTTGCTTGCGATTTTCATTCTCGTGCTGGCCGCGATGCAGCTGGGAACCGGCGTCGACCAGCTCAAGGACAACGCGGCGTTTCAGAATGCCAGCTATACCTTCGTCATTCTCTCGATTGCGGGCCCGCTCGCCGCGGTCGGTCTGATCTTGCTGGTAACTCTCGTCGTGATTGTCTACTACTGGTGCCTCACCAAGCGGTTCCAGGTCAAGCGGGCCGAGGACATCGACGATTTCCAGAAGCAAAGGGGCTTCCGGAGCAGCCCCGGATGGTTTAATCAGCCATTGACATCTGGTAGGCAGGATCTCGGGTTTGTTGAGCTTGGAATAATCCAGGGGTGATTTTTTTTTGTGGCAGACATGGGAAGGTGGATGGGTGGATGGATAGGCCGACAGACTGATGGACCAATGGATGGATACATGGATTGATAGCCTGAGGGATAGATAGATTGATAAGTGTGATTGACAACAAGTTGCGTTATTCTGTACTTCGTGTAGATTTGCAGACGTGAAATCTTCATTCTTCATTGTGTTTCGGACCGTTTCGGGCCGTTTCGTGAGTGCCCACCCAAACGGGTGATTTGGCGCTTGCCATTCGGCGTTTGCCTAGACTTTTCTCCTTTCCATCCAAGATGATTGCATCACCAGCAGCCACAAATCACAATGACACGGCATTTCAGCAATCGTCTTGGATTTCCAAACACCTATACTCGCCTGATCGTACCCTCCAAAGCCCTGCGAGGACCGACACCGAGGTCGGCCGACTTGCCCTCCACCGGGTTGATTGCGACGCCGACCAAGATCAAGACGGAGTCGTGAGCATCAAGAGTAGGAAAGGGGGCGTTAGCATCGACGTCAACGGTGTTAGGGCCGACTATGTTGAAGGCATTCTGGTGTCGGATCGGCATGTCACTCCCCTGCTGGATCCTCTTCGCCGTCCAAACGCTGGGAGCTGCTCCGTGAGCTCCAGGACGTCCTCTGGCATCTCCTAACCCCTGACTGACTCAACCTCAACTGCTACTACTACCCGGACGGCGAGCGACAGGCGTCTACTAAACGTGACTAACTGGCGCGTACGTGCTCGACGAGAGACGCGACCCTCTTTGACGCCGGCTTCTTCGGCATCTCGGCTGCTGCTCCAAGCTGCCGGCATGGATCCGCAGCAGCGGCTCTCCTCTTCGAAGTCACCTTCAGCCCACGTCAGCGTCATGACCAACGGACTGGGCACACTTTCAGCTGCGATGCCACGGTAGGTCTCGGGATATATTGTGTGAAATGAAGGCTGACTTGATCTGGTGTAGGCCTAAGCGGGCTCCCAGGCGCACACCATCATCGAGCGTTACGATCCTACATAGCTATGCGGTAGCTATACGAAACGAGATTCCTCAACTGTCCCGCATATAAACCGCTTCATCGTGCATCGTAGCCACCGCGTGGCGTGAGTGCTTCCCCTGAATTCACCTTACGCCCATGCTTCCCATGCAGAACGCACCGTCCGTACTTCCTAGCGATCCGTCGTCCGTCATCATCCAGTTCATCAGATCCATAGCTTCGTTGGAAGGCTGAAATATGTGGTCCGGTACCTAGCATCGCAGTGTCAGTATGGACACGGAGAAACGGGGAGTCAAGGTCGAGATCTTACAACATGCGAGTCGTATCCTGGAATCACCCCCGAAGGAGTCGTGAGAGCTGTTGCATACGTGCTGTCAAAACACGAGTCCGACGACCTTCGACCAGGTCCGGCCTGCCTAATATTCTCCAGGTGATGCAAGGCGACCTCCAGTGCGTTCTCGACGGCTTTGACAATGGCAGGCCGCACCTGGTCTGGCGCCATTCCCTGCTGCAGGCTTTGTATCTGCTCTGTGATCAAGCACAGAAATACGTATCCCTTCACATTGGTCTCGCCCGCGTTGATGCATTGCAAAGTAAATCCTTTCGCGTCGTCCAGCACAGACAGGAGGTCTGGCCTCAGCATAGCCGGGCCTAAGCTCTCTTGCTCCCGAAGCTGTGTCTTGAGCTCAAATGCTACAGTCAAATTTGCATGGAAAGCGGCCGAGCGGCAGAAGCCGGCCGCAGATCCACAGCGTGAGAATCGACCAAACTTGTCAGCCACGGGTAAGTTCGTGAGGCCAGTCCCAGACCCCAGACCAATGCTGGGCGCCGCTTGCTGCCAGCTTCTGCTTGTGGCGCGCCATATCCTCAGCGCTGCGTCAACACTGGCCTGTCTCGAGAATGCATAGGTAGTGGTGTGATGGCCTCTGTCGAGAAAGGGAACGTGCACTGAGGAAATATAGCGGTGCACTATCACATCCAGGGCGCTCGTGTCGAACCGTGGTGCCGACGCTGGAGATACCAACCTGGCACGGGCGAGTTTTCGACACACGTCCTTGTAAATGTCCCGCAGCCCTTGGTCCAGCCTTTGTGCTTCTTCGTATGTCACTTGTGTATTAGCATCTTTAAGCATCTTGGCGGCTGCTAAACGAAGCGGAAACATTTTTCGTAGCGCAATGGAAATTGTCGGTTGAGTAAAGTCTTCTTCGGGTTTTGGTAGAGGGTCCTTGACGTCGGGTATCAGCTGGTCATCGTCAAAACTCCGTGGCTACTCCGCCCCGAAATCGCCTCGAACTCATCAGCTGCTGCCGGAGCCCCGCTCCCCGAGCCCCCAGGCGGAGGTGGTGGTGCTGGTCCTGGAGGGCACCGAAGGCCGCGCCGGACTCTGGACGGCATCTTGATCCAGGGCGACTCCGACGACGAGGAGTGGAACGACGAGGACGCGGTGCACTTCCCGTATAACCCTTGTATCGGGTCTATGAAGACCAACCTGACGATGTACTGCGTCGCGACGCCGCATGGGACCTGCACTACGTGCAGGAAGATGAAGAGAACGTGCCACCGGTCGCAGAAGACGCATCAAAGTCGCCAATTGAGAGCAGCGGAGGCTTTCCAGCGACGAAGCTTGACTGCAAAGCTAGCTCCAACACAGTACTCCATAGTCGAAGGCACATTTCATGGGCGAGCCTTGAACGCGACGCGGCAAACTGGTCAGCCGGATCTCTGTGGACGCCGATATGCATTGCGGTCCTCACTAGAGCACCGGCGGAGATCCGAAGCGCGTGGCCCTCAATGCCCAACGCTTCTTGTGCTATCAAGAGCAGAATACTTATTTGCGGAAACTGTATGCTGAGGTGCGACTTGCTGCCGGGCCCCGACAGGTACGTCTGAGCTTCATAGACCCAGGCCATGGCGGCATCGTGGTAAACGCAGTCTCGCTCCGGGTTCTTGGAGCGGGAGCGCAGGCAGTTACGGCAGGGATGTTGGCGGTCGCATTTAAGCTTGCGCTTTCGGCAGACGGTGCAGGAACTGGCACCACCCATAGTCAGTCGGGTCTTTTCAGATAATACATGACGAAAATCACACGAGTGGTCGACCAGGTCCGGCCTTGGCTGGCGTTTGTGTGGTTATTGTCATGTTCAGGTCAGTCGTCGAGCAGAAGCGTATAACTGGGTGTAGCGGTAGGTTTGGCCAGTGTACCAGTTGTGTTGAATGAAAAAGACGCAGGTGCTAGCGAAAAGCGAGATGAGGATGGTGAGAATGTATCTGTCAAAATTCCCCTTCTTTCTCGTTGCCTTGTCTGGCAGCTGGAGTGGTTTGTTCATCGTTGTGGCTGTAAGCGGCGCAAAGTCGGACTCGGCGTAAAAGTCGGGAAATAGCCCGCGTCGCGAGGAACAATGCCAGCTTTCGAGCACTTCCCGATTGAATCAACAATAATGACTGCTGACCTCTCTTATGATCTTTTTTTACGGGTCATGGCGGAGTTACGATTCGGAAAGCGCAAAAGAAAAATTCACCACGCACGTTGCTCTTTATTAACCTCTGGTCCAACAGAATTGGCTTTGGTGTCTCACCAGCAACTGCATTTCCTGATGTTCCCCTCCACTCACAGCCGCGCATCTTATCAGATTAGATTCAGACTAAAAATCTTTGTTCGTACAAATTGGGTGTAGCTGCGCTATCGTTGTCCAATCGGAACGCGACAAACACACACCACAACGCTAGAGTTGGCGATGATATTAAATAGGTTAGGCCTGCCACAACTAATAACGGCTGTTGCACCAAACGGGTGGCACCACCCGATCGCTGGTGGCTGCAGCAATAGATCTCATCGCCGCCACCTTTCCCCAGGAAAAATACGTGCATAAGACCTGCATCGACTTGACGCTATCCCCAACCTGGAATTACCGGGTACCGTGGTCATGCGAATTCCAAAATCGGTAATGCAAGCAGGCCTCCAAAATTAGGCAGGCGGTAAACGCCGGCAAGTGTCTCATTCTGCTTCACGCGCCATTCTCCTTCTTAGTACGACAACACGATCGCCACCTCCCTCTGTACCCTTATCTTCGCACCGATGACGACCCATGACGATGGCGTTGTGAAACGAGGGACGATGGCGACGCCGCCCGTCAACTGCGTTCCTCAAGACATAAATGTGAACGCACTACCACTCGTCAGCTTTGGCTCCTCCGGATCGGTGTTCAAGGTTTCTGATGAAATTGTTATCAAGAGGCCAATACCTCTGGACAACTGCGACGAGCATATTGACATCGAGTGCAAAATCTATCAGCGGCTGGGTTGTCACCCCAACATTACCCGATTCCTCGGCTCGTACCAAGGCATGCTTCTCCTCGAACGGCTTCAATACCCCTTGCGCAAAAGACTTTTTGATCTTCGCGACCAGGGTCAGGTCCCTGCGACTGGGGATGCCGTGCGCTGGGCTTTACAGGCCTCCAAGGGACTGGAATATGCCCACACTTGCAACGTACTCCAAGTCGATATCAGCGCAGCCAACATCCTCTTGGACTGGGACGATAACGCCAAGCTGTCGGATTTTGCTGGGTCCTCGATTGATGGATGTGCCCCGATGGTGCTGCCCAGCATTCATTCTGAGCATCCGCGATGGCCTGCAGATAACCCAAACATACAGTCAGAGCTCTTCGCCATTGGATCGACCCTCTATGAGATCGAGACGACAAACAAGCCATATCACGACAAGGACGAGTCCCAGGTCGTTGATCTCTTTCGACAAGACGTGTTTCCGAGTACGGATAAGCTGGCGCTGGGTCCAATAATACAGAGGTGTTGGCTTGCCCAGTATCGAGACATGACTGAGATGGTGATGGATATTCAACGGCTATATGATAGCCTCGATATGTTTATCATAACTTATCATAGTCTAACGCGTGCGCTTCCAGCGCTAGAGCCGCCTTTGAGGGTTCCCAACTCAGGTCCCTGACACCCCAGGGGTCGTGTACATTGCACATCGATGCCAAGCCTGCTCGAGAGTGTGCTCTAGAATCTCTCGAATTGTTCTGGCAAGCAGAACATTTTCGAGAAAAGGTCTCGCGGTGGGAATTACATCAGCAGCCAAAGCCATGATACTTAGCCGCCAGCGAAATCAGGCGCATCTGTTGACTAACCTCCGGGCCAAAAAGCTCCTTGTGAAGAGCTTTGGCGAACTTTGCCCCAGGGAGGCCGAATTGGTGAGCCAGCGCGTATTCCTCCAGCACGCGGGGATAGACGCCGGCATAGCCCCAGTTCAGGATGGCGACGGGCTCGCCCACCTTGATGCGGAACTCGGAGAGGTTGCAGTGGCAGATGTGCATCGGCTGCCCCTGCAGCGAGACGCGGGCGGTGTGTCGGCGGCTCTCCTCCAGCCGCCGGTTCGCCCAGCTCTCCATCTCGGCCACGTCCTTGAAGGGCTCCTTGGTGCCGGGGCCAAACTCGGAGACGAGCATCGGGCCGGCGGGGTAATTCGGCGGCGGCGGCGGCGGCGGCGGCGGGAGGTCCCATACGTGGCGGACGGCGGCGGCGATGGCCTGGAGGGCGTTCTCGGCGGCGTTGGGGTGCTTTCGTTTGTAGTCGACGTAGTCGTCGCCCTTGATGTGCTCCATGACGATGTAGGTGATGGGCACGCCGTCGTGGGCGCGGGGCGAGTCGAAGACGTCGAGGACGGCGGGGACGCGGAGGATGCGCGGGTCGGCGTGCTCGCGGACGTGTCGCTGCATGGCCGCCTCGGACTGGCTCACGCAGACGCCGTAGGTGACCCAGATGCTGTCATCAAAGGCAAGCTCGGAGCGCGCAAACATGGTCTCGGTGCAGCGGGCCTTGACGGCCTCGTGTGTCGGGATCTGTAGTGGCATGGCTGCGACTGCAGGTTGACGAAATGAGAAGGATAATGAGATGTGCTTGTTGAGTACACAAGATGGATGGGCGGGATGGCGTGATATACTCGATTTCACGGACTGCTGCCTAGATTTGTGTTACTATCGGGAAGCAAACTCGAGAGCTCTGTTGGCCAGGCACTCTCGGCTTCTAATTCAATTCGAAACCACTCGATTTACCATGAAAGATTGTCCATAGTATTACTGCGGCAGGGAAATTACATGTAGTACATGCGACTTAGCCACAATGGGCGGCCGATACGAGTCTGATGGGAGCGTCAGACGGAGGAAACAAGGTGACTTTTCAGCAATGCTGCATAATGAATTAGTATTTGTGCGCGTTTACAATAGCTATGTACAGACTTGACACCTAACTTCCATTTCCCCGGCGCTTCGAAACCCGGGCAAGAAGCACGTGCAGGGACAGATACGCCACGACGCCCGTCAGGCAGAGGCCGCTGATGACGCCGAAGCCCGTAAGGTACTTGGGCGCGTCCTTGGAGGGGAACAGGTAGGCGCCGTAGATCTGGGCCAGGTTTCCCATGGCGTTGACGAGGGCGAGGCTCACGGCCTTGGTCTCGGCGGGCATGTCGCCAAAGGTGACGGAGGCGTAGGAGAGGGCGAGGCCGTTGGAGGCCCAGAGGCCCGAGGCCATGATGACGAGGAGGGCGTAGCGGGCCTTGACGTTGTAGACGGCGCAGATGACGACGGAGCAGAGCATGGCGACGGACATGAGGGCGGCGAGCATGGCGCCGCGCCACCGCGAGTGCTTGTCGGCGACGTAGCCGACGACGGCGGTGGTGAGGAAGGCGACGCCGAAGATGGGGATGGTCATGTACTGCGCGTCCTGGGCCTGGTAGCCGAGGCCGCGGACGAGGGTCGGGTAGAAGTAGGAGAGGGTGGAGGATCCGACAATGGCCTTGTTGGGATGGCAATTAGAAACCATGACCGGACACGATTCGAGAGAGGGGGGGCGGGTTCAACTCACCATGTACCCGACGACCAGCAGCCAGGTCCTCCAGTTGACTATACTGAGCTTCAGTGCCTGCAGGTGGGTGAGGTCCGGTTGCTCCTGCGTCGGGTAGCAGCCGTGTGCGTCCAGCTGCAGCCTGCGGATGGCGAGGGCGCGCTCCTCGTCGCTGAGCTTCCTGGGGGACGTGTTGGCGGGAAAGTCGGGCAGGACAAGGGCGGCCAGGAGGGCGACGGCCATGGTGCCGGCGCCCTCGACGATGAAGAGCCAGCGCCAGCCTTGGATGCCGTGGACGTTGTGCAGGCCGGAGGTGATGGAGCCGGCGAGCAGGCCGCCAAAGGCGCCGGAGAGGATGGCGGCGGAGATGTAGACGGCGAAGCGGCGGCTCTGCTCCGCGCGGCGGTACCAGGAGGAGAGGATGAGCAGCATGCCGGGCGCGAAGCCGGACTCGAGCAGGCCCATGACGAAGCGGAAGGCGACGAGGCCGGGGTAGGACGGGGTGAAGGCCATGCCGATGGTGACGGCGCCCCAGAGGAACATGATGGCGGCGAGGTAGCGGCTGGGGCGGGTGCGGGTGAGGATCATGTTGGAGGGCACCTCGAAGACGACGTAGCTGACGAAGAAGACGGTCAGGGCGACCGAGTACTTGTTGGAGTCGAGGTTGAGGTCCTTGTCCATGCCGGCGATTTTGGCGTTGCCGATGCTGGGGGGTGGGTGAGGTAAGCAAGGAGGTAAGTCGAGAAGAAGCAAGGAAGCAAGCAAGGGTGAGTGAGGATGGGAAGGACGTACTTGGTTCGGTCCATGTAGGACAGTAGATACATGAGCCACATGCATGGCAGAATGTACAGGTCAATCTTGCGGACGAGCTTCTTTTCTCGCTCGAGTTCCTCTGGAGTGAGGGGTGAAAGATCCATGACCGAGGTTTCCTCGCATCTATCGAGGACATTATGGTGCTCAAAGCTCCCCTGCTTCTCTTCCTGCCTCTCCATTGTGAGCTGGGATGAGACGGATGACGAGTAATTGTATAGAGAGTTGGTGGATGACGTGGACCAAAGGGCAAGCAAGGTATGCCGAGATTGTCAAAGACTCAAAGACCAAGAGCCATCTTTATTAAGATTTTTTTGTTTTTCGCTTTGCTTTGTCGCGTTTCACCGTCGCGCAGCCAATAGCCGGAAAAGACGACGAGGGCGCAGTGGTCTCATGGCTGAGCAGCCAGCGTCGTATTGCGGTTGATGTGCCGATTAGAGCATTGGGGAAATCGCGGGGACGGTCCCCGGCATTTGACAATGTCTGAAACCAAGGTTTTCTGGGGAAGTTTGCGGGGAAACTGGAGAGAGGACAGCGTCTCGCGCACCAACTGGGCTGTGCCTCGTCTCGAGGTCATTCAACCTCGAGACATCTCGCGTCTCCAGGCCATCAATAGCCTCGACGCCGGAAAGAAAGAGACAAGGAGGACGATCCTTGCCAAGACTTATGCAAGTCGAAGGACCCGTCTTCTGGCGTCAGCCGACAGGCATTCTGTATTTAATCGACCAAGGGGAATTATAATGAGGATTCCTTCCATGTTTCAACATTTCGAGCTTCCCACTTGATAGCACACCACAATACACATTCCCAACATACTCGACACAATGGTTGCAGCAGCAAACGGCGCAATTGGGCATGACGAGGGCATCTCGCCCCAGCCTGCAGCCCTGAGCACCCTCCCTGGGCCTGACCACGACTGGAGCGTGAATCTCAAGGACAAGGTCATCACCAGTAAGCCTCTTTTTTTATCCCCCCGATCAAGGCGTCCAACCGCGTGCTCACATCCACGGCCGCTCAGTCACCGGCGCCAACCAGGGAATCGGCCTGGCCCTCGCCGAGGTGTGTCTCGCCAACGCGGCCGCCGCCGTCTTCAGCCTGGACATCTCGGAGCCGGGCAAGGAGTTTGCGGCGCTGGCGGCGCGCTTCCCCGGCGGGCGGCTGGGCTTCCAGCACTGCGACGTGACCTCGGCGGCGAGCGTACAGGCGGCGCTGGACGCCGTGGTCGCGGACACGGGTCGGTTGGACGGCATGGTGGCCAACGCGGGCGCGACGCTGCACCGGCCGGCGCTCGACTTTTCCGCGGAGCAGGTGCACCGCCTCTTCGACCTCAACGTGCACGGCGCGTGGAACTGCGCGACCGCGGCGGCGCGTACGTTTATCCGGCTCGGGTGCCGCGGGAGCATCGTCTTTACGGCGAGCATGACCTCGTACCGGCCGAACAGGGCAAGTCTCCCCCCCGCCTCATCGGTGAAGCGATGTTGATCTCCAACAGGGGGGTACATGTGCTAACAATGTGTGAGCTTTCCAGGCTGCCCCCTCGGCTCCGTACGGCGCGACAAAGGGCGCGGTGCGCAACATGACGCACACGCTGGCGATGGAGTGGGCGCAGTACGGCATCCGGGTCAACAGCGTGTCGCCGGGGTTCGTCAAGACGGCGCTGACGTACTATGTCGACAAGGACCCGGAATGGGACACCAAGATGAAGCATTACGGCGGCATGCCCCGGCTGGCGCTGCCGCAGGAGCTCGGCGGCGCGTACGTCTACCTGCTGAGCGAGACGGCGACATACACGACGGGGATAGATATTCCGATAGCAGGTATCGTCGGCGCGTGGTAGAGGCAGAAAGAGGATGACTATCGATGTAGAATTCGTTTAGAGGGAATAGTACAAGATTGGTTGTAACTGATGGAGTTTTTGCTGATGTATGACAACCAAGTGCTCGTGTGCCTACCCTGTACCGACGACACCGTTCACTGCCTTCACTACCCTATACCGAGAGAGACCTTGACCAACTTTCACTTCCTATTCTGCCTACCATCCAACTGACATGCAAAGAAACGACCAAAGTAGCAACAAGAAACTCGTTATCAAAATTTATTAAAGCTTAAGATTTCTCAAGTATATGATAAAACACAACTACAAGACCCATCAAGCTACGACATCCCCCTTCTTCGCCAGCCTTGACTCATAGTCGTCAATCACCTTGACCTTTTCTGCCGACGGCGAGTTCTAACCACCATCAGCACTCACTCAACCCAAAACAACATTATTGACACCCCAAAGACTCACCGGATCAAACTCGTAGCCCAGCCACTCGCCGACCAGCCTCCGCGCCAGCTCCAGGCCGACGACGCGCTGGCCCAGGCACAGCACCTGCGCGTTGTTGCTGCGGACGGCGCGCTCGACCGAGAAGCCGTCGTGCGCGGTGACGGCGCGGACGCCGGGCACCTTGTTGGCCGCGATGGCGACGCCCAGGCCGGTGCCGCACACGAGCAGCGCGCGGTCCGCGGCGCCGCGGGCCACGGCCTCGGCGGCCGCCAGCGCCGAGGTCGCGTAGGCGGTGGTGGTGTCGCCGGCCGAGGACGGGCCGACGCGAAGGACGGAGCTGACGCGCGGGTCGGCGGCGAGGTCGGCGGCCAGGACGGTCTGGTATGTGAAGCCGGCGTCGTCGCCGCCGAGGGCGATGCGGAGGTTGGAGGGCATGATGAAGGATGAGAGGGGGAGGCGAGGGAGGAGAGAAGGCTCAACGGCTGTATAGGGGACTGGACTGGAACTTTTAAGATGATGGCTGAAATTATACATTTTGTTGCAATATATCAGCATCAAACCAGTCATAGGCCGCATGTCCGCATTGACGCTATCCCAATGCCATTGTGTGTGCCTCGAGACGCGGTCCTTTCCCCGACGGTCGACAGCCGAGGACAATAGCCGGGTCGGCCAACAATGCGGAGGGAGCAGGCTTGTTCCGACTAGCTAGCCATTGAATCAAGGCCATCTCGTCATTCAATGGCTTATTAATGAATTGAAGTCTCTTCATCAAG
The DNA here is from genome assembly GCA_025583755.1 of Cordyceps tenuipes. NCBI lineage: Eukaryota > Fungi > Ascomycota > Sordariomycetes > Hypocreales > Cordycipitaceae > Cordyceps > Cordyceps tenuipes. Next base: position 46,113 of record JANZYN010000038.1, read on the forward strand.
CAGAGAGCTCCGCGAATGCCCTTGACTGCCAATTGCCTCACCCGACTGTGACACCAGTTGCTTGCTTGCTTCCTGGCCGTTTTGCAGCTTCATATTCCGCTATCCGCCATCATGGCTACCTGGGATCCCACCAAGAACAAGACCTACCAGATCCTCAAGCACGCCGAGGACCACGGCTACGGCGTGCTCGCCCCAATCGCCTACAACCTCGAGCACGTGCTCGCCTTTGTGCAGGCAGCCGAGGCGAAGCGCAGCCCGCTCATCATCCAAGTCTTCCCCTGGGCCGTGACCTTTTCGTCGGGGCTGCTGGTCGTGGCGGCGGCGCACGCGGCGCGCGCGGCCTCGGTGCCGGTCGCGGTGCACCTGGACCACGCGCAGGACGAGCGGCTGATCCGGTACGCGGCGGACGCGCTGCCGCTGGACAGCATCATGGTGGACATGAGCCACCACGAGATGGGGGAGAACCTGGCGCGGACGGCGGCGCTGGTGCGCTACTGCCACGAGAGGGGGCTGGCGGCGGAGGCGGAGCCGGGCAGGATCGAGGGCGGCGAGGACGGCATCGCGGACACGGCGGACCTGGAGGGCAGGCTGACGACGGAGGAGCAGGTGGAGGCGTTTGTGGCGACGGGGATTGACTTTTTGGCGCCGGCGTTTGGAAACGTCCACGGCGAGTACGGGCCGCGCGGACCGGAGCTGCAGTTTGACAGGTGAGCGAGGATTCGAGAGTGATGAGGATGGTTTGGATCTGGGCACTGACGAGACGCGTGTGGGAGTAGGTTGCAGAGGATCCGGGAAAAGGTCGATGGCCGCGTGCGCATCGTCCTGCATGGGACCAACGACTTCCCGGAACCCATCATGAGACGCTGCATCGAGGGCGGCGTGTCCAAGATCAACGTCAACAAGCTGGTGCTGGACGACTATCTGGTCCATCAGCAGACGGTGGCGCCGACGCTCAACTTGACGACATCCATGGAGCAGGGCGTCACGGCGGTGCGGAAGCTGATGGAGTGGCAGATGGACGTGTGCAGGTCGACGGGGATGGCGGATAGAGGGTGACGGGATATGGGGGGAGGCCTTGGAGAGAAGAGTATCAAGCTGAGGCTAGATTTGTACAGACTGTTCCGCTACAAGTATAATATCAGAAACGCCTAACTAAAATCACCGTGTCCAGAATGCCGTTGTCACCGCCCATCGTCATCACCATCATCATCATCACCATCATCACCCTCACCACGCCCTAAGTAATCATCCGCGTCCGCCCTCTCCCACTCCCTCCTCAGATCCTCCCTCCAGCTCTTCATCGGCGGCCAGCCCACGCGCGCCTCGCACTCCTCCATCAGCCCGACCACGCGCTCCCTCCTCACCGGCTCCGTCACGCACAGCCCCGCGCCGTACAGGCACTGCGCCGACAGCACCTGGCAGCCCTCCTCCGTCATCCGCATCGCGATCCCGCAGATGGTCCCCACCGCCTCCGATAGCGTCCGCTGCATCTTCCGGTACCCGCGGAAGCCGCCGCCGCCGCCGCCGCCGCCGTGCAACGTCAGCAGGATCTGCGCGAAGCTCACGGCCTGCAGCGCGGCGCCGAACCGCGGCGGGTGGATCCACAGCGGCGCAAACACCTCCGCCGGCTGTTCCTTGGTCCCCCCGGCAGCAGCAGCAGAAACCGCCGGCGGCGTGGGCAGGGCCTTGTACTCGTCGCCGATGCGCGCCCGCCACTGCGCCATCATCCCGGCCAGCCGCCTCCGCTGCGCAGCCAGCTTCTTCCGCTCCCCTCCGGCTTCCTGCTGCTGCGGCGGCGGCGGCTGTTGGCGGTGTCGCAGCGCGGCGGCGCGCAAGTTGATGGCCTGGGAGAGGATGTAGACGGCGCGGTCGGCCAGCTCGTCCGGGTCGACGAGGTCGGTGACGGGCCGGGGCGGGGCCCAGAAGCTGAGGCAGGCGCGGGACTCGCGGAAGGCGGCCCAGACGTCCTGGCGCAGCCAGGCCCACCAGACGGCCTGGCGGAGGCCGCCGCAGCCGCCGTCGACGTCCTGGCTGCGCTGGATCCAGAAGATGCCCTTGAGGTGGCGCTGCCAGTTGCCGCCGCCGTCGGCCTCGTCGAGCATCTCGTACGCCGATACGGCCAGCGCCGTCGCCAGCAGCTCCTCCGAGTGCGAGTAGCTCGGGTACCGGAGCGCCGACCGCACGTACTGCAACGTCTCGTAGTAGTACCGGATCCATTCCGCCTCGGCTTCCTCGTCGCCGCCACCACCACCACCACCACCACCACCACCCCCGCGGAGGGAGTACCCGTGCCGGTGCTTCGAGGCCAGCGCCAGCAGCGCCTTCATCAGCCCCGCGTTGCGCATCGCAAGCCGGATCGCGTAGCTGGATAGCAGCCGTCGGGGGTCTAGCGCGTCTAGCCACGAGGCGCAGTGGTCGGCAAAGTGCCGGAAGAGCACGGCCTCGTGCGCGGACAGCACCACGTCGTCGTCCGACTGCCACGCGGTGCGCTCGAGCTCCGGGTCCAGGTCGTCCGGCAGCTGCGCCTGTCCGTTGAGGAGCGCTGGCGAGACGTGCACCGGCACAGGCACTGGCCGTGGTCGTGGCAGTGGAGGCGTTGGTGCTGGTCCGTCGGGGAGGAGCAGCTCGTGGGCCGGCGCCGGATAGCCGTTGTCGGCCTGCTGCACGGCGTCGCTGGCTAGGAGGTCCAGCCACCGGATGGAGGCAAAGTTGGCGGACCATGACTCGGAAGAGATGGACTCGGGCGAGCAGATGAAGCCACCGTCGCCCTGAGTCGTTCCGAGCAGCTCCTCGCTGGCAGCAGGCAGCGCTGGGCCGACGTGGCCTCGGTAGTTGTTGGATCCATCAGGTTGCCGTGCAGTAGCCGGGGTTAATGAGGAATTCTGTGCGTGTTGCTCCTGCTCCTGGGCTGATGCTTCCAGTCGCCGACGACCATCGCCGAGAACTGCCGGCTGGTCGCGTACCGGCCTGGACTGTGTCGACGTCGGCAAGGCCGAGACGGTGGCCGGGCGATTCTGGGGAAACGCGCACGGGCGATCCGAGACGGAGCAGGGACCGCACACCGGCCGCTTCTCGTCACACTTCTTGTGTCTCTTCCGACACGTCAAACTGTGGCGTGCCTGTTAGTATGGGGATGCGAGCCGCCTGGATGACGTACGTCCGTACCATCCGGTAGTGGTCCGAAGCCCCGTGCCGCGCGACTTTCGGACGCGTTTCCGCGGTCGCTCCCCCGCGTCGCCGTTGGAGGCAAGGTCTGGAATCTGCATCTGCTGTGCGCGCGCGTGACTGGGAGGGACGGGCTCGCTTGCGTCTCGAGGATCGCGAGGGACAGGGCACGAGGCTATATAAGGGGTATGGGGTAGTTGGGCACGCGACTCGGGGATGAAATGCGGAGAAAGAAGTGGCTTCGGCTGGAGTTTGAGGGGAAGACGAGGCGGGCTGTCAGCCTCAGCTGAAGTCCCTCCCCTATTCCATTCTGGGAATTGTAGTTTCATTCTGTACATGGCGCGACAGACCGCGTCTCGCGGCACACACACACTCCGACCGCGGGCCGTGGCCGAGTCTGCGAGTCTTCGGCTCCGGGCTTCCATCGGCGACGGTAATAGCTGATCGTCACCGAGTCGAGGGCATTGGACGCTGGTATAACGCGGTACGGCTTTTGGAAGTGTTGAATACGATAAGTCTCGAATACAACAATGTAACTACGAAGCCGCCGCCTCCTCGGCCTATCCTCGCTCCCTCTCTTCATCTTCATCTCCCGTGAAAGGCCTCCATTCTTCCTTCCACATGTCCTCCAAGCACTACTTCCCCTCCACCGCCGCCAACACGCTGGTGCCGCGCGCCCTCCGCGCCCTCACCACGGCACACCCGCACCTCGCCCTCGACTTGCCGAACCGCGTCGTCTCCCACCTCCAGCACGACCGCGCCCGCGTCAGCGTCGTCGGCGGCGGCGGCTCCGGCCACGAGCCCGCCTGGAGCGGCTTTGTCGGCGCCGGCCTGCTCTCCGCCGCCGCCTGCGGCGACATCTTCGCCTCCCCGAGCGCCGCCCAGGTGCTCGCTGCCATCGCGGCCGCCCCCTCCGACCTCGGCACCATCCTGCTCATCACAAACTATACCGGCGACCGGCTGCACTTTGGCCTCGCGGCGGAGAAGGCGACCGCTAGCGCAAAGGCGGCAGGGCGGGCTGCGCGGGTGGCCGTCGTGGCGGCGACGGACGACGTTTCCATCGGGAGGAGCGAGTGCGCCCGGGTCGGCCGGAGAGGCCTGCCGGGCCACCTGTTTAGTGAGCTTCTGATGCCTTGTCCCTCACCCCGGTTGCTGTTGCTGACTTGTAGATGCACAGCCATGAAGATTCTGTGCGCGGCGGCGGCCGAGGGTTGGCTGTTCGACGACTGCGTCCGCCTCGCCGAGGCCGTCAACGCGCAGACCGTGTCCATCGGCTCCGCGCTCGAGCACTGCCACGTCCCCGGCCGCCCGCGCCACCAGCCCGTCGCGGACGACACCTGCATCATCGGCGCCGGCATCCACAACGAGCCCGGCCGGCGCCTGCTGACCCCGTTCCCGCCCGTCGACACCGTCGTCCGCGAATGCCTGGCACTGCTGTGCGACCAGGACGATCCGGAGCGCGGGTTCGTCAGCTTCGCGGACGGCGACCAGGTGGCCCTGCTGATCAACAACTACGGCGGCCTGTCCGCGCTGGAGCTCGGCGCGCTGACGGACGAGGTGCAGACGCAGCTGGCGCGGCGGTACGGCGTGAGGCCCTGCCGCACCATGGTCGGCGCCTTTGAGACCTCGCTCAACGCCCCGGGCTTCTCCATCTCCCTCGCCAACCTGTCCGCGGCGGCGGGGCAGTGCCGGTCGACGGCTTCGGCCCTGCTGGAGCTGCTGGACCGGCCTACCACCGCCGTCTCGTGGCCCAACATCATCCGCCCCGACAGCGCCGCGCAACCGCGCGACGACACGGCAAGCACCAACGTCGCGGCTGGTGAGGCGGAGGATCTGGCGGTGAACGGATCCGGCCCGGAGACTTTCCCGGTGGACGCGGCCCTGCTGGAGCGCGGCGTCCGGTCGGCGTGCGAGGCCGCCATCGCCGCGGAGCCGCACCTCACCCGGTGGGACACGGTCATGGGCGACGGCGACTGCGGCGAGGCCGTCAAGGACCTCTCCCTCTCCGTCCTCGGCCTCCTCTCCACCACCGACACCACCGGCTCCCTCCCACGCTTCCTGCGCGCCCTCGCGGACACGGTCGACCGGATGGGCGGCACGCTCGGCGCCATCTTTGGCATCTTCCTGTCCGCGCTGTACTCCGCGCTGGCCTCTGGCAGCGGCAGCGGCGACGGCGACGGCGACGGCACCCGGCTACTCCCCGCGGCGGTGGCCTCGGCGGTCGCGAGCCTGCGGCGCCACACGGCGGCGCGCGAGGGCGACCGCACCGTCATGGACGTCTTCATCCCGTTTGCGGCGGCGTACGCGGACGGCGACTTTGCGGCGGCGGTGCGCGTCGCGGGCGACAGGGCGCTGGGCACGCGCCGCTTCAGGCCGGGCCTGGGCAGGGCCAGCTACGTCGGGGCGGAGGCGGCGGCGCGCCAGCTGCCGGATCCGGGCGCCTGGGCGCTCTACGAGATGCTCTGGGGTCTTGCGCGGGGGCTGGGCGTGGATGTGCGGCGGCTGAGCAGGGACGATGCCGAGGTGTAGGGTGCAACATGGGGGATGAGTGTATATCATTGCAGCAGTTGGTGTAATATGGCGCGGAATATCAATTCTCTTCTGTCCGACATGACGTGACCCTGTTTAGAACTTCCGTCTTCAAATATCCAACAGTGCGTGCAAAGGAGCATATGTAGCTGGGTAAATACGAATGTACATGCATGTCATCATGCTGGTTACTGTGCTTTCGGGGCCGTCAAGTTCTGCGTCTTTTCAATCTTGGGCACCGCGCCGAATCGCTGGTTGCCCTGATCCCAGATCTAATTCAGGTTAGCGAATCCTCGACAGCAATAAGCAAGAGAGCCCTCTGCCACGTCCGGCCTGCACTCACCGCATACACAGACTTGAGAAACGCGTCTCCCAGGATATCAAACGGGTTGTCGCCGCGGGACTGCACGCCGCCGTACCAGTTCTGCCCGTCCGCCGGCGCAAAAGCCAAGTCCTCCGGCTGGATGACGAACAGCTTGTCGCCGACCGCGACCTTGAACTCGGGCAGGTCCTCCGCCCTGGTCGCCAGCGGGAACACGTAGCCCTGCTGCTGGGCGTCGTAGCGCGCGCCGGGGATGGCCTTGTACAGCGCCTCGCAGACGGCGTCGGACACGAGCGCCAGCGTCGTGCCCGTGTCCGCGATCGCCTTGTTGCCGTCGAGCGCAATCGTCCGCCCGGCCACGGACGCGCTCGCCGACGGGAACATCCAGAAGCCCTGCGAGGAGTCGACGGCGGTCCACGCGACGTCCTGCCCGGACGCGCGGACGAGCGCGTCGTCGACGTAGCCGAACGTGTAGAAGGACTGGGGCCCGTCGGCGTCGCGCTCGCTGTAGAACGCAGAGGTGAAGAGCTGCGACGTCTTGGGCACGTCGCCCTGTGAGATCATGTTGGCGACGGGCGTCTGCGCGGGCGCCGGCTGCCCGTCCTTCCTGACCGTGTTGATGGCCGGGAAGGCCAGCCCGAGGAGCCCGTCGCCGGTGCCCTGGGCGAACTGATCCGCAAGCGCCGAGGCGAGCTCGACGGTCTGGCCGTGAATGGTCAGGCCGCCGATGGTGACGTTGTCGCTGCCGCAGTCGCCGGACGCGGAGCTGCCGTCTCCGTAGGAAATCTGCCACGTCTGGCCGGGCAGCTTCTTGAAGGTGGACGACTTGGATGCGTCAAAGACGGTGTGGCCTTTTTGCGTCGCCGCGTTCAGCTCGGTGGAAAAGATCTTGTACCTCGTTAGTCTTTCAAGCCGAGACGAAACGGCATGAGCAAACTCACCCACAGATCAGACGAGCCCGTGTCAAAGTCGAGGAGCAGCTTCTGCGGCGGCGTCCCGACCGATACTTCACAAAGGTACTCGGAGTCGTTTTGCTGGTCCTCGGCCGTGACCTCGCCCGTCTGCTTGCCCTCGGCATCCAGTGCCTTGGCCAGACGCGAGACGACAGCCGCGCGGCCCCCGACAGCAACGTGTGACTGCGCGAGGCCGCGGTGGTGTAGGGTAGATACCCGGCGGTACGGCCCGGGCTTGGTCGGCGCGAAGCCGAAGCGGTTCAGCAGGTAGACATATGACTTTGTGCCATGACGCTTGTAGTTTTGGTTTGGCCTGGCGCGAACCTTGGTCAGTCCGCGTGAGGCCTGGAACTTGGCCTGTGCCTGAAACAATGCTTCCATGATGAATTGCTATCGACTAGATAAGCTGTGGGATGGTGGCTACCATGGCAAGACTTACTGAGCAGGCTCTCGCGGTCTTTATATCCATCCTTTTGACACTCGGCAGCTGTTGTAATCTGCGCTAGCGATTTCACTTGTTGCGTGGATGACGCAAGTGAGTGGCAGATCGCCGTCGAACGCATGTTCAAAGTCAAAGTCTCCTCGTAGTTTCACATGACTAGTTATCGCAGATCTTAATGTCGTACCTCTACACGACAACTTGTCCACGTCTTTGTAGCACCGGCTGCTGGAGAGTACTGCGCAAGTCCCATCACTGACGTCAGACGCCGTCCTAGGCGCCGCAGAAGTGGTAGATTTACGGGTTTCCATCATGACATCTGCCTGGTTGCCGTCGTGGGAACTCCCGCGACTCCGCTAAAACCACACGATCAAGGATCATCCGTTCTATAGCGTGGTCTGCCACGTATGAATTACTGGCTCTCAGCTGTTCTGCCCTCGTGGCGTAGCCAACTATGTGCCGGGTTCCCGTGCGGCCATCACAAAGTTCCAAAACCCTGCTGAGAAGCTTAGCTTAGCGCTGGAGGCCAGTCCATCCGCCGGTTGATAAGTAGTTGGATACTTCCTGAGCCTGTATTTTCAGCGCGACAAGGGTTGCATTGTGCGATAAAGTGCCAAGTTGACAAGATATCGCAAGATTCGGTCAGGAGCGTTCGAAAGCAACACGCTCCTCCTGTGTCGCCCCAATCAGTGATTTTTTCGAGTGTATAGTAACGCGGATCCGTAAATAGATTATCCGATCCTGCACGATTCGTGGCTGTCTTGGCTTGCGCTTGGCGTGTTGGCCGGGGGCGAGCCAATGAACTGGTGGGACAATAGGTAGCTGCATCTTATGGCAGGCTGTTAGATATTCCATACCCAAGGCCACAAAAAATTGCTTGTTCAGAGATGCGACAGACAGACAGCAGTCGCTTGACTCACAAGACAAAATGAAGCAGAAGGCTGTATCGTCTTTGGCTATATGGGGTTGTGCAGAAGCTCTCCTGCTTTTCAACCAATTCCTGGGCTTGTCTGCGCGGTCTAGATCCCAGTTGCTGGTGAGTGTTTTTTTTTTTACTTGCGTGCTTCCTTTAATATTCCGGCCCTTTTCTTGTCGTAGGGAAGCGAGCTTGTTCATAAATATGATTTTCTTTCGGATTGAGCCTCAAATGTTGCCCGTTTTCTCTACCGCCTTCCCAAGCCCGGTCTTCGAATCTTGCAATGAGAGAAATCCCAGTGGTATGCAGCGACTGCTCCTAGGATGAATTGTTCAACGGATGGCTCATTCCTGATTCCGAGCGGATAGGTCCCTCTTTATATCAGAACCTCATCATTCTCTAAGCCCGTTATTTATTTCTCCGGCTCTGCCAGTCCGCGCGGCATCCATTTCCATTTCGAGCTACCTTCCATTTTGAGCTACCATATCAGCCAGTCCAGGAAGTCGGGTTGCATTCCAGCGAGCAACGTGTGGGGGTTTCAAGACAATCAATGCAACGTCTGCGAGTGCCGCGACGTCTGTCATCACGGAATCTATCAAGCTCCAGCTCACAAGAGAGTTGACCCGAAGAGGTGGGTAAGAATGCCATTGCGACAAAGATGCTTTGACAGCGACCCGAGCTAATAGAAAAGAGGCAGGTCGAAAATCTCACCCACAACATTAGCCCGCAGAGCTGAACCAAGAGAGTTGGATGTTTTAGAGTCTCGGTCGGCCAAAGCATCAAGTGCAGTGTTAGGTATCTTTGTAGGTATTTTCAGCTCCCCATTAATCATTAGACGTATGTGCTACCATTGGGCAACTGGCCAAGGACGCAACCTTTCGACCAGGAATTGACGCAAGCGTTGGGGTACAGAGTATGGCTGTATCGACGCTAGCGAAGCGATCGCGTTGGCGAGTAGTTCCTTGTGTTGGGAGAATTGGCGATTAGCGAGAGTGTCCATCTCACCGCTCCCGTCCTTCGCTGCTGGTATCCTGTGCCGCTCCGGGCATTGTTCTATCTTACGAGACGATGAGCGCTCTTCATTCTGAAAAATCAACTGAAAAAAAAACCGTCGTGCGCGAGATAGGTCGCATCGCACTGCTCGCTCTCCTCGTTCACGGGCCCACCAACCATCTTCAGCCGCGATTCCTATCAGGATGTTGTCCCACCGCGTAGGGCCTATGGTTGAGCCCATGTCAGCACGTTCCCCGGTTCGTTGCACGAGAAAGAAGGGTTGCCGGCGGCACTTGAGGTTTGACATCCTTGGGTTTCCCCACGTTTGGTCAAAACCTGGATCGCAAGGCAGGCACAGGGGTATCGGCGAAGCTGCGCGATTAAGTCGAAGTCGACTATCCGCTCGGTTGAGGTTGCAACGGAAGTACACGGTCAATGTCTCGGGACGGCGAGCGCCGAAACACCCGACTATAAATACGGCAACTCATCTTGCTCGGATTAGAGGCGGCAAGTCTTCACCGCAACATCACCAACGAAAATGAAGTCATTCACTTCCATTGTCGCCGGCATCGCCGGCCTTGCCTCTGTTGCCTCGGCCACCGTGCAGGGCTTCGATGTCTCTGGCTACCAGCCCACCGTGAACTGGGAAGGCGCCTACAGCAGCGGTGCTCGCTTCGTCATGATCAAGGTGCGTTGTCTTGTAGGAGTGAACCGAGACGTTGCTCATGCTGACCATCTAGGCCACCGAGGGGACGGGCTACACCTCGCCCAGCTTCAGCTCGCAGTACACTGGCGCCACCAAGGCGGGCTTCATCCGCGGCGGTTACCACTTTGCCCTTCCCAACAAATCTTCCGGCTCTGCGCAGGCCGACTACTTCCTCGCTCACGGCGGTGGCTGGAGCGGCGACGGCATTACCCTTCCCGTGAGTAGTCCATCCATATTGTTTCGACTTTTCCACGCAATGTCGTGCTGACGGAGATAGGGCATGCTTGACATCGAGTACAACCCGTACGGTGCCACCTGTTATGGTCTGTCGCAGAGCGCCATGGTCAGCTGGATCAGCGACTTTATCGAGCACTACAAGGCCAAGACGTCGCAGTATCCAATCATCTACACGACGACGGACTGGTGGAAGACGTGCACTGGCAACAGTGGCGCCTTTGGCCAAAAGAGCCCGCTGAGCCTGGCCCGATACGCGAGCAGCGTGGGCGAGATCCCCAACGGCTGGCCGTACCAGACCTTCTGGCAAAACAGCGACAAGTACGCGTACGGGGGTGATTCGCAAATTTTCAACGGCGCGTACTCTCAGCTGCAAAAGATTGCTCGCGGCTAAGCGGGTGCGTTTGTCGTTCCGTTTGCCGCCTGCTGAATATGCATGCAAGGGGGGGATTGTCTGTGGCTTGATGGCTACGGAAATAATTGGTTTTCCAGCCTGCTGCGGCTTTCAGGGGCTTATCCACAGGCTGCATAACACGATGACGTAACAGCGTTTCGCAGACGGTCGCGAGTGTCATGTGTACATAACGAGGAGAGGTTAAAACGTCAAAATAAATCTTGCCCATATAGCAAGTGATCGTAAATACCTGGACGAATTTGCACAGCTTTTTCTAGTTCCCAGCCTTCCGGAAACATGGTTTATTAACTCGGGATGAACGGTTCTTAGCGTTTCTAAGCCACAATTGATTAGTACTACTTATGTATGTGTGGTGGTGGAAGCACTATAAATTCGGATTACAGCGCACTCAGCCCGCTGTGTCTACTCCCTAGTCCAGCCACACGTGTCCGCCACACCTCACGCGACCCCGGCTTTCCTGCCCCGACATCCTGCATCCTCAGCCATCAGCCAGTGGCTTCACCTTTCTTTCAAACATCTACTCTTCTTGTGATCCATCATCCCTTGATCCTCCTCGCCACTATATCATCAGCCTTTTCTGCGATTTCTAGCCGTTAAAACAGCCCGCCGCTGCCCCCGGCCGTCTATCCACGCCGCTGTCGTCATCGCCCCGGTCCCGAATCAACGCAACAAGGCGCTCCGCCATCTCCGGGCCCTCAACCAGCAAGAGTTTCATCTTTTCCTCGACTTCGCAATCTCGACGGATCGTCGCATCGCCCAACATGGCCTGGGACTCGCTTTTGCAGACGTCTGCCGTCAACAAATATGTCTTTGGCCGCATCGTACGTTATCTCTGCCCTCCAGACGCTAACGCCACCATCCATCGCCCTTGCTCCACGCCCACTCCCTCTGCCTTGGAACGCGCGACGCTGCGCAACTCTATTTCGTCATACATCGCTCGGCCTGTCCCTGCACGGTTCTTGCGTCCTGGCAGCATCCGTCAAGCCTCAAATGCTGCCAATTCCATTCGCTAACACTTCTTCTCCTACATAGCCTCTCCTACACACCCTCATCCTACTCCTCGAAATGGCGCTGGCCGCCAGACTCACGGCAAGGTTCAATGCCTCATACGAGGAGCGACCCCGTACGTCAATTCCGTGGTCGCATTTCACGGGCGCGCAATGCTAACTCGTCAGTCATTACGATGATGGTCACCAACGCCCTGCTCGGTGGCATCGCAGACACCGTCGCACAGGTCATCACGGCATTTCGACACCGCGTCGTTCGCAAGCCGGGCGGCGCCAAGGACGAGACTGTCACCATTGAGATTCACGAGCTCGGCAAGAGCCCATACTACGAGAAGGACTCGCTCAGCAACTTTGGTCCCTCGACCGGCCGGCCGCCTGCCTTCGACTTTGAGCGCCTCACTCGCTTCATGGGATACGGCTTCTGCGTCGCGCCCATCCAGTTCCGCTGGTTCAAGCTGCTGGAGCGCCTCTTCCCCATGTCCAAGGCGAGCTCCTTTGGCCCGGCGCTGAAACGCGTGGCCTTTGACCAGATCCTCTTTGCGCCCTTTGGTGTGGCCCTCTTCTTTACCGCAATGACGGTGGCCGAGGGTGGTGGGCGCCGAGCCGTCAGCAACAAGCTGCGTGACATGTATGTGCCGACCCTCAAGGCCAACTATGTGGTGTGGCCGGCCGTGCAGCTCGTCAACTTCCGTTTGATGCCCGTCCAGTATCAGTTGGTAAGTTGGCAACCTCTCTATTCTCCCTCTCCATGTCTAACACTTGACAGCCTTTCGTTTCGACTGTCGGTATTGCTTGGACCGCATACCTATCGCTCACCAACAGCACCGACTAAGCCGTTACATATACAGCGGAGTACTCGGTAAACATCATTCAACTTGGAGGACTCTACAATGACTCCCATAAATGCGCATTGTAAGTGCGGGCAGAAAACGCCACAGAGGCGCCCCATGCTTTGACTCAGAGGTGTCGATCGGAACACATCGCGAAGCTGTCAGTTTTACTATACTGTATCGTTTTCCCTTGTATTTTTTGGGGGGTTTTATTGGCTGCCGATTAGGCAACACGGCGTAGGGCGTATCTAATATATCATTGACCGGACACCAAGAATTCCTCGGCATGTGTATTCGTACGGTAGTGTATTTAGCTCAAGCACTGTATCCGTGAAACATGGCCAGACGTCTAGGGGTGCTTCCAGGAATTTTGAAGGGAACTTGCCGATGGTGGACATCTGTATACAAAACCCCGTCGTTCGGGATAAGTCTTTGGACGTGAGCATGTCCCACGCCGGTCATACCCCGCGCCCACGTCATATCTGCACTCGCTGGTCTTAAACCGGACGTAATCGCGGGCCAAATTTTCCATCGCCGCCCAGTCCAGTTTCGCGGTTCCTACAGCGGCACCATCCGCGGAGATTTTGGACAGCGCATCCCCTTGGGATGGAGGCAACGTATAGTGGGTTTTGTTGCCGCCCATGACCAAGATCTATGATACGACTGCAACCCGGGGTGCATAAAGTGAGGAGAGGGGACCCTGTGTTTACTACATGGACAGCGCGGGGTTGCGCATAGAAGCATCAGTCCCGTGATACCAATACCATGCATACGTACGGATACAGACACGTAGGCGGTACTTTCTTCCAGCGTATGCGAATTAACGCGTCTTGGCTGTATGGGTGGAAATGATTCGGATTTCAAAAGTCTCCCCACCACTTCTGACGCGTGGTTTCCATTTCCACTTCGTCGTTGTGCGTTTTTGGAGGAAGTTGCCCAGCAAGTCTTGCCACCATTTTCGGATCTGAAGCCCATACCGCGCCGACGTAGACTCCCAATACGGCGGACACCAGCCAGCGAATTCCCAGTCAATGATGCTCACGATTTTCGCCTCGCGCACCAAGATATTGAACGGGTGCAGATCACCGTGGCAAAGCCCAGGCGACGGCCACGGCCCATCCTTGGCGATCGTCGCTCCAAGGCGCTGGTAGTCGTCATCTCCTCTGGTGTAAAAGTACTGCTCGAGGCAAAAGTCCTGCCGCAGGAAGCGGCGGAATCTCCGCGCGTTTTGAAAGGGGCCGAACCGAGATAATCCGTATGGTGATGCGTCGAATCGTACAGCGAACCGCCGTGGCAGCTTGGTATCCACTCGTCAGGCGGGGTGAGCGAGCGCAGCTCCTGCGCCATGGTCCGAAGCTGGGGGAGTACGTCCGCCTTTGCGGCTTCGGAAAAAGACTGCCATTTCGCAGCCAGTGCGTCGCCGCGATCGAGTTTCACGACAATGTAGGCGCGCGACCCCTCCGGGACCAGTAGATGGATATAGGGAGCCCAAGAGTGATCGAATCGTGAGGCGTGGAACCAGCCACTCAGCTTTGGGGCTTTTAGCGGGAGGCTATCACGAACTAAATATCTGGGGGCCATCTTCTGTAATTCTTTTCAACGCTCATTATGTTGATCTAGAGAGCTTACAACTTCCAGAATACCAATAGCATTTTGAGAAATGGTGCGAAAGAGAATAAGAGCTGTTTTGGACGAAGAACATGCGAGTATTTACAATTATGTAATAGTGCCAATAATGTAATAGTTACAGTATCATACAGCGCCATAAGATAAATCGCCAATTGTTAAAGCCATGATGGCTCTCTCGTAATGAGACCGCGCGCCATCCCGTAGCAATAATCGCCTTGCTGTGCAGTTACACGAGCCGGTCCTGGCACCAGACAATCTCACGTTTCAGCGGCGGCATCTTCACCAGGCCGATCCTGCGTTTCGTGCGTGCGCGCAATGAATTTTTGAAATGCAGCCATGCTTTTAGGGTCGCCATAGAAGCCATCATACCGCCAGGGGTTAAGGCGACGCCAGATATCCCGCTCAGCTTGAAGCTCCTCGGGATATTTTGTGATTCTTGGGCTCCCGTCGACGGCGTCGAGGAAGTTCTGGAACACAGGGAAATCAGCAGCATAGAACATCTTTGTGTACTCCCAGTACTCAGGGTACCAGCCTGCAGATTCCCAGTCGATAATGGCAATAATGCGTCCATTTCGGTACCGAAGATTTCTAGGGTTCAGATCGCCATGGGTGAATTTAACCTGGTACTCGCTTGACTTTGCGTGAATCTTTGTGACCACGGGATCATATAGCCATTCTCCGCCAAGGCGGAGGTAGGCATGAAAGTCGGCAACAGAGTGGAAGGGCCCGAAGCGGTAATAACCAAGGCGGTGGTCTAGCAATGACTCTTGAGTTGCTGATCCGATAAAGCCAGGCTTAGGTGGTTCGAGGCTTCGTAGTTGGTCCAAGTAGTTGGCAAGCTGCTCGCCCAATTTCTGGATTTCCTCAGCGCTCATGGTAGTAAAGTCTGCTTTTCCGCCTGGAATATATTCCATAACAATATTCACATGAGAATCATTCCGCTCATATATTTTGTAAATCTTTGGAACGGGTATCGAAGTATGTTTGCGAACATACTCCATAGCATGAACCTCGTGCCAGGTAGCGCGAAATTTAACAAGCTTGCCAAAGGGAAGGCGTACAACATTGTCCCCTCCACATTCGTTTTTGCCGAGGTAGACGTATCGGCCAGCCCAGATACGTATTCGAAGCGACAGCGGTGGCTTTTTCGATTTCATTAGTATACGTGGGGGGCTAGTAGACGATTTTGAAGATGGCATTTTCGTTTGAGATTGATGGTGTTTGAGTGTGGTTGGTGGTTGTCAAGGCAGGAGGAAAGGGAGCACCTGTAAAACAGGGGCCCTACTTCTACTAGTGTTAGTAATTATTTCCAAGTGCCCCTGGACGTTCGCAATTTAGCGCGCCATCCTGCTACTACCACTACAGTATGTAGGTATGTAGCTAACATGTATTTACCCTCTATAAGTATTGTATTTGTCTTCTGCGTTTCACATATTTTACATCTTTTACACATCTTTTATATCTTCAGTATTCTATCTATCTTTAACATCGCCTCTGTCTTGACTAATTTCTTTCTTCACTATCAACCATCTCGCTTATCATAGAGATAGGTCGGTACACTGGCAGAGGATCAAGAGATGCTGCAACCTGCTTGCTAATAAGTCGATAGCTCATCAGAACTTCCTCGCCACATAACTTTCCTTGAGACCTTCGTACCTCCACTCCTTCCCAAACCATGCTTTGATGCGGTCGTAGGCGTAGTCCAGAAACTCGTCCACATTGAACTCCTCTGCCCAGGATGGATCTTGGCTCTGCAGCAGACGGATTGCATTCAACGTCCAGTCAATACAGTTCTCGCTACTGCCCTGCACAGGAAGTACAACCTGGTCCAGCAGTGCTTGCACCTCGGGGAAACCCTTTCCAGCTGGGAGTTTTCCAATCAGCAGCCGCCCGATTAGACGCGTTGAAGTCCTGCTGTCGGAATCGCGTATCTCAAACTTCCAACCGCCGGGAATCGGGCCCTCTGGGCTGTTCATAGGCTCATGGTCTTGCACATGATACAGCCGGGCCGCTCCCTTCTTGCCCTTTTCTTCCACCCAAATACCCCAATGATACATGGCTTTGCCGTACGTCGCTTCCAAAGAAGGGTTGTGCGAGATGCCATCGCGCGTGAAGGCCGCGACCGAAACCCGGTGCTTGTTGCCTGTCATGGCCTGTAAAGATCAGCAGGAACCTCGTATGAAATGGGAAATATGATGCAATACCAGTCTTATTTTCCGCGTGGCTTGAGAAACGTAAAGGTTCTTTCGACGAGGCAACCAGCGACGGCGAGAGCCGAGCTAAGTTTTCTGTTGCCTCGAGTGGGATAAGGTGAGTGTTCATTATTTATGAAGGACAATGGCAGGTGCAGCGTCCCCCTCTCCTTCCCTCCTTCCTTCCTTCACACAACTAACAGCTACAGTCACACTGCAGCTGCTGCAGCTGCAGCCACTACCTCTAGCCTCATCCTGACCAGAGGGAGGGCACCAATCATTCTGCCAAGAACAGGCCGGCTTGTAACCACCGGCCATGGATTTCTGACTAAGTTATTGCTGTGAACTCGATTGCCTTCCGGTGAGCTGCAGTTGTAATCCAAGTAAATCTGTTTATTGACAAAGTAATTCCCGCTCAGATGTGACGCTGGGCCAAGTCGGCGACCTCAATGTGGACAAATGTTGCCCGCCATCTATGCACAGTTGTGATATACATCCGTCACACTGTGCATATGCACCGCATTCAACGGGAGGGGTAATCAGACAATTCGCAGTTATTCTTCTCCCATATCGCATTTCTAATCATTTGCATATATTTTTTTAATTATTGCCACCGCTCTATTCCCTATTACGGCGCAAAGGATGACACATCGTGTAGAATGTAGCTATCCCACACCAAAAGGATGTAGTGCAAACGCGAAGGCATCTCGGGGCATCTCGGAGCTGGCGGGAGCGTAGCCAACAAGTGCTCAAATGATTTCCAAATCATTGTGCTAATTAGTTTGCAAAAGGAATTTTATAATAGATTTATTCTCCCTCATGTTCCACTGTGCTCGAAGGCCCTCCGCGTCTGCCCCATGCATAGTGAGATTCGAGGCGTTTATACAGCATTGGAGATGCATCAAATGGAGAAATTATACTGCCTGTCACATTAATGTCAAGACCGTGGTATGGTCAAGAATAGCATTGCTTACATCTCATCACCACTCGAAGTCGCGTTGCAGCATAATAAAGGAGTCTTTGTATTCGGGTCGTAGTCATCAACCGAGCAGTCGATCAAGACTTGGCATTTCCTAGGCTGTGCTGTACTTTCAAACGTTCCAGCCCAACGTATATAATCTTTGCCGTAGGTGTATTTCCGGCCAAGAAAGGCTTCGCAAGCAAGGCTCCCTACAATAACAGGATCATGGTTTGAGCGGCATGTAACGAAAATGCGTTGCGCCATGTTTTTGGGAAAGTGGAATGGAGGACGAATGGATAAAAGAAATAATAATAACAGGTACCAGGCGGGATTGTTGGAGGCAGCCAGAGGCAGGCTTAAAGGCTGCCTCAATACTGAGGCACCAAGTAGCGGGGACTCCTCCCCCCTCCCTCGACCACAACAAGACTTTTGGAACCAGTTTCCATCAACTCCGCCTCTTTGATCCGTGAGCCCTCTATGAAAGGCAAGTTCCCCTGATTCCAGGAACAATGACGACAGCTACAAGAAAGCTACAAGAGAGCTACCGGCGATCAGCAACGGCGACCACAAGCAACATACATACTGGCAGTGACAGAGGGCCAGTATTAGGCGCTGTAAAGGCATGCAGTCGCGCATGTACCTACACTCACGAACTACTCAATGCCTAGGAAAACTTGTGAATTCCCCGTCCGACGTTTAAAATATGGAAAGGACCCTTTATTATCCTTCCAGCGCCTTACGAGCTTAGGAAGCGTGGATCGAGATGGCTGTGAGTTCTGCTGGTCTGGAAAAAGTTAATGCGGCCTAAAAGTTTGCATTGCTGCTGCTCCAAGTATCTCTTCGCACCGTTTTGTTACTGTTGCTGCCATGAGTTTGTACCTATACTTGCCAGTGCGTGAGTCCTTGCCTGGCAAGGCCAGCGCCCACCCACACACAATTGTTGGGCATTCATCCTGCATCCTCTGTTACAAGTAGCACACCCACGCCGGATGGAAGCTGCAGTGGCTTACAACTATTGATGCGGACTGGTCCGCCGAAATCCTTTGACGTGTCTGCCACGAGGCTATTGGCTGGTCCTAGCTGAGCCTGAACCACGGCTTGGGGAGTTGATGCTGGGCCGCCGAGACGGGTCGCCACCAAGACCAATGGTGCAACTGCTGCCCACCGAAACGAAATGCGGCCTGATTGCGAACCACATCGGTCGATTTAAGGCTATAAGTGCGCGCTGCAGTGGCCTTGTGCGAGAGAGACTCGACACCTCAGCTTCGAGTCCATCGGCCTGTAGATGTATCATCTAACACCACCGAGCTTGAGGTCGCCATGGCAGCATCAAAGCCAAAAGAGAACGGGAAAGAGGAAAATGGCGTGCCGGCCAAAGAGACCGACGGCTCATCTGCCGACGTCATCGCTCTCGTCTCATCGAGCGAGATCTTCCAGCAGCTACTGCAGATCGACGTTGAAAATAAGCGGCTGAAGGAGCGAAACGCGGCGCTTGAGGTGACTAACAATACAAACATGGACACGATTGCCGAAAAACGAGACGTCTGGTCTGCTGAGAAGGCGGCGCTGGAGCGCGCTCTGCAGAGCGAGAGAGACGAGATCAAGACCCTGCGCGAGGTCAAGGCCGAGGCGGACAAATTGTCGCAGCAGATCAAGGATCAGGAGGGCCAAATCCTCGCACAGATTGAGACGATCAAGAAGAAAGGTACCGAGATCGGTCGCCACCAAGCCCTATGCGAGAAGGCCAAGGACGAGCTCGAGAGGGAAAAGGCGAGTGCCAAGGTCGTGAGCGAGTCCTTGATAGCGACGAAGCATGAGCTATCGCGCAGCAAGAAGGAACTGGAGACGGCGAATGAGACCCTCACCGAGGTCCAGTCGTTTGTTATGCCGCTACAGTCGTTGGCGGATCGCAAAACGCAAATGTACGTGTCTTCTCTTGCTAGTCTCTGCTTCGGTCTTGGGTAGAATACAGCTAACACAACGCAGCCAGGAAGCGCTGGACAATGTATTCCGCCAGTTCCTCGATTTCTTCGTTGCCGAGTTGGGTGGTGACGTCAGGCTCGATATGCCAGCTGCTGGCGCGATGGAGGATCCCCTCCTCCCGCTGCCAGCGTCCAACTCGGCAGCGGCAAAGCAGATGAGGGTTGCTGCCGCCCTCCGAATATCTGGCTTGGCGCTTTATCAATACGTCTTCCGACAGCCTCTGGTTGATGATGACCTTGACCGCGCGCTAAAGGCCATGGCCATGGATAACCCAGACCACGAGGCGTATGTGCGCGCCGTCCTTCTACGGCTGCACAAGCTGCAACCGGATGAGCAGAAGCAGGTACAGGAGGAAAAGGTGGAGATTACCGTGGAGGAAATCACGACTGCGCTGGGGAAGCTGATCCCGCGGGGGTCGGTTGGATTTGCGCCGAAATTGAAGCCGCTTTGCGAGGCGGCTGCCGAGGCCTGGAACTTGACGCTGGAAATAGAACACAAGATCGACGCGCATCTTCGTTTCGAGGTGCCAGAGGACTGGCGCTGTATCCCTTTTACGGAGGTGGACAAGAAGCAGCCACCTTCCAGTGCACCAGCTGCCGCAGGGAACGGGAACTCCGGTGGCAACTCCAACGGCAACTCCAGCTCCAATGGCAACGGCAACGGCAACGGCAACGGCAACGGCAACGGCAACGGCAAACCGCCAGTCCCACCGAAGCAACGGCTATCGCAACCAGCTTCACTCAGCAAAGCGGATGTGGCGAGGGTCGTGTGGCCGGCATTCACAGCCCATGTACCGGAAGCGGATGGGCCGGCCGAGTATGAGTTGGTGAGCTGCGGCTACGTCCTGACGCGGGCGCAGATAAAGGAGGCCGAGGACGAGGTGTCCCTCGAGCAGTCGGCGTGCCACCAGGCGCGGCTGGACAGTCGGCGGCAGGCGATGATGGCGGCAGCAGCGCAAAAAAAAAGACGAAATTCCTCAGCGCTCGTCCGGGGCGCCTCGATCGCGTCCAACGGGGCTTGAGCCGTTTCCTGTGGTCCGACTCGCGGCGGCGGCGGTAATACATGATGGGGGCACCAGAGCATTTGTGGCGATTTTTTTTTCTTTCCTTTTTTCTTCAGTTGACTGCTCGGAGCCGTAGGATAATAACGGTATGTGACTTTGATTCTTCTTCATCCTGCCACACCAGAGTGAGCAGCATGAAGTCCGCTGCTGGCCATGTTTTGTATTACCAGCGCTTGGATGCAGATTTCCGACCCGGCACAGGGACTACTAGCTTTCAGTCATTCGGATGCACTCACTCAGAGATTGGATATTTATCAGATAATTATCAAATTTTACTTTGCGTTCTCGTTTGCAGGTCTCAGCCGTGACAACGAACCTGGCCCGTATCAGTGACTTGACTTGACTGGTACCATCAATTCCATCCCCAAACTTTAGAGGTGCATGAAATTGCAAGTTCAATACATCTGCTGACTGTCAAGCAATAATGACATTGAACTCGTCCAATAACACGAGTGGCCATGTTGATCGCTCTGAGAACCTTGAAAGTGGGGGTTGACGTAAATTACCTCGCCCCATGTTGCCCCTCCATCCTCCCACCTTGCCTTCAACATCTCTCCCAGCTTTGAAAAGGAGCTATAGAAACCATTTCCTCTTCTCCTAGACATTGAACAAAGTCTGCTGCATCACTTTTCAACATGTCTCTCTCTAGCAAGCTCTCCATCACCGACGTCGACGTCAAGGGCAAGCGTGTCCTCATTCGGGTGCGTCCGGGATACCCCGCCATAATCATGCCACCAAGCTCCGCGTCAAACATGAGTGAAAAAGGATGCTAACTTTTGCCCGCCTGCAGGTCGACTTCAACGTGCCTCTCGACGGCACCACCGTGACCAACCCGCAGCGCATCGTGGGCGCCATCCCGACCATCAAGCATGCCCTCGACCACGGCGCCAAGACGGTCATCCTCATGTCCCACCTGGGCCGCCCCAACGGCCAGGTCAACGCAAAGTACTCTCTGAAGCCGGTCGTTCCGGTGCTCGAGAAGCAGCTCGGCAAGACGGTCACGTTTGCGCCCGACTGCGTCGGCCCCGAGGTCGAGAAGATTGTCAACGGCGCGGCCGACGGCGCCGTCATCCTGCTCGAGAACCTGCGCTTCCACATTGAGGAGGAGGGCAGCGCCAAGGACGCGGCTGGAAACAAGACAAAGGCCGACAAGGCCAAGGTTGACGAGTTCCGCAAGGGCCTCACCGCTCTCGGTGACGTCTATGTCAGTATGTATCACCGGTTCTCTCACATGCAAGCTTGCTAAGGGTGCTGTGCTAACTTTGTGTAGACGACGCTTTCGGTACCGCCCACCGTGCGCACTCGTCCATGGTCGGTGTCGAGCTTCCGCAGAAGGCTGCCGGCTTCCTCATGAAGAAGGAGCTCGACTACTTTGCCAAGGCGCTCGAGTCGCCTGAGCGCCCATTCCTGGCCATCCTCGGCGGCGCCAAGATTTCGGACAAGATCCAGCTCATCGACAACCTGCTGGACAAGGTCAACACGCTCATCGTGTGCGGCGGCATGGCTTTTACCTTCAAGAAGGTGATTGACGGCATGAAGATTGGCAACTCGCTGTTTGACGAGCCCGGCTCCAAGACGGTGCCGCAGCTGATGGCCAAGGCCAAGGCCAAGAACGTCAAGGTGGTGCTGCCGACCGACTTCGTGACGGCCGACAAGTTCGACAAGGACGCGGCCGAGGGCTACGCGACGGACAAGGAGGGCATCCCGGACGGGTGGATGGGCCTGGACTGCGGCACGGAGTCGGTCAAGCTGTTCCGCGCGGCGATTGACGAGGCCAAGACGATCCTGTGGAACGGGCCGGCGGGGGTGTTTGAGTTTGACAAGTTCGCCAAGGGCACCAAGGCGACGCTGGACGCGGCGGTCGAGGGCTGCGGCAAGGGCAAGATTGTCATCATCGGCGGCGGCGACACGGCGACGGTGGCGGCCAAGTACGGCGTCGAGGACAAGCTCAGCCACGTGTCGACGGGCGGCGGCGCGTCGCTGGAGCTGCTCGAGGGCAAGGAGCTGCCTGGCGTCACGGCTCTGTCGAGTAAGTAAACAAGCAAAGAACAAAGTGCTCGACCCGAGACGTTGGGCCCCCGTTTGACGAGAAATGGGCGTCTAGGTAGAAACAACAGCCGCCTGTAGTGGCGGGGGTAGAAAGTGGCATCAATAATGAACAAGGGACTGTGGTTCATGTCGTTGTATATGCTGAGGATTTGTGCTACGCCTCGTCTCCACGCTACATTGATACCAGCTCGGCGTAAAGAAGCCAATCATTGACCGTGTTGGCCATTGCATTCGTCATTGTGTATAGCATAACCACCCGCATTAAACCGCAGTCCGCCCTCAAACGTCCTTGTTTTGCTAATGTATGCATGTATCTCGTTGCGTGTTGGTGCGCGCGTTCCGTCCCGGTCCTCGCTCATCTCCGTTTCGACGACTCGACCTTTTTGAGCTCCTCCCTGTGTCCCGTTAGCCTTGATCGTTTCCCACCATTCTCCGCCTCGGTTCACCCAGCAGCGGCGCAACCTCGCACAAGAAACAAGGGGGTGTACGCACTTGAGCTGCGTGGAAAAGTCATCCGTCGTGTCGTCGTCGTCCCAGCTCTCCTCCCACAGGTGCTTGGTCTGGCCGGAGGAGCCCTGGGCGGCCTCGGTCTGGTCCTCTGGCCAGTCTTTGGCTGGATCGGTTAGCTTTTTGGGGGGGGGTCCTCGCTGCGCTCGATGTAGGGGTGGGGGGGCGTACCGTCGACGGGAAAGTCTTCAAACTCGTCGTCCTCGCCGAGGGCGGCGGCGGCGGCGGTCTCCTTGGGGGGCTGCTCGGCGGCGGCGGCGGTGGTGGGCTTGTCGTCGGGCTTGTCGGTGGCCATTGCTGGGTGCGTGTGTGGTGGGCGAGGCTGGTTGGGGATGGTGATGAGTTGCACGACGGGGGGTGGTGGACGGGTTGGTGATGGATGTTGTTGGAGCTTGGGGTCGGATTGGAGGTGCTAGGGTGCTTGGAGTTGATGTGGATGGGTTGATGTGGATGGCGGCTTGCGTGGGCTGGCTCGGACGTGGGGCGGGTTGAGTGAGCGGAAGAATTCGGTCCGGGGTATAGGGTAGGTGTTGGACAGGCAGTGCGGGGAGTGAGAGATCAGTTGGCAGCAGATTATCATGGTAATAATAATAATTAATTAAAGTGGCAAAGAAAGATGGTGGGACGGGAGGCGGCTAATTTTCAACGTTGTTGACTTTTCTCTGTTTCCTCTGCCATGTTGAAGGCGTGTGTTTCTAATAAGATGATTGATTATCGGACTTGATGATACTTGTGTGACCCCGCCAGTAGTTACACTGGTAGTTATGCTAGTAGAGATGAATGTGGTGGCAGCAACAATGCCCGGATTCACAGCAAGGTGGCTGTTGCTGTAGAATGTGAGGAGGACAAAAAGGTCAAAACAAAGAGGCTTGATTTGCCGGGGGGTTTCTTTGCCTGTTGTTTCATACATATAGCCTACTCTCACTGGCACATACCCTGTACTGTACCACATTATCTGGTCCTCCTTGTTTCTTTGCTTTGCAGTGCAGCAGTGAATCCAGGTGTACCAAAACCAAAGCCGGCTTGTGAAAGAATTAGAGGAAAAAACAGAATACGAATCAGAGCACCAAGGATCGCGCATTTTATTGGTTCGGTAGCACGCCTCAACCGGGTTAACTCAGCTTAGTACTAAGTTATTCTTAGTGTCAGCTCACCGGCTTGTTCCAGCATCCGCCAGCGTCGGATCAAAGAAGCCGGTAGCATGCTAAATCCGTCAAAACGGCCTCGAATCAACCTTGGTCCAACCAAGTCCCTGCATTGCGTTGCATTGCATTGCATTTACTAACAAAGAGGGCCTCTTGTCGTCACTCCTCGCCGGGGCCTCAGCGCCTCTGTCGATCCGGGCAGTGCACTCATGCTTGCCTGCGTCGGGACATTATTTATATTCAGCTCGTCCTCCGCCCTCCCAGTCTTGCCAATCCCATCGCATCGCATAGAATTTTGCTCTTCCCCTGACTTTGCATTACTATTCTTCATCTGCAGTTAACATAGCCGTCCACATCTCCCGACAGTCCTAGCCAACCTCCCCAGACAACCTCCCCAGACAAACCCCCCAGACAAACCCCCCAGCGACATCATGAGTCTCCTTTCTTCCTGGATCGGCGGCTCCAAGCCGGCAGACACCGACGAGCACCAGGCCGAACTCGCCGCCGAGCGCGCCAACCTCGAATACGCCATGCGCGCCACCAACCTGGTCATCAACGACGACATCGACACCGCCCAGAAGCTGCTGACCGACGGCGCCTCCTCCGTCTACAACGACCTCGGCGTCGCCCTCATCTCCTTCCTGCGCGCCATCCTGGGCTTCGAGAAGACGAACCGGGACGCGGCGGCCAAGCTGCTGGCCGAGTGCGAGGCGCGCGCCTGGCACGACCTCAAGCACGCGCGGGCGCGCCCGTCCGCCGCGAGCCGCATCTTCCCGCCCGGCGCCGAGTACGAGATGGTGGTGGCGCAGACGCAGATCATGGCCGCCGTCGTCGGCGTCCTCAACGAGAGCCTCATCGAGGCCATGGCCGGCTGCTTGAAGCTGCGCCGCGCCCACAACACCCTCGCCGCCCTCATGGCCAGCGAGAAGGAGTACTGGGCGAGGCAGCAGAAGCAGCCGGCGGCGGCGGCGTCGGGCAGCAGCGCGGCGCTGGCGAGTGCGCGCGCGTCGACCGAGGGCAAGAATGTGTTTTCGGCGGCGCAGACGCCCTCGTCGTCGAGGACGAGCGAGGACGGGCTGCCGGCGGATGCGGTCGAGGAGAATCCTGTGGATGCGTTTATCCGCTCCGGCATTAATTTGTGCATGGGCCTGCTGAAGCTCATGATGTCGCAGCTGCCGCCGGCATTTGCGCGTATTCTGTCAGTTGTCGGCTTCAAGGGCGATCGTGCACAAGGCCTGCAGATGCTCTGGCAAGCGACAGTCTATCATAACGCGGTATTGTATCCCACACCTTGATTTGGCTTCGATCTTTGCAATGCTAACGATAGAGTCAAGAACGGCGCGTTTGCGGGCCTCATGCTACTCACCTTTTACCACAACGTAGTGGCCCTCGCCGACATCCGGCCGCACGAGGCCGACTTTGACAAGTCTGCCGAGCTCTACGGCCTTCCCATGCAGAAGCTGGGCGACCTGCTGGCCACGTTCCGCACGCGCTTCCCGCAGTCGCGGATGTGGCTGGTGGAGGGGGCCAAGTGCCTGGCCATCCGGCGCAAGCTGCCGGCGGCGATTGCGCTGCTGGAGAGCGGCGAGGAGGCCAAGATGGCGCAGATCCGGGCGGTCAACGCGTTCACGGCGGCGCTCTTCTCGATGACGGCGCAGGACTGGCCGCGGATGCGCCGGTACTTCCTGGACGTGGTCGCGGTCAACACGTGGAGCAAGGCGCTGTACTACTACATGGCGGGCGCGGCGTCGCTGGAGCTGTACCGCGACGCGCTGGCCCGGGGCGACACGGCGACGGCGGCGGTGGAAAAGGCCGAGGCGGAGCGCCACCTGCGCAGCTGCCGCGACAAGTCGGCCAAGAAGACGTTCCTGGCGCGGCCGCTGCCGTTTGAGGCGTTTGTGCAGCGCAAGCTGCGCCGGTGGGAGGCGCGCGCCAAGGACCTGGGCCTCGACCTGGCGGATGCGGTGGCGGTCAGTCCCGCGGTCGAGATGATGTACCTCTGGGGGACGATGCCGATGATGGCGCCGCACGAGCTGGACAAGGTGCGCGAGGGCCTCGCGTGGAGCAGGCTGACGTGCCCCAAGGATAAGCGGGAGAGGATGCGGGAGAGGGACGAGGTGGGCGTGTGGGCGCTGTGCACGGCGGCGATCCTGCGCGGCGGCGGCGAGCGGCTGGACGAGGCGAGGACGGTGCTGCAGGAGGAGGTGCTGTCTCACGATAGGTGCGTGCCCAAGGGGCGGTGGATTGAAACGGGAGAGAATTGGGGTGTGCTAACAACGGTGTAGGAACCTGTTCAAGGGCGGCGATCGAGACGACTACGTGGTGCCGGCGGCGCTGCACGAGGTGGCGGCGATTGCGTGGGCCGAGGTCGGCCGGTCGCCGGCCGGGCTGGACGCGGCGCAGCTCGAGGCGTACAAAAAGGCAAAGTTTGACGAGTGCGACGAGAACTTGGACAAGGTGCGCGCGTGGGAGTCGTACGTGATGGACGGGCGGCTGGGCATGCGCGTGCAGTGCGGGCTGTCGACGCTGGGCTGGTATCGCGAGAAGATGGGCTGGGCGAAGCAGTGAGGCTGCGGTTACGGGATTAGTGGCGGTCTTGCACTGGCCGGGTTCACGGATAGATGGTCAGTTTATGGGAATGCAATTTGGATACGCTGCGTTGGAGAGGAGAAGACTATGGATGGATAGATGGTATCATGAGATGGATGGAGATTGCACCATGGTATAGATGGAGATTGCATCATGTATCGGCACATCGGCCGTGACCACTGGATAGAATAAAATTTTACAGAAATCTTGGAATCAAAATACAAAGCAAGCACCTCTCATGAACCCTCTCGACCACGGCTCCCGGCCGTCTCCTTGTGCTGATGCCTCAAACCTGGCCGATACACTCGCTGGTGGTGGTGCGTCACCAGCTCAAAGGTTACCCAGCCTTGTTCGGGATGGCAGCTCACAGCACGGATGACAGGGCCGAGCCTGACTGGGAAGGAGATTACTCTACACAGGGCATTATGGCAATGCCTGTAGACTATTTTAAAATCCGGCTGGCTGGGAAGCTGCCGCGTCGCCAGGCTCGCAAGGCATGTTGCAGGGGCTTCGTCACGGTAGACCAGAGAAGAAGAAGGTAGGCTCCCGTCAGTGCTGATCAGCCCTATAACCCTCCGTCATTATTATTAGCCATGGTTGCCTGGTGCAGGTCTAGTTAGTATGTCGGGGGTATAGACCGTGATGGCCGTGGTTCTGACGCCTTCTAGAATAGTATGAAGACAGAATAGTATGAAGAGAGATGAGGATGCAGTTTCAATCTCGATGGATGATCAAGACTCTAGATTTCTTTGGTCCACCTTGCTCGGTCTGTGGGGAGAGTCGTATGTAGGTATGGACTGGACTGACTGACTGGACTGTGGATTCTAATCAGTGGCCAAGCCAACACCACGTCAGTCGCCCATCCAAGCTTGCAGAAAGACAAATCATTCATTGGTCCTTGTATCATCTACCGAGCTGCCAGCCCATCCCTTGCACTAACTCGGACCTCGTGGCATGCACAGACAGTTCCACGGCCCACAGTCTACAGCAATGCAGAGTTTGCAAATGGGGGAGCCCCTGGCAGACTTTGGGAGAAAATGGGATGCGTGGAATTTCCGCAGCTGGCGGGAACTCGCATATATAATTTGTTAATAATTTTGCCGGCTATATGTGAGCGAGGCTTGCGTAGGACGGAGGCCGAGGGCGAAACGGTCTGTTGGAATGGGCAGCGCAGGCAGGCAGGCAGCCAGCCAGCCTTGTATCACTCAACCTGATCAAACAAAAAGTAAAACCTGGGCAGGTTTGACAGGTAATATGAGATGACGGATTGGCTGGCGGGACTCGTCACGCCCTGCCGGCCCTGTGATATTGGCAGCCAAGAGCGTACGCGTTGCCACGGAGCTGGGCCCGGACCCGGGGCTGCGGCACTGCTACTCTTGGTGACGCAGCCTTACCCCAGGGAGCCAGTTTCCGAGACCAGCCACAGGGCTGGTGGATCGCCTGACTGGATGTGTCCTTGTCACTCGTTGCTGGCTGGATTTCTGATGAAACGTCATGCAGAGCAGGTATGCACGGATAAACGAAACTGATGCCGCCCGGTCTCGGCTGCCGGGGAGAGAAAGGGGAGGGGGAGGCTCGTTCGCGCCCTGGCATTCACGGTGAGATGCACCCTTGGTTTGCTAGTACACCTTGATCATTCCACCATCTTTCTGGGCAACTATTCCTCGGTTTCTAGTTCATTTGCAGAGCGTTTCAAAAATGTCCACGGTCTAGTCGAGGCTGCCGGATCGACTGTATTCTACCGCACGCCACGTTTGTGTCGTCAGATTCGATACAGCGCTGTACCTGCAGCTTCCGCGTCAACCAGCCCATCAGCGCGCGCGCAGACTTGCCCTCGTCTCTGCTTGCTTCATTCTCTCCTCCTGTGGCGGCTGATTGGCGTCAGGGGCTGTCAAACACGTCAAACTCGTCCCTTTTGTTGTATGCTATAAAGGGGGGGGACTCGCTTCCATCGTCTCCGTCATCATCCTCTGCCCCAGACAAAATCTCCCTCTCTCCTTCCCGCAAGATTAATACTTAATAGTCGAATTCCGCTCATTCTCTTGATTTCCGGTCCTCCTCTTCTTTATAGAGTAAAGAAGAAAAGAAGAAAAAAATGCGCTCCTTCAACGCCCTTCTCCTCGGCGCCGCGGCCGTTGCCCACGCCAAGACGGTGCCCGTCACCGTCGGCGCGGGCGGCGCCGTCTCCTTTGGCCCGGGCAACAGCAACGCCGCCGCCGGGGACATTGTCGAGTTCCAGTTCCTGAGCACCGGCTCGGTCGTCCAGTCCTCCTACGACAAGCCCTGCGAGCCGCTCGCCGGTGGTTTCGCCAGCGGCGTGGTCCAGGCCGCCGCCAACGGCGTCGCCCCGGCCACCTTTTCCGTCACCCTGCCCGACGCCAACCCCGTCTGGTTCTACTCTGGCCAGGGCGATGCCTGCAAGCAGGTGTGTTTGATTCCAAAGGGGGGTGGCATGAGAAAAGGAAGAAGAAGAAGCTAACAGGAAACGCCAGGGCATGGTCGGCTCCGTCAACGCCCCGACGACCGGCAACACGCTCTCCGCCTACACCGACCTCTCCAAGGCGTCCAAGAACACGGTGAACCCGAGCAACGTCCCCTATGGCGGCATCATCGCCAACCCCGGCGCAAACGGCCAGCCCATCTCCACCGCCGGCGTGGCCGCGCCCCAGGCTACCAACTTCTGCGCCCCTGGCGTCGGTGACCAGCTTATCGGCGGCATCGCCGCTGTCTCCGGCTCGACTCCGAACCCCACCGCCGGCACCGGCAATCCTGCCGTGGCCAACGGCGCGGCGCAGCTCGGTGCCGGTGCGCTAGCGGTCGCGGTCGCTATTGCTATGCTGTAAATTGGGAAGGGGGCAGTCATTGCTTTTTTAAAAACTCCAGGCGTTGGAGATTGCCATTTGGACGAGCTGTTTTATGTTTGCAACCGCAGTTGTTGAGCTTGCTGGTCGTGGTTGATGTCCGAGTCTTGCTAGATTGAGAGCTCGAGTCAATCCAAGCTCGGATGAATTTTAGTTGAATTGTTAATTGATAGAAATTATTGCTTGTGCTTCCATTAACCCGGGATTCCTGCATGTCAAAGTAATGGCGTGTTTGCGTCGCGGTTTCCTTGACCGGTTGCCTAGGAGGCAGTCATGGCTTTCTCTAGAATGAATCCCCAGCTTCCTTTGCTTCGTCATTCTTCGTATTCTGGTAAAAGCCCAAATTTCTAGCCTTTACGGTACAGACAGACTCTGTCCTACGACCATGCTATCTCCAACCATCACGCCGATTGATTTCGAAACTGGTCAGCCAGCCACCTGGCCGACTAATTTCGACCACGGTCAGGCAGCCATCACGCCGAGTGATGGCGACGACGGCCAGGCAGCCATCACGCTGAGTGATTTCGACCTGAGTGATTTCGACGACGGTGAGCCAGCCATCACGCTGAGTGATTTCGACCGGGGTGATTTCGACGACGGTGAGCCAGCCATCACGCCGATTGATTTCGACGACGGTGAGCCAGCCATCACGCCGATTGATTACGACGACGGTCAGTCAGCCACCACGTCGATCGATTTCGACGACGGTCACCCGGCCACACAGGCCAAACAACCCCATTCTCAGGTTTCCAATGATGAAGCAAAGTTCAAAGACCGGCTATGTTTTCTCATCAATGACCAGATGACCCTGTCAACCACTGATGATGCAGATAATGGCCCTTTTGCTACCTGTGTTGGAACAGGCCACCCCTTTTTCGGTTCTCAACCAAAGGAGCTGCAAATTTGTGGAAGCTGGGTTGAAGTCTGCTTCTGGGTGCGCGGGAATCGCATTTATCACAGATCCGCCTTCACAGATCCGCAAAAAACCATTACCGACAGGCTCAACTTCTTCAAGATCCCAAGCAAGGGCAGGGGCAGCGTGGAAAAAATCATCCCCCCCGAGTCTTATATTGTCGGACTAAGCATGATCAACATGGAGCCTGCGGCAATGAGCGTGCCCAAGTCCGACAGCTCAATGGACCCAGACGACACGCTCAACGGCTTTCCGATTCACGGCACAATCGGAGGCCGGTCATTGGGGCCTGCAGTGATCCCCCTGCAAGACATGACGGTGACGGGGAACCTGCAAGCCATCAAAGCCGCTCTCCGGGGCATGTATGACGGACGAGATCGGCCAGCACCAGGCGGGAAACCCAAGACGAACGAGGAGCTAAGCCAGGCAGAGGTAGACTTCCTGATATCGGCCACCCGAAGGGCATTTGCTTGGGGCAGGGACCTACCTCAGACAAGGCATCTGGTGACGGGCACGGTGGATTTTGTCTTCGACCTTGGGAGGATCTCGGGCAAGAAAATGCCGACAGTGCGAACACGGGTCATTGCCAAGCCACAGCTGCTCTCGCACATTGCATCAAGAACAAGCACGATGGTCGAGTATCAAACGTGCAGAGTCAACTTGCTTGCTCGTGGAAAAGACGGCGGCCGCAGCGGCTTTGAATTGCGGGTTGCGCCAATCATGCTGTTGGAGTTTGACGAAGCCCTGCACCAGCAAATCATGGCCTTTCTCAAGTGCTATCCAGCAGACATGATCAGTCACAGCACGGCCCTTCAGGCTTGCTGCGTGTGGGCTGATATCCATGCCGACCCGGACAGGCTTTTGGAAAAGGCATTCGAGTCATGGGGGTCGGATGCACCACCAGTGCCAACTCCCAGTCTTGCCGAGGTCATCATCTACTTCCCCTCGTACCTCGCATTTGCGGAAGGGTAC
The DNA here is from genome assembly GCA_025583755.1 of Cordyceps tenuipes. NCBI lineage: Eukaryota > Fungi > Ascomycota > Sordariomycetes > Hypocreales > Cordycipitaceae > Cordyceps > Cordyceps tenuipes. Next base: position 77,486 of record JANZYN010000038.1, read on the forward strand.
GGCTTGATCGAGTACCCCCATCTGTTTCGCTATGTCTATCAGGCTGCGTTGAGGGACCGGTCCACGAACCGGGGCATGGCTGTCTCGACCGAAATTCTGAAGGAAGAGGAGATCAAGAAGTTTGTGGCCGAGGCGAGACCGCGGGTAAGCTGGGTAGATTCGAAGGATCGCATCTCCATCTTACCGGCCGACATGATAGGCAGCGTCCATCAGTCGGTGGCAGGCGCTCCGATCCGCCGCGCGGCTGAGATGGCCGTGGCAGGCCTGGGACCGATTCAAGAGTACGGGCCGACATTTTCGGATGATTGTTACAACTACAAAGCCGCGGTTCGGTTGGTGATGCCGGAGCACATTGCCCGGTGCCACTTCCACAAGACGGAATTTGACCATGTTGAGAATCCACGCTGGGTTACGGTCCGGAGGAGGGCGTTCTTTGGAGATGCGACAACACTGACGCATTTATGGAATTATGAGCCGCAGAGCGCTTTTCTTGCGCCCGACGAACAAGGGTGGCTGCTAGAAGCGACTGGAGCGCGACTTCCCTCTGTTCTCGATAACATGACGGAAAAGGAGAGATTTGATATCCTCTATCATGCCACATGGAACGAAAAGGAGCTCGCAGATGAAGAGTTTCGTCCAATTCCGGCTCCCGTCTGAGTGGGGAGGCGAAATGGCCTCGTGTAGGGTAGTTGTAGCGGGTGCGACCAGGCCGATGATGGATGGTGCGGTGGTCGGGAATATCGTTGGAGGGTTTTTGGGATGGAGGAGATGTTGCTGCTCGGTTGATGGGGGTAGGGAATAAATCTCTTGGTTGTTGCAAGGCCGAAGAGTCGAATCAGTGGTTTTCCTTGGTTCCTTGTTTGTATGTGGTTTTGGTTCTGCCATGTGATTCCGCCCAGGTTTGGCGCCGTTTTAGGACCGTTTGGCACGGTTTGGCACCGTTTTCTCTTGACATGGCATTTACGTACCGACTTGGTTTTTGCAGACCCCGCAATGCCGTTTCTGGTAAATTGGCAGCCGAGCACGACCCATTGCCGTAGACGGATCGATGCGTACCTGCATGATGTGAGAGGAAGGAAAAAAAGGAAAAAGAAGGAAAAAGAAGGAAAAAGAAGGAAAAAGAAGGAAAAAGAAGAAAAGAAAAGAGAGAAAGGGAGAGATGTTTAAGATTGATAAAATTATGTACCAATAACAAGGAGATGAAATCGATTGCTCCGCTGAGTATTCCGCCCGCGTCACTGTGCCACTAAAAATATAGAAGACCCAGGATTATTACAGGCCATGCCCTTGGTGCCTCGGGTACTAACTGGGTACAGATTACAGAGGTACAGATTACGGAGTCATCAGTCCAGATACAGCCAAGGCATGGACCCAGGTAGGTATGGTTCGCCCGTGGCGCACTGGCCGCCTGAATCAATCAAAATAAATCCCTGTCTGTCCCGTCTGTCCCTGGTCGCTGCCCCGTCCGGCCCCTTGCCTGTTTATTGGTTTAGTTTATTGGGAGCAGAAGAAAAGAAGAAAAGAAGAAAAAAAGGGACGCAGAAGAGCGTGAAATGAGTCTGATTGTTGATTGCAAATTAATATAAACAAGAGAAAAAGAGAAGAGAGAAAAAACGACGACATTAATCGGGCCACTTATTTGCTATTGTTTGTTTGCCATCTATCCGCTTCCCCTCTCTGGATGTACCTCTACTGTTTACCTTTTACCTTTTACCTTTCACCCTCTAACTAGTTACCCTCTACCCTCTGCCCTCCACCAGCACCGCGCTGGTCCCTTTGACGCGCATTGTTACTCTCCTCTCCTCAATCGCCGACTTCACCATTCATCCTCCCTCCTCTCTCCCTCTCTCTCCCTCTCTCTCCCTCTCTCCCCCTCTCTCTCCCTCCTCCTCCCCCCCTCCCCTCCCGCTCCAGAACTCTTCTCCTCTCTTCTACTCCATCCACCTGAGGGACGGGACGGACGGGACCAGCCTCAGACACGCACCACCATACACGCCGTACCTGCATACAGATTGCTCCATACGTACATAACTACCTGTTACATCGTACCCCGTTTCCATTTGTGGCTCCTCCTTTCCGCTTCCGCCTCGGCCTGCACGCCCGCTGCAAACGCACTCGAGACAGGAAAGATTGTCTGTCCACTGCGCCTCGTTCGCCTCTTTCGCATTCTTCGCGCGTCATGGTCATGGACCGCGATCCTGCAGACGGACCCCCCATCGCCGTCCCCTCGCGAACACACTCCAGTCGCCTCCTGCATCACCAGCACCATCCCCAGCGAACCAACAGCTCCCGTTCCCGAATTGCGACCACCACCACTACCACCACCACCACCACCGCTGCCCCTGGCCAGACCACGACGACCACACCTGTCGCCAGCCCCGAAATCATCTCAGATCTCATCTCCAGCCTCACCACCTCACACTTTGACGCCCTGCCCCTCGATCCCGATCCCGTCCACGACGACGTCGCCGCCACCTCCCCCGTCGTCCGCACCGCCAAGCCGCCCTCGGGCTACTCCTCCGTCACCAGGCCCAAGAGCCCCCGAGTTCCTCCCGACACCGCCGCCTTCCGATCCCACTTCCGCGCCGGCAGCCTCTCCCGCCCATCCTCCTCCGCCTCCCTCACCTCCCGCAACGACGATGCCCGCAGCATCGGCAACGTTTCCATAAAACCCGGCAACCCCACCCACGACCAGGAGCTGCGTCCACGCCGCTCCCACGACAGCTGGGGCAAGAAGACCGCCGGCCGTCGCCAAAAGGACATGCTCTACATGAGCTCCAAGGAGCGTGTCCGCGAAAAGGACATGGACCGCAGGCGCCCGCCCGCTGCCCTGGCCAGCGGCGCTAGCAGCATACACAGCAACAGCAACGGCAACAGCGGCGCCGCCGGCCGCCCCGACGCCTTCCTCGCCGAGACCGCCATCAGCGAGGAGCCCGGCCTCGCCAGCCCCCGCTATTCGAGCGACTCCTTCCATGCCATCCCCAACCGCGACTCCAGCCTGCGCAAGCCCGGCCAGAAGAAGCGCACTACCGGTTTGCGAAGACCCAGACAGGACACCGAGTCAGATCCCATACCAGAGGGCCCCGAGTACGGTCGCGGCGGCGGCGCCATGGCCCGCACGACCGCCCACAAGCGTGTCGAGTCCGAGGCGACGCGCTCCTTGTTCGACGTGGATGAGTACGCGGCCGTGACCCGGGCTCTGGATGACCAGTACGAGCGCGAAAACGGCCGCCCAGTGCCGTCACAAGACTACAGGCAAAATACCTCGCTCGACGACTTTGAGTACGAGGGCGCCCCAGCACCGGCCATTGCCAACGGCCGACGGGCGTACGAGCGGGAGCACAGCAGCAGTGGCCGTCTAAGCCCGTTCCCGTCCGGCGACCTGCGCGTAAAGGTCAGCGGCGGCTCCAAGGTGAAGCATCTCTCTGGCGTCGGTCCGCTGCCCCTGAGCCCCTCCCGCACCAGCGAGCAGTCTGACCGGACTGCAACTGTTCATCCCATCACCTACGAGCGTCCGGCATCGGCGGATTCCATTGACGACGACATCGAATCGTACCTGTGCTCGCCGAGGCTGTCGCAAAAGATTACGCACCCGCAGACGGGGCGCGTCATCTCCTTCTCCGAGGTGGGCGACCCGGAGGGGTCGGCCGTGTTTTGCTGCGTCGGCATGGGGCTGACGCGGTACATCACAACGTTTTACGACGAGCTGGCGCTGACGTTGAAGTTGCGGCTCATCACCCCGGACCGTCCCGGCGTGGGCGACAGCGAGCCCTACGCGGACGGCACGACAACACCACTAAGCTGGCCAGGTAGGTTACGCTGCACTTGCGTGACGACGATGTTGATCTACTGCTAACGTATCTAGACGACGTGTATGCCATCTGCCAGGCCCTCAAAATCACCAAATTCTCCATCCTCGCACACTCGGCGGGCGCCATCTATGCGCTGGCGACGGCGCTGCGGATGCCGCAGCACATCCGCGGCAAGATACACCTGCTGGCGCCGTGGATCCCGCCGTCACAGATGAACGTGTTTGGGTCGTCGCAGGAGCCGCCGACGCACGCGCTGCCGACGTCGCAGCGGATCCTGCGGGCGCTGCCGACGCCGATCCTCAAGGCGGCCAATAGCAGCTTCATGAGCGCGACCAGCTCGTCCATCACCAGCTCGCTGCCCAAGTCGTCGCCCCGGCGGACCAAGCGCAAGAGCAACGGCAAGGAAGGCGGCGGCGGCGGGCGGAGCCTGACGCCCTCGGAGCGGGAGCACGCCGAGAACGGGGGGGCAGATGCGGCAGCCGCCGGACGTCCCGTGCCGACGCCGGACGCGACGGAAAACATGGACCGCAGCATGCAGCCGCCGCCGAGCCCGAGTTTGCACGCCGGGGCGGGGCGCGAGCGGCAGACGACGTATGACCTGCGGCTGACGCACGCGATCTGGGACCTGGCGACGACGGGCGCCAACCCGGCGGTGGACCTGCTGGTGTGCCTGGAGCGGCGGCACGCGATCGGGTTCCGCTACGTGGACATTTCGCGGCCGGTGGTGATCCACCACGGCAGCAAGGACAACCGGGTGCCGGTGGAGAATGTGCGGTGGCTGGGCAAGGGCATGCGGCGGTGCGAGGTGCGGGTGCTGGAGGGCGAGGGCCACGGGCTGATGGCGAGCGCGAGCGTCATGGGCGCGGTGCTGATGGAGATGAGCAAGGAGTGGGAGGACTGGATGCGGGTGACGGGTGACGACTCGATGAAGCAGCGGGAGAGGGGGAGGCGGACGGCGATGGCGCAGCGGTGAGGGGGTGGTGGGTGTTAATTCTGGATTATACTATAGATGGATGGATGGGTTTCTGGTTTTATGCGTTGGATATCCCTGTGTATTTACTCTTTGGATGGATCTTTTTAATATTAATATCCCAGGTGGTTCTTTTCCATGTCCTGGTCATCTGTATTACTGTATGACTGGTAGTAGGTTGTGAAATATCTGCGGGAAGAATGCAGTGGTCGTAGATGGACTGGAATATACCACACCATCATGGTCATCATCCCGATCCGTAGCTCCCCGGTTTCCTTTGCCCTCGCGGTGCCAATCTCACGACCCGTCCGTCAGCACCCGCGTCCAGTCATACTTGCGCCACTCCTTCCCGAACGCCTCGGCGCGGGGATCGTCAGGCCGCCAGCGGCCCTGCTTCCTGGCTATATGGGGCTCTGCACCGACAATACCGGCGACGACCTCGCGCGCGAAGCGGTCGCCGCGGGGCCACCGCGCCTCGTCGTCAACAACATGCGCCAAGCCCTCGTCGAGGCCGGTCCAGACGTGGAAATACGGCGCCTGCGCGGCGATGGCACCCGCGAGCGCGGCGCGGCCCTTGCCGCGCGTGGCCACCACCTTGCGGTGCTGCGCCCACTCGTCGCCCGCGGCGAGGAGGGCTTCGCGGAAGTGCGCGGGCGCGGTGGCGCCCTCCTCGTAAGGGATGGGGGCGGCGATGAGGGCGGCGTGGCGGCGGGCGCGCGGGCGGGCCGCGTCTTCGTAGAAGAGCACGTCGCGGCCCTGCGCGGCGTACATGCGCGTCAGCGCCTTCATGAAGTTGCGCAGCTCCGTCCACTCGTCGTCGTCGCAGGCGAGGAGGTTGGCGCGGTGCGCGGTGGGCACGATGACGGCGCCGCCGGGGACGACCTCGGGTTCGGTGGCGAGGGTGAGGAAGGAGCGCGTGCCGAGTGCGAGGACGGGTGCGCGCGGCGGCGTGCCTGTGTCCTCGTGGTGGCAGAGCGGGCAGGAGTCGAGCGCGGCGCTGGCGCGCTGGAACTCGTGCACGGCGGCGTTGCGCAGGTTGGAATCGCTCTGGTGCAAGCGCGTGGCGAGTTTCTCTGCGTTCTCGTCGAGGTACTGCAGGTCGGTTTCGAAGCTGGCGTCCTTGGCGATGCGCGCGGCGAGGCGGGCGCCTTCGCCGCCGGGCTGGCCGCGGGTGCGGCGCTCTTCGCGCAGCATGTCGTCGATGGTCATGTCGTCGTTGGCGACGACGGTGCCGCGCTCGCGCCCGCGCCGGGTGGTGTCGACGGCGCGCGCCTCGTTGCGCACGGTGCCGGCGAGGAGCCGGCTCTCGCGCCCGCCCAGCACGACGGACTGCGCGGCGGAGGCGGACGGCGCGGAAAAGGCGGCGGCGGCGCGGTTGTATTCGTTTTCGAGCTGCGCGGCGTTGGGCGCACGGCGGAGCTGGGCCTTCATCATCTGCGCACGCAGGCGGTTCAGCGCCGTCTGGTCCATGGGCGCGGGGAGGACTGTGGCGGCGGCTGTTGCGGCGACGGGTTCTGCACGAGGTGGAGGAGTCGGCGAGCGAGGTTTTTGGTTCGCCATGCGCTCCTTGTAGAAATCGCCGCTGGGCTTCTCCTTCATGGCGTAGCCTTTGCCGTAGCTCTTGGCGCGGTCCAGCTCCTGCCTCTCCTCCCTGGCGTCATCGAACTCGCGCAGGGTTCCGAAGCGTTCGACGGCAATGTCCTCGACGGGTCGCCCCGTATCCTCGGCCATGCTGTAGACGCCGCGCAGCTTGGTCATGCGCCAGGAGGAGCCAGAGTCGCCAAAGGTGTAGTCGACGACGTGTTCCTCGGCGGGTTGTTGCTGGTGCTGTTCGATTGGCTGGGCGAGGCCGCGATTGATCTCTCGGGCGGAGATGACGCGCTCAGGCTCGCGCGGGGGCGTCTTCTCCTTGGGCATCGGCCGGTGGATGTGCTCAATATCGAGGGCGGACGGCGCGGTCATCCAGGCGTCTCGCACAGGCGCTGTGGGTGCATCGCCCGAGGGTGCCTCGTCATCCGAGTTTCTGCGTTTGTCTGTCCGGTCGCGATGGTGGCGATGCCTGTCTCTATCCCTATCTCGGTCTCGGTCTTTGTCTCCATCTCGACCTCTGGCTCCGTCTCCCTCTCCGTCCCCGTTTCTGTGCTCGTCGCGTGACCGTCGACGGCGTTTGTGTCTGTGATGGTCATCCTCATCGCGGTGACGGCGGTGATGGCGGTCGTCATCGTGATGATGTCGATGGCGATGCTTCCTTCGGTCATCCCGACGCTCGCGATCTGCCTTTTCAGCGGCGAGCTGCTTCTCAAACTCGTCGAGGCCATCCATGACGTGATGATGGGGATGGAAGATGGAGGTGATGAAATGGCCAAGCTCAAGACAGCTAAAAAGTTTGCCCCACCAGGTTAAGACAGCAGGTTGGATTTTACTAGTTGATGGCATCTGAATTTAATCGAGAGAAAAATGTTACATCTGGTATTAAAAAAATATAATATCGGCATAATTCATCTAGTTATTTGATATGCTTCTTGACGTTCATTCGGGCTAGCATTCCACCCGACGATAATGTACAACCTCGTCCTGCCCGAAGACTCGCTCGACCTCTATTCGGTATCCTCTTATACGGGGAACCATCTTTGTCCAGACTGCCCAGTATACTACCCCGGATAATAATACAGCGACTCCTATCAACGGAACCAGGAAGTATGTGTCTTTTCCAGGGGCAGGCGCAGGAGGGGGGATGAATGGTCCGATTACGAGCAGCCCGTTGAAGAGCAAGAAGACGACGGAAATGGGTAGATAGGTATGCCATGGGGACTTCCAGCGCTCCGACTTGGTCCACTGGAGACGGAGAAGACCAACGGTAAGCAGCAGGTTGATCCAAGCTCGGGGATGCACAGTTCTGTCTTGTTAGCCGCAAGCACCACAAGCGAGTCGGACGTGACCTACAGTTTTATAAGAGCATTATATGATTGACCCAGAGGTGGTGCGAACAAGACAATCATGGTTACTATCCAGTGAAGAAGGAGCGACGCCGCCGGGGCGTTGAACGGCCTATTCGACGCCCAGAACTTGCCGAATGGGAGGATTCTCTCCTTGGCCAGCTCCTGGTTGAGGCGGGAGTGGGCAAAGCTGGTGGCCAGCACGCTGCCCAGGCTGCTGACTGCGACGAACACGGGCAGCGTCCTGGCCGCGGCAGCCTGGCCGAACATGGCCTTGAAGAAGAGCGCGGCGACGAGCGCCTCGGACTTGACCAAGTCGGGCGCGGGGACGGCCGCAAAGTAAGCCACGTTGGCGAGCATGTACAGCATTGCGACGATGCCGACGGCCAGCGGCGCGGCGACGACCAGCGTGCGGCGCGGCGCGCGGACCTCGGCCAGCACGTAGTTGGCGTTCTCCCACCCGGCGTAGCTGTATGTGATGCCGACGATGGCGGCGAGGAATGCGGAGAAGCCGCCGGCGGAGGGAACGGCGTCGTCGAAGGAGGAAGAGGGGGGGGAGAAGGGCCGGTCAAAGTTGTGCGGGTCGTCGTCGGTGCCGCGCAGGCCGGCGAGGGCGGCGAAGCCGGCAAAGGCGATGACGAGCATGACGACCATCTTGAAGAGGCCGGCGGCGTTCATCAGGCGGACCCCCCACTGCGGGAGGGTGGCGTGCAGGGCGACGGCCAGGGTGGCGCAGGCGGCGCCGATGCCGCGGGCGGCCCACGTCTGCCAAACGAGTGACCCGGGAGCGTCAGCGTCGGCGTCGGCGGAGGTGGAGGAACTGCAGGCGTCGACGAGGAGCTGGCCAAAGGCGACGGCGTTGGCGGAGGAGACGCCGAGGAGGACCATCTGGGCGGCGAGCAGGGCGAGGGCGAGGTGGCGCGGGCGCGGGAAGGCGCGGGCGAGGTAGTGCATCTCGCCGCCGGAGCGGTCGGGGAGGGCGAGGCCGAACTCGAGGGAGAGGGAGAGGCCGCAGAATGCGAGGAGGCCGCCGAGGAGCCAGAGGAGGAGGGAGAGGCCGACGGAGCCGGTGGCGCGGAAGACGGCGGCGGGAGCGGAGAAGACTGGGGGGGAGAGATGGTTAGGAGAGGGAGATGTGGTGGTACGGAGGGAGAGAGATGTGATGAGGGAGAGAGGGATTGGGGAAGGAGAGCGAAGAGAGACTCACTACCCGTGCCAATCATGCTGTTGATGATGATCAGGGCGACGCTGAAGATGCCCAGCTTGCGGTCATCCGGGCAGGAGAAGCGCTGGGCCTCGACATCGCGACGATTGCTGCGGCTGGCTGCTGACTTGTCTGATGCGTTGGTGCCGGTGCTGCGAGGATGCATGTCGACGTGGCGGGATGAGTTGATCGACCAGCCAGCCTGATGACATCGTAGGAGGGGAGGGAAAAGGGTCTCCGTCCTATATGACGGGAGACGGGATTCTTGGAAAATCGCATCTGCTGCCCGTCCTGCGCCCCGACGGCGTGCTTTTGCGTCAGCGAGAGGCGAGGTCTTGGCCGCATCTTAGCCCAGCGTTGGCGCCGAGTCATTTTTGTCTGTGTCTGTGTCCGTGGCCGGTCAGCATGTTGTTTGATTTGCTATTACAAGCTAGGCCCCCTGAATTTTCTCTTTCAGGCGCGCCTGGGCTGGAGTGAAGGAGAATGCCAAGAAGTGACCAGCAACAGCCGTGGCTGCTGTCTTTGCGGTGAAAAGGGAGGTCAAGGAGGCCAAGGAGGTCAGGGAGGGAGCAAATCACTGGGCGTCTTGCTCGCCAAGGCCGCGGCAGGTAGCAAAAACAGGAAAATGGGTGTGCGTCTCGGTCTTGGCCTGGGTAGTTGGGGGATTGTAGCCAACAGCCCGGGGGCGGGTACTGTTTCAGCCGAGCTGGGGCGGGGGATTGGTGTATTTGTGTATTTGTCCAGATTGGTTAGTTGAGACCTCTGACGTGAGGGAAATGACTGATGACATTGATATATTATTACTAGGGATGGATGGCGGTGCCGTTTCCGCTATCGGCCAGCATCACCTGCTGGCTATATTACCCTGCGCTGAAAGGAAGACTGTGGACGGATTAATAAAGAATAATTGCAAAATTAAAACGACCCCCTTTCCCTCTTCTCTTGTCCGAATAGCTACCCCAGCCGCTCCTCCTTCCTCTCTCCTTCACCTCTTCTCCTTCATCTCTCATTCGTCTCTACATCTTCCACTTCATCCCCCCTCACACCAAAGTCACATTCCCAATACTCCTATCCCCCCTCGTACTATTCCACGTACGCTGCCCATGAATATAAAACGACGTCATCACCGCGCTATGATCCGACGGCCATGTATTGAACGTGTGTCGGGGATCGCCCACCATGCGCTCCCCGTACATGTTCGTGACAACCACCGCACTATCCCTCAACAGCAGCTTCATCGCCTCCCCTCCCGCCCCGTACAGCATGTCTACCCGATCCTGCGGCTCCGGCACCATCTCCCCCAGCATCCTTCCCGGCGCCTCCCGCCGCCACTCCGACCACGTGTTCCCCGCGTCCGCCTTGGGATCCGGCCTCGCCTTCCTGTAAAAGTCGGTCAGCCCCGCGCCCGTCAAGATCCTCGACACCGGCCACGCCATCTCCGCGCCGGCCCCGCAGTGCCTCTCCGCCGTCGCGTTCGTGTAGTCCAGGTGCGACGGCGAGCCGAACCCGCCGGCGACGAAGACGGCCTCCGCCGCCGCGTTGCCCACATACGGCGCCAGCACCGCGGCCAGCGCCTCCGCCCGCGCCACCCGCCCCGACCGCGCCTCCATCGCCAGCACGCCCGCCGCGCCCGTCGCGTTCCAGCACAGCGCGTGCGGGCCGTACCCCTTCTCCCGGTTGTCCGCCCAGGACGCGGACCAGACGACGATGCGCCGGCCCTCGTCGCCGGGGATCTGGATGCGCGCGCCGGCGGTGCCGTGCGGCCCGCCGGCCAGCGCCTCGACGATGGGGTAGCGGGAGATGATGGCGGCGCCGCCGGGCCGGCTGTGCGCCCACCAGCCGAGCGCGGCGGCGAGGCGCAGCGCCGCGTCGTCGCCGTCGGCGGCGACCCGGGCCTCCTGGAGCGCGACGATGTCGGCGCCGGTCTTGAGGATGGCGGCGACCTGCTTGGGGTGGCGGTCGGGGCCGGCGTGGGCGCCGGCGTCCCAGAGGTTCCAGGTGAGCAGGCGGAGCTCGGAGACGAGCGGCTGCTCGTCGCGGTCGGCGACGCGGATGTCGAAGCGGATCGTCTCCTTGATGAGGCGGCGCTGGTGGTAGCGGCGGGCGGGGTTGACGGCGCGGATCTCGAGGCGGGCGAGGCGGTGCTTGGTGCGGGCCGGGTGCGGGGTGCCGTGGAGGAGGCCGTCGGGGGTGAGCCGGGCCCAGTCGGCGGCGGAGGACCAGACGATGTGGAACGAGGTGGCCGGGTCGCCGACCATGCGGAAGAGGCCGCGGATGTCGTGCGACCAGTGGCGGCCGCGGCGGGCGGGCGGGAGCGGCACGGCGGAGGGCGACGAGGGCGGCGCGAGCCAGCCGACGTCGCGCCGGGGGTGGCCGGTGGAGAAGTCGACGGCGGGGGCGAGCGGGCGGTACGAGTTGGCGGCGAGGAGGAGGGCGCGGTAGCCGAAGCCGCGCGGGAGCGTGTCCGTCTCGAGGTGCACGCGGGCGTCGGTGCTGGGCGCAAAGGCCCAGCGCAGCGGCGGGTGCACCTTGGTCCCGTTGGCGGGCTCGCCGATGTGCGCGAACCAGATGCCGATCCAGTTGTCCGGTGCGGGGTCCGGGTTCGTGTAGTGAAAGGTGCTCCGGCGCTGCCTCGTGTCCCATGTGAGCGTCGGCTTCGGCGTGATGATCACTTCTTCCTTGAAGCGGGGGGAGTAGGCCAGTGTCCGGTTGTCGACGTTGGCTGCGGCTAGGGCCAGGATCGCGGCCGCGGAAAGCCACGACAAGGGATGCATGGTGAGGGTTGAAGTGCTCCGGGGCTGGCTTCTGTGGTGTATTTGCTGTGAGAGGTGGGCGAGCGTGCTTCACGGTAATGTCCAGTGGCACCGGAAGAGGCAGCAGGAGAATATGAAGCCACGTTTTCATCACAGACGCTGGCTCTTGTCATCTCCCCAGCCACAATGATTATCGTTGGTTTTGCGGCCTTGCTACTCCTCCCACTGGCATCCCAGGCTAATCTCGGCCAGTCATTGTCCGTTCGAACCTTGGCTCGCGAGTGCTAACCGTCCTGGTGAGTATGGTATGATTTCCAACTTGTTGACTTCTTCCAGGTATCAAGACATTATTTCGAATTTCAAGAGACTTTTTCTAATACGACTGTCTGTCGTGGGGGGCGACACGTCCACGCTGCAATCGCCGACCAACACACCGACAGATATTTACAGAAGCCAACGACCAACAAGGCCCTTGCTTCCACCATGCGTCCAACTCAATTGCTCACTGAATCACCTGCCATGTGCTAGCAAAACTCAATCCCCCGGTCTGGCCACGTGTCCGGCCTTGTCATCTACTAACCTTTCCCCATCCAGCACACTCACGTTCTGGACTTTGCTTGCCTTTGAACATCAAATTGGCTAGCCAATGCTCTCTACGCCATCAATAACAACATTAAAAAATCCCTCTTCGCCCACCATTACGCCTTCCGCCGGCGACTCCACTGATGCACCAGCCCCCCCTCGTCCTTGCGCTGCGCCTCGTCCCACAGCCTGGCCGTCATGAACTTGTACAGGAACTCGCCCGCGCCGTTGTACTGGATGCCGTGATCGCTGTCCGTGAACGGCATCACCCGCAGCTTCGCCGGCGACACGCCGCCGCCCACCAGCACGTCCACCAGCGCCGCGGTGTGCTGGAAGTGCGCGTTGTCGTCCCCCGTGCCGTGCATAATCGCGACGGCGCCGGCGATGTGGCTGAATCCGGCCGGGTTGCGCACCGCGGACCGGTTGTAGCCGGCCTCGTTGGCGGCCGGCATCTTCATGTACCGCTCCGTAAGCACCGTGTCGTACAGGCGGAAGTCGGTGGCGGGCGCGGCGATCATCGCGGCGGAGAAGACGCCAGAGTCCGCCTCGACCACCTTGGCCGACAGGTACCCGCCATACGAGTGGCCATAGATGGTGATGTGGGCGGCGTCGACGTACGGGAAGCGTGAGGCGAGCTCGCGCGCGGCCCAGATCTGGTCCTGGGCCTCGAGCGCGCCGAGCTGCCGCGAAACGGCGGTGCGGAAGGCGCGGCCCTTGCCGCTGGCGCCGCGGTTGTCGACGACGTAGGTGATGTACTGGAGCTCCGGATCGGAGGCGAGGTAGGCCGTCCAGTCGAGGCCGGGGTGCTCCACGGTGACGAACTGGAAGTCGGGCCCCCCATAGGGGTTGAAGAGCACGGGGTACTTCTTGGCCGGGTCAAAGTCGGCGGGCAGCGTCTGCTTAACGTTGAGGGCAAACCCGTCCGGGTGCGGCAGTTCGAAGACGGTGGTGTTGGGCAGCTTGTAGGGCCGGGTGGCGTTGTAGTAGGCCTCGTTGCTCTCGAGGGTGCGCAGCGGCGTGGTGCTGTCGTTGACGGACAGGACCTGCTGGTAGGGGATCTCGGGGCCCTGGTAGGAGAGGACGTAGTAGCCGCCGCCGGGGGAGAAGTCGGCGTCGTACCAGCCCGGCACGGAGTCGTCGACGAGCGGCGTCGTCTTGCGCGTGTCCCACGAGACGCTGTAGAGGTGGCGCTCCGTGCTGTGGCGCTTCGAGGCCAGGAACGCGACTTGCCTCCGCTTCGTGTCGACCTTGGCAATGCTCCGGACGTCCCAGTCGCCCGAGGTCAGCTGGATGGGCTTGCCGCCGTCGACGGGGTACAGGTAGAGATGGTGCCATCCGGACTCGTCCGAGGTGTCGACGTAGTAGGTGGAGGTGGCGTTGGGGCCGGTCCCGAGACTCCCGGCATATTCCATGGTGCGCGCGTTGACGAACCAGCCGTCCGTGTCCTCGCGCTGGCGGACGACCTTGGACTCGCCGGTCCTGGTGTCGACGGTGATGTGCTTCTCCGCATCCTGCACGCGGTTGAAGGCGCGGTAGATGAGCTTCGTGTGCGTGTCGGTGACCCATGCGACCTCGCCGATGATGGTGTCGTCGCCAAAGGCGTCGACGGGAACCTGCGTCGTCTTCTTGGTCTCGACGTTGAGCAGGTGCAGGCTGACGCGCGGGTTCGTCGTGCCGGCCTTGGGAAACCGCAGCTTCAGCTCCTTGGGGTAGGCGCGGGCAACCTTGTTCCCGTCCATGTAGGAGGGGACGGTGAAGGTGCCGACGCCCGTCTCGTTGAAGCCGAGGTAGGCGGCGAAGCGGCCGTCGGGCGAGTACCAAAAGGCCGAGACGTCTTTGAGCACCTCTTCCTGGTAGACCCAGTCTGGCACGGCGTTGAACTGGTCGGGGCCGCCGTCGGAGGTGATGCGGTGGACGGTGCCGATGCCGGTGCCGTTGAGGTCACGGAGGTAGAGGTCGTTGCCCCGAACAAAGGCGATGGAATCCCCGGTCGGTGAGAAGACGGCAAATTGCACATCGCTTGCCTGGTCCTCGATCAGTGGGCCGGATGCACCCGTAACCGTGTTGACGACCGTGTAGTTGGCCAGCCAGGAGTAGCGGTACTCCTTGGTCATGTTGCTCGCGAACCAGACGGCGCGCTTGTCCGGGCTGATGCGGTAGAAGCCGTGGCGGGGGATCTGGCTCTTCTTGAGCAGCACGGTCGAGTTGCCCGTGACAATGTCCCGCAGGACAAGGTCGCGGTCGCTGTTCTCGGCCGAGTACTGGCCGTCCTGGCCGGCAGCAGGAGTCCATCTCACCCACTCTGTCGCCGGCTCCAGACTGGGGTACGGAGTCGTCTCATTGTAGGCGAGGAGCCGATCGCCAGTGGACGCAGCAGGGAATGGGAGCTGAGCAGCCTTGATTTGGGTCAAGGCCAGAGACAATGCCAGGGATGGCTTCATCTCGACGGCGGGGGATTAAGGTGCTGGGTGGTCAAGACAGGTGTGTGCTTGGTTGGTTTGCTTGATCAGGTTCATGGCTACCTGGCTGGCTATTTATGTATGCAATTCATCTCTTCCATATCTTGGTTAACATGAAATGTCCCCCCTGCTCTTGGGGAAGAACAAGCATCGCTCCCCATCCAGGTCTGGCCATTCAGCGTCACATGTCTCATCTACGGAAAATCGCGCGCCGCAGCAGCAGCATCCACGTCGGAATAGCTGCGAGTTTGCTGGTCACTACTAGAGCTATTTAACGTAAATGCATATATCTAATTAACATTCTTTATCCTATGCACTACTGTACCCATCCGGGCCTGTCCATTATGCGTCCTATGTCTTATCTACGCAAAATACCGCTGTCGCAGTGTCGATGACTCTATCAATCAGATTACTAAGTTGCAAGCGAATATCGTGGCCTTGAGAACTACCGAGCCCAAGATGACCAAGGCGAAATAAGGTCGGCCTTGGCTACTTCACAACACCTAGATGCCAAGTTTTCTTCTCTTCTTGTCGTTTTCCTCGTCGAGTGCGCAAGTTACCACAGTATATATATACATACATATGGCCGGGATTCATTCACCCGAATTTTTAAACTTTTCGGCGTCTATATCTGGCCACGATATGAAGTTCTTGAACACTGTTACCTTCAACATCTTGCGCATTTATGAGAGACAGTTCGACCATGCACTGAATTAGTTACTATGCGTACCGTACCGTTAATGCCGTTGACCCGACTCTTGCCCGCCAAACGGCTCGTCATTGGTGCATCCGAGACTCGGACCGCTAATTAACATTCGCCATGCTCCTTCTCACCAACAAGTATGGCTTGGTCGTGTTCAAGTGGCCTCAAACAGAGATGATCTTCGTGAGCCCGTCGCTTTCATCAGCCTTGTTGTTACTTCTCCCAGGCCAAATCCACCCTTGCCTTGTTCCGGCTGCCTTGGCGGTAGCCCGACAGCCAGCGAGGTCTAGGGTAGCTCTCCAACTTGAGCCATGGCCGCGAAATCACCACTACTGCACATCACGGAGGCGAAAAAAGAAGCGTGGCCTAGAAAAGGCTTGTTACATTCTTCATTCCCCAATACAGAAGCTGAGAGTAACCGGATTCTACACATCTACGCGTAAGCCACTATCCCCGTCTAAAAACGGCAACTCCGCTCCGACAGCCTCGTTCCGCACATCGCGTCCGGCCTCAATACGACTTGTCCGCTGTAAGCCACTCGCCCACCAAACCCATCATGACTTATAAAGGACAGCTCTAGTTCCCTCTTCTCTTTTCTCTTTCCAGATAGCGAACCCGGTCTAACCACCTTCTTCTTGTCTTACCCCCCTTTCACTCATCATGGCACCCGCACTCCCCAGAACCACCGACCTGCGCATCGCCACCGTCCAGTTCGAGAGCGTCTCCGGCGACAAGCCCGCCAACCTCGCCACCATCGCCCGCCTCGCTGCCGCCGCCGCCTCCGCCGGCTGCCACGTCGTCGCCTTCCACGAGTGCTGCATCCCCGGGTACACCTTTGCCGCGCGACTCACCCGCGCCGAGCTCTCCGCCGTCGCCGAGCCCGTCCCCGCCGGGCCCTCCGTGCAGGCCCTCGCCGCCACCGCGCGCGCCCACGGCATAGTCGTCCTCGCTGGCCTCTACGAGCGCGACGAGCCCACCGGCGAGCTCTTCAACACGTACGTCTGCGTCGCGCCCGATGGCCGCCTGCTCGCCCGCTTCCGCAAGCTCCATCCATTCATCAGCGAGCACCTGGCAGCTGGCAGCGAGCTGGTCGTGTTTGACCTGCTCGGGTGGCGCGCGGGCATCCTCATCTGCTACGACAACAACGTCGTCGAGAACGTCCGCGCGACGGCGCTGCAGGGCGCAGAGATACTCTTCGCCCCGCACGTCACCATGTGCACCCCGTCGACCCGGCCCGGCGCCGGCTTCGTCGACCCAGCCTTATGGCACCGACGGGAAGAGGATCCCACCGCGCTGCGCGCCGAGTTTGACGGCTTAAAGGGCCGCGCCTGGTTGATGAAGTGGCTGCCGGCGCGGGCGTACGACAACGCCATCTACGCCGTCTTCAGCAACCCGATCGGCATGGACAACGACCAGCTCAAGAACGGCTGCAGCATGGTGTTGGATCCGTTTGGCGACGTCATCGCCGAGTGCAGGAAGCTGGACGAGGACATGGCCGTGGCGCTGTGTACGAGGGAGAAGCTGCAACTGGCCGGAGGGTTTCGATATCGTCGGGCGAGACGGCCGGAAATCTACGGCGAGATTCTAGCGCGGGATAATAATCCACAGCTTAAAGTTGCGTGGATGTAGGCAATGTACATCAAGTAAAGCTGGAATATATTCATCTATTGAAAGATGGCCATGTTACGCGTGGTCCGTGAAGACGGCAAACATGATGTACGTGCGGAACGCGAGGTTGGGAAAAGCCAGTGGCGTGATAATGATGATGAGAAAGTTGGACAGCCAGTTGGAGCAAGTGGACAGCGCAGCCTGGATGCGGGTTACCCTGCCGAGATAGCCGGGATCTCGACGTCGAATTTATTTTTATGCTATTGCTCATGGAAAGGATAGCAAATGGCTGAATCTGGGTATAAGGTGGTCGTTTATTATGACACATATTAATCGTTCGTGAAAGTAAGATGATTCTTCGCGCCACTGACGGCGGGATACTGTACAAGGTAAGCCGGAAGCGTGAGGTGCTTCGACTATCGGCGATTGAGGCTGCCAAATCCAATTTTGATGACGTCGAACCAAGCCCAGACCAAGCCGCCGCCATGGCGTTTTAAGGTTAACGACTGGTTTAACCACTGGTTCTGGATCTAAAAGCTCGCAAGGCGCTCGCGTTGTGCGCTTGGGCAACCGGGCAGAATTCTCGGCGGCCAAGTTCGTCCTTATGCGTCATCTCTCGTGGGTCTGATATGTCATCGCTCAGGTATCGGTAAAAAATCTTTCGGGACGCAGTCGTTTCTAACGGCATTTCGATTTCCTGTTGATTACCATCCGGACTGCCCGCAAAATTTTGGTGGTGGGGCCGTATAGGTAGCAAGTACATAGTAAGAAGCAAGCAATAGCAGAGCCGTGTGCTGGGTGGATGCGAGACTCATCGGCCTTCACATAGCTCGGCCGCTGCCGGCATGATAGCAAGTGTATGCTGCTCGTCTTCTGCCGGGCCGACATGGAATCCCGCTGCCATACCCGTGCCCATGTGGACCATCATGTGGCAGTGAAGCAGCCAGAGCCCGGGGTTGTCCAACAGCACCCGCAGCATGACATGTCCACGCCGAGGAACGCTCACAGTGTCCTTGACGAGAGGGTTTACCCAGTTCAAGGGCTGCGGTAATATGCTGGCAGGATTGAAAGGGTTGTAGCTGCCCCAGCCTTCCCTGCCCTCAGCTCGAAAGGATGACAGAATGTAGAAAGAGTGTCCATGTAGATGCACCGGATGTGAGCCGTCGTCAAGGTTGTTGATGATGAGATCTACGTGTGTAGTGTTCTGCCCACTCTGTAGGTAGGGAAAGAACTGGTTATCGTCCCAGTCCTGGCGACTCTGCGAGAGGAGCGGCCTAGACTGCGGCTCCCACGTGGTGTGGTTTACGTAGCCGTGCGGCCGGTTGCCGAGATGCGATTTGATCATTGTTCTGAGATAAAACAAGATTGTCTCCTGGGCGGGAGGAATAGCTGTTTTTGTCGGAGCATCAGAAGTCAGTTTGGCTAGGCTGATGCGCGTTTTGACTGCTGCCAGAGCCCTGGGAGGCTGGAAGTCCGCCGCCAGGACTGTGTCTGGTAGAGCTGGGAATGCTTGCTCCTCAATCAGAGAAGGGTTTGGTCTTGAATAGTTTCTGTCGGTGATATTAGATGTCTGAGGTGTGACATGAGCTTGGGCAGAGTGGTACTTACTCATCATCCAAGTATATGTTGAGCCATGGCCGGCTGTCGGACCCGTCCTTCCACGAGAGCATCAAATCAGTGCGTTCGCCAGGATAGAGGACGCCGATGGCATCGGCTGCAGATGACTGGACAGCGCATCCACCATCCACTTGGATTGGCTCTAGAGTGGCGCCATCGACCATAAGGCTGATGCCGGATATCGTACCAACATTGACAAGCCGTAGCCTCGTCTGCGCAGCCTTGCGACGAAGAATGGGCTTCATGTCCGCAACAGCTCTGTTTGTGCAGTTGATTGGAAACGCAGGCATTTCCATGGCACAGTCAAACCGGCCATGGCCATTTATTTGAAGAGAATCAGGCACAGGCTCGTCGCCAAGACTTGTCCAGCTCGCGTACCACTCTAGCACATCGGCTTGGGGCTGGTGGAACCAATCCCCTATCATCAAAAGGACATCTTCATAGTCGTGAGACGGTACATGCTTCTGAGGATGAACAACTAATCCGCCGAACAGCCCGTCACCACGCTGAACCTTGTGATGGCTGTGCCACCAAAAAGTTCCATGCTCTTCCGGACCAATGGCGAAGTCATAGACGAACTCGCCGCCGCTGGGAATGGGACACTGCGTGATACCAACAACACCGTCCATGGTGTTGTTGCCTCTCAAATGCAAGCCGTGCCAGTGAAGGGACAAGCCTTCATCCGAAAGACGATTGCGGACACGGACAATGACTCTATCACCTGAACGGGCCTCAATTGTTGGCCCAGGGAATTCACCTAGAATGGTATCAGCACTGTACTTGTGGGGGGGGGGGGTAAACAACGCACCGTTAACAAGATAGACTCGCTTTTCGACCCCATCTGGGCTTCTTAGTCCCGAAGTGACTGTCCAGTCGAAGTGTAGCGTTTTTGCTTCTCGGTTGTTGTGTAGATGCGGGTGCAGTGGGATGGCAACCTGGTCGCGTGGCTGCGGTCGTTGGTGTATGAGGCGCTGGGGTTGGAGACGGACGTATGGCCCGAAAAGCAGTGTTACTGCGCAAAAGAAAACAGCAGCGGCAAGCCAGAATGACACGCCGACCCCCAATGATCGTTTTCTAGACTGCGTTGGCATATTGTCTCGCGGCCTCGTTTGGCTGCCGTCCAATCTCGAGGTTGTGGCAGTCGCACAGGCCGCCCTCGAAGGACTTGAGTATTTGTCCAAGTTTATGACGGGTTAGGGCGTTGTTTCCGCAGCGCGGCTAGACTAAGGGCCGAGATATGTAGGTTGTCAACCGCGGCTACCCAAGAAGGAAGCTGAGAGGAAAGCAGCCTTAGGGTGGGCTCGTAAACGATGCAACGTGACGGTGTTGGGCCGATTGGACAGGTTCGGAGGAGGAGGCATGGCGATCCGCTGGAGGCGTCGGTGTGGAATTGGATTTGGTTGGACTGGGGGTATTGAAACAGACGAGGCATTTGAAATCGGATACATTGTACAGGCTGCGTTTGCCGGTGGTGGTGGAGAGTGAGTGTCAGGCATGGAGAGTTCAAGATAACGCAAGTGGGAGATGTGGTGCAACGCCAGCCAAGATGCGGGACACTGGCACGTGTAGAGTGAGATCCACCGCTTAGGGCCGCTAATACAGGCCCCAGGCACCGCTAAAAGGCAGCTAAGGGGCCGCTAAAGGGCTTTCTGGTACCTAACTTAGTGTAGCGGAGCGGTTCCCGAGGTAGCCCACTGTGGACGAAGGAGGTAGTTACAGAGGCTTGTCCCTGCAGCAAGAGTTGTTACGACGATATAACAGGACACTACCTACCGCCTACTAATTATAAGTTAGGTAGGTACCGAGGTTCACTAGCACCTAAGAATATCCGCTACGACTTTGGCTTTGCATCTGCAACCTCTCCTGCATGCGCACGTCCACACTTCGCGACACTGCGACGAACCCTCAGTGCCTCACACTCCACTGAAAACAATTACGGCACCATGGACACATCGGCCCCACATTTGTTTCCTGCCAGCTTCTCCTTCATCTCAACAATCTCCTCCATCCTCGTCCATATTTTCCCGCCATCCATCTCTTGGCCTTGCCCATCATCGCCCCTCGCATGACCCGCACTGCCATTGTCATTGTCCACATGCATCGCATTAGTCACTGGATTGGATCAGTACGACGGCACATGCCCGGCCCAGATCCTCCCGTCCATGGTGCACTTGGCTGATAGCAAATCCTCGTCCCTCCTCTGCCCGACTTGTTCAACCGCGCTCCCAGACCCAGACCGGACCATGGCATTTATGCGCGCCCTGGTCGCCGAGCCGGCCGGGACTTGAGACCAAAGTACCCGGCCAGGTCCAGGTCCAGGTCCATAGTTATATGAGGCCTCCCCGCGCGGTCTCGACACCTTTGGCATGCTCCTCCAACTCCCCCAGGTTTGATGCTGCCACTCTGCCATCATGAGTGCTATCAGTTTTGCTGCTTCAGCCGCTACGGCCATCTTGTACTGGTCCCAGCCTGCCAAGGCCGCTGGGCTGGCCGATATCGATCATGTTGTCCTCTTCATGCAGGGTGAGTATACACAAAGCTGCACTACCTGCCATCTGCTGACCACAATCCAGAGAACCGTGCATTTGACCACTACTTTGGCACCATGCCCGGTGTCCGTGGCTTCGCGGATGCCAACCTGCAGATGAACGGTGATAAACCCGTCTGGAACCAGGTGGTAGATTCGTCCATGACTACCACGGCTGACCACATTAACCCATGGTACCTAAACTACCTTGGCGGTGACTGGACCAACATTACGCAGTGCATGTATGCTGGAAGCAACGGATGGTTCCAGAATCATGCTGCCTGGAATCACGGCACCAACGATCATTGGGCCATGAATAATACCGTCTACAGCATCGGGTACTTTCAACAGCAGGACATCCCTATTCAGTGGGCTCTCGCTGATGGCTGGGTCGTCGGGGACATGTACCAGGTATGTCACTCATAGCTGCAAGTGGCACTCATAGCTGCAAAGTATCACTGGCTGACGTTGCTCAGGAAGGAGTCGTTGCCTCGACCAGCCCCAACAGAGCGACTTGGGTTTCAGGGTCCATCAACTCCCCGGGAAGCCCCCAGAAACCGGATCAAGGCGGCAACCCGTACATTGACAATAACGAGACACCCGGCTGCGAATCTGGTGGCATTAACTGCTACCCACTCAAGTGGAAGACGACGGGTGAAATGTTTGAAGCGGCCAACGTGTCATGGACCGTATTCCAGGACACCGACAACTTTGATGACAACCCTTATGCTTGGTTTGGTCAGTTCCAGGATGCCCCAAAGTCTTCCCCGCTCTATCAAAAGGGCATGGTGGGCTCGTCTATGGACTCCTTCTACGAGCGCGCTGCCAACGGCACCCTCCCGGAGCTATCGTACATTATCGGCCCCATGGTTCTTTCTGAACATACCCCATACACGCCCAAAGATGGTGGCTGGCTACAGCGAAAGATTGCCGACGCCATCATCAAGTCGCCCAAGTACAACAAGACGGCGCTCATCTACTCTTATGACGAGACTGGCGGTTGGGCTGACCACGTTGACCCCTTCCGCTCCCCCAATGGCACGGCTGGCGAGTGGCTGGATGACCCCTATGGACAAGTTGGCTACACCTTCACTGGCCCCGGATACCGCGTACCTTTTTACATCATCTCTCCCTGGACGCGAAACGGCGGTGTCTACACTGAGCATACCGATCACAACTCGCAAATCCTCTTCCTTGAAAAGTGGCAGGAGGCCAAAGGCCGCAATGTCAAGACAGATGAGATGGTGCCATGGCGACGCGAAAACATGGGGGACCTTGTCAACGCCTTTGACTTTAACAACCCCGATTATGAGGTCGTGGAACTCCCTGATACTCCCGAGCCGCACAAGAACTCCAAGGGTCAGTGGGACGGCGCTTCATTCTGTCGCGCCAGCTACAAGGAACACTCGCCGCCAGCACCGTACACCGGGCCCGGTGCCATCCAGGACATGAGCACAGTCGTCGGCAACGGCTTCAAGCCCGTTCGCGGAAAACTCACCGAGGGACGCTATCTTACTCTTGAAAGCAACGGGCAGGCCCTGGCAGCCACCAAGTGCGGTGACAAGGTCACAGTGCAGGCGGCCACGGCCAAGCATGAGAAGGCGAGCCACCGCTGGGTCATCCATGCCGTCAAGCTCGGAGGCAGCGACTTCACCATTAGCAATGTCGGCTGCAGCCAGTACATCTGCAGCGGCGGCGCGCTCTGCAGCAGCGCGGGCAAGGCAGCTGTCTTCACCATCGGATTCAGCTCGGGCCAGGGCTACACCCTGCTTGAGAAGGACACGAGTCAGTATTGGGGCGTCAGTAACGGCAAAACCTCGCTATCATCTAGTAAGGAGCCTGGTTACTGGCAGCTGTTCAGCGTCAAGTACTAGAGACTGGGTCTGCAAGAGTAAGCGCATGATGCAGCACATGTTGTCTGCATTTGATGTCTGTAAATACGTATCCGTAAATAAAACCTGCTTACACGCAAACGCAAAACACTGCATTATTGCAGAGATGTAGTAGCATTTCTACTCCCTCTTTTGTATCGGGGATCACCTCGGCAGCAGGGAAGCAGCCTAGAGGCAGGAAATCACCGCACTACAACACCGAGCACAGCCCGCAGCTTACAGTAGTCATACTTTAGTTACTCTTCGATTTCTCTGTGGAAAAAGGGTCGGAATGGCCAGGTATCCTTGTATGTTGTCTCTACCTGGCTGCCCAAGTCCGCTGCTCGGTCTCAAAGATTCCTATCCACAAATGATTGGATGATGCCGCGGTTGCTCTCTTCGTACAGCACCAGCTGCACCTCGCCGTTGTCTTTGAGAACGGTGTTTGGCTGAACAAACTTCCAGCCCGGCTCCGGCTTTGAGAGGACGATGCGTCTCCAGACCTCGAAGTCGCCCTCGACAGCACTCAGAGACTCGTAGAAGCGCGTGCAAGACTCGACGTCGGCAATGCAGCGCCAGATGTGGAGGCGGTGCAGCATCCTGCCCAGGCTGGGCCGCCCGTGCGAGGAAATCTTGGACCGGTCGACGGACACCTGAACGGTCTCGGCTTCCTCGTTGTGCTCGACCTTGATGACGCCGCCTCCATCGAGCAGCAAGTGCTTCAAAATGGCGAAGTGTCCCTGGAGATTGAGTGTTAGCAGCGTGCCTCGTGTGTGAGCTTGGCCGGAGACTGACCTGTGCATGGGCTTGACCCCAGACCCTGTCCAGCGAGTTGAATGCACGTAGAGCTCGAATGCCTTCGACGCCGATATGCAAATAAGTATAGTATATCACTGCTGTAGGATTAGCAAGAAAAACGGGCTTTAATGGATGGCATCGGGTACTGACGGTCGTCTGCCGAGATTTTACTGTCGTCAGTCTATCCGAAGACGGACATGATTTCCTTGTTGTCAGCGAGGTAGTACGAGACGAACGTTGCCCTGCACTCTTCCACCGAGGTTGCCAATTTGCCAAAGACGCTGGTCCATGTCTGGCCCAGTCGATACCAGGTCTCGATAGGCTGGCCCGTCAAGGGATTCACAGGCAAGTTCTCCCTGTCAAAGTTGTACTTGCCGGGCGAGACCTCGGTTAGCAACTTGCCAGTGCCATGGCCCAGAACTTCATGGATGGCCGTCACGATGAAGCGGATGATGTGATTGTACGCCAGGGAATTGTCGACATCTGCCGGGTGCACGAAATGACAGGGTCGATCGCGGCTGCTGTTGAGATTCATGCGGTTGGCAAAGACGATGTTTTTGGAGCCACATGTCTCCCGGATATCGCTGTACTGTTTTCGGCCGCAGCATTAGTTGTAGCTCGGGGCGGCCAGGGTCGGTTTGGATACTTGCGTTGGGGAGGTTGACAGCTTCCCAGATGAAGCTGGAGCAAAAGGCAAGGGCTGCATAGAATATTTAGAAGGTGCCCTTGTCGTTTGGCCAGACAGCTTACAGTGGACAATGGTAAAGTCGGGCGCCTGAAACAGGCTCGCCTCAAACGGCCCTTTGCCATCATTCACGCCTTACACAGCCCAAGGCAACATGCGGATGAATCTAGTCGCGTCATTGACCAGGGTGCTCAACTTGTCCGTCTCACGGGGATTAGAAATGCAAACCGCGCTCTCCCACTTGGCCCTGACGCCGTAGGGATCCCTGTACGGCTCGACAAAGCCAAAGATTGTCTCGACCCTGGGCGAGACGTCGGCGACCCAGGCCTTTTGCGCGGCGCGGTACGCTTCCAAGTCGCCGGTGCGGAAGCACCGGATACAGTTGTTCAGGTACTCGACCTGCGTCGGGTTCGACGCGTAGCTGGCGGCTTTGCTGAGATGGAGACAGATCCGGGACAGCTCATCGGCGTGGTCGCCGGGCTGGAGCCGGACGCTTACTCCGGATACGGTGCTGGCCAGCTCGCGAGGCGCGGCAGCCGGCTCTGACGCGGCCTGAAGGAGGTCAAAGGATGACAGCTGTCCAGTATTAATGCGCTTGGAAATTCGGGTGTTTTCTGGTTCGATGGAGTTGGCCTCCATAACTTTGGCCACTGCTGCAATCTCGTCCTTTGTGATTTGTTCCGCTCCGGGATAGTAGTTTGACTGGTTGTTCTCATCAGGGAATCCAAGAGTTGATGGCAGGGGCGATAGAAGGGGCTCGAGGATGCGTTGCAATGCTGCTGCAGCCTCTGGAGAGCTGCTGGCCATTTTTACGAGTGCATCTTGAGCAATCGGTGGGACAACTTTTTGATCCCCTCGGCCCTGGAGACGAACGCTTGTTAGCAAGCTGGTACCTTGGCTCTTGCTGAGGACGAAGACTTGCGAAATAGTTGCCCAAGTTGGACAGGAAGTGGCCCGCAAACTCGAGAAATGCAGTCAACTCATCGGGATCGACACCATGGGGCTCGACGAACGAGTCCCACTGTCCGTGGCATGCTTTGTGAAGCGCAAGGATGAAGTCGAAGATGCCCGTTCCTTCAGGCGAGGTCTGACGCAAGATTATCCGGGCGCCATGCCAGGCAGCTTGAGACAGATGGTGCGCGTAGAGCTTTTTGGCGGGCCAGAGAGCCTCAAACAGGTCTTTGATGGCGAGTTGCTGCGTGGGCGTTTCCTGGCGAGGGGAGGTGGCTGCCATGATGTACCCTGCTCGTTGCTTGACAAAGGAGCCGGTTGTTGAAGCCTTGAAAGCGAGTATTGGAATCTGGCGGGGATGATGCATTAATTATATAATGTGTGTTCCGAGGGCGGGGGGCGACTGACATCTGCTCAGAAGCAAGAAAGAACAAAGAACAACTGTCAGCCACGTCACCCAGCATGTCAGGTAGCACAGGGCGGCAGCAAGTTGGAGGGTCTTCATTTATTATTAGGATATGCCGTACACCTGCGTCGCCACCCCTTTCCTCCCATTTCCCTCCTGCTTTCCAACAAACCCGCGCCCATTTCTGACGTCTCGCTGTCGTTCCTTCCCCTAGGTCTGCTTGAACTGGCCATGGATACAGCAGCTTCGTGAGTCAAATCCATCATTTCTACAACTACGAATCAAGAGTCAAGAGAGGCTTTGATACCAGTTGGTAAGCTAACCCGGGTTATTCTTCTGTCTGGACTAGATTGTCGCCTCAGCACGTCCCCGAAGGCACACCTGAGAAGATGACACGATTTCTCATGCTGCAAGAGACACGGACAACACGCCTCTTTCCTCGTCATGATGTTTTCGATAAACTTGATGGAATACTGAATCCCGGAACCGAGCAGTGGTCGCTTCGATCTGTAGTTTTACATGGTCTTGGTGGAGTTGGCAAAACCACCATTGCCTCAACCTACGTTGAGAAGAGGTTTGAGGATCAAGTCTGGGATGTTTCTCTATGGGTTCGCGCAGAAAATCCGTCCTCCCTGCGGCAGAGCTTTACCGATGTGGCAATGAGGCTGAAGCTGCCGGGAGCACAACCGCAGAGCCACGACGAAAATCGGATTCTTGTTCAAGACTGGTTACGGTCGACAGGTATGCTATGGTCTGATGGGTCATTCAAAGCTGTGTCCCGCTAAAGATTCATGAAATAGAATGCAGGTGGATTATTGTCTACGACAACGTTGAATCAGCACAAATGATCATGCCATTTTGGCCAGGATCGCGCCATGGCCATGCCATTATTACAACACGCAACCATTCCCTAGCTTTTGAAGCAATATCCGATGGTATTGAGATTCTCTCGTGGGATGCCCAGACGGGATCCCAATTCTTGCTTTTCCTCTCGGAAAGGAACATTGAGAATGAGCTGGAGGCTGAGAATACTTCCGCATTGGCCCTTTCTGAACGACTAAGTGGACATGCGTTGACCCTGTCCCATATGGCAGGCATTATCCATGATAGCGAGCTTTCCATTCGGGATCTCATGAAGGTTGACCAAAGATCTATGCATCCACCTCACTCTAGCATTGAGCCCCTGTCGCTGTGGGAGTTCTCGTTCAAGTCATTGGAACAAAACAGCAGAACTCTACTTGCTACCATGTCCTTCCTGATGCCTGATGCCATTCCGCAGGAGATATTCGAAATTAGTAGCGGGATCTCCATCTCTGAGCGCCTTAGCCTTTGCTTGGAAGAGTCCAGGTAAGTAGCAGCCTCACCACACTCTGGATGGCATAACTAATGGCCGGATCATAGCTTTTCCAATGCCATAAGACGACTCACAACGCTGGCACTTATCAAGGAGAACTGCAATACAAAGGTGCTTTCAATTCACCGGGTTGTTCAAGCCGAGTTCAAACACTTTCTCTCCTTGGAAGAGCGACAGAGTAGTTTCAACGATGCGGTCGCACTTTTATACAACGTTTTTCCGAGACAAGACGTTGCCAAAGGTCAACTGTACGACATGTGGGAGACTTGCAACAGATATCTACCACATGTTTTGAACCTGAGAGACTGCTTCACCTGGGAACGGAACTTGTCGACATCATTTCGAGCGACAGAGCAATTCTGCGACCTTCTTTCCCAATGTCAAAGGTACGTACTTACGAACGTTAGGTAATACTCATTGGCGGGTGCTCATTCTCTTTCGCAACTATAGGTATTTGTACGAAACAAATGCGCTAGAAGATCTGAGAGTCCTTTGCCGTGTCAACCTCGACGCAGTAAGCTCACTGGAAGAAAGTGCTCAAAAGCAGGACATGACAGCCACCATATTGTCGCATCAAGCCAATTTGGCAGAAAGCCTTGGTCACGCCGGGCAAGCCATTGAACTAAACAAACAAGCGTATGAAATTCGACTCAAGGAAGTGCCGATGAAGCAGCAACTGCTTTGCTACACTGCCAATAACATCGGATACTGCTACAACACTGCAAACGACCACAACCAGGCACTCGAATGGTTCCAGAAATCACAGGACTGGTGGGCAGCTTCCATCAGGAGCGGAAGTGAGACGCAACCCTGCCCTGCCTTTATCCTCAAAAACACTGCTCGATGCATGGTGTATCTTGACGATTTCAGTGGTGCTGCGACTCTGCTTGACGTTGCAACTTCCAGACTCGAAACCGAGCAGCCGTCCAATTGGGCGATGCTTGCATAGTAAGGATTCGCAAGATTCTGCAGTGCTTGGCTGGGCAACTGACTGGTATATTCTAGCGCATATTTTGTCATGGCGACTCTTTCGCGACGCCAGAAGCAGTGGGACAAGGCCGAAGCTCTTTACATCAAAGCTCAGAATACGTGGCTGAAAGGTGGCCAAGCCCGTCTCCATCCGTTCAATAGCGGATGCATGTATAGGATGGGAGTGTGTTGCCGGGCACAGAACAAAAAAGAGGCTGCAATGTAAGTCCACTACCTGTGATGGTCGCGGGAACTGCGACTGCTATTGTTGTGATGCTAATGATGAGATGCAGCAAGCATCTAACCGAGGCGCTGAAGGTTACCGACTTTCACCAGAGGAGCATGAGGGTCGACCATGCGCGTAATCTTTTGACACTGACAAAATTAGTAGCCGAGACTGGCCGTATTGACACGGTCGAGGAGGTGGACAAGAAGCGTCAAGAAGCAAGAGATTGTCTGGTGGAACGGGAATTGGATGGAAGTTTAGCATCTTTAGCGGGGGATCAGGAGCTAGACTTCTTGATCCCGATATTCTGGAGGTGAGGAACTTGGATGCAGGCAGAAAAGGGGCGAGTTTCTTTGTTAAATTGAATATGAAAAGTGCTCCTTGATACACTGGGCAGTTCCCACGTGCTTGATGATTATACCTCGGCCTTGCTCGTCTGGATGTGACATTGGCTGCAGATTGACAGCGGTTTGGCTATACCTGACACGGGCCAGGACATGTCGACCTGCAGGGGACAGAAGAACCCGCCGGCTATTCACACGGCGGGAGGGCGGGAGGAGCTGTGCGGTGACAGTGTCGGGGTCACCGGGACGTGGAGGTGCAATAGGTTTCGAAGCGGGGAGCAAGCATGGAAAACAGGAGTCTAATTTATTTCATCATTCTACAGATCCTGACTATTGCTTCCGCGCGACCCAAAACTGCGCCTTGTACGCGCTGGTGGTCAGCGCCTTGTCGTCGAAGCTGTAGACGGCGCGCATGCCGCGGACGGTGCGGCCGGGGATGGTCAAGGCGCCGTACTTTGCCTCCGTCTCGACGTAGTCGAAGCCCATGGTCTCGGTGACGGCGATGATCTCGTCGAGCGAGAGCTGGACCAGCGGGCCGGTGCCGTAGAGCAGCGGGCCGAGGTTGATCCAGTAGCCGCCGGGGCGGAGCAGGCGGTGGATGGTGTCGAAGTAGGTCATCAGGTTGCGCGCCGTGTCGATGAAGAAGTAGGTCAGCAGCACGTCGTAGGCGCCCGGCTCGTGGTTGAAGACGGTGGTGAAGTCGCCCTCGACGAGCAGCACCGCGTCGGAGGCGGCGAGGCTGACTTCGGGGAAGGGCACGGGGCGCAGCATGTCGGCCTCGGTGATGTGGTGCGACCACGTGTCGGCGAACGGGTGGCAGACGGACGCGTTGGCGGCGGGAAAGGCCTCGAGGAAGCGGTAGGCGACGTTCATGAAGGCGGACCACTCGTTGGCGGTGACCTGGAAGCCGCCGAGGCGGGCGACCTCGTGCGCGAGCCGGTTCAGCCCGGAGCCGGGGAGGAGCACGCGCAGCGGCGTGGCGAGCGCGGCGCGGTCCGGGAAGAGCGTCTCGAGCGTGCCGAGGAGCGCGGGGAAGGTCTCCTCGCACTCGTGGGCGCCCGAGGGCGACCAGTCGCGGACGTAGTGCTTGAGCGCCTGGGACACGGAGGTGCGGTCGGCGCGCTTGCCGGCGGCGAGCAGCTCGGCGGCGTGCTGCTTGAGCTCCTGCGGCGGGACCTGGTAGTAGGCGAGCGCGGTGTGGACGATGGAGTCGCAGAGGCGCTGGTTGAGGGCGAGATGCTCGTCGACGCGGTCAAACTTGGTCGAGTACTGGATGTGGAGGTCGAGCAGCTACGAGGGGGGGGGGGGGGGGGGGTCAGCGGGGGTGCGGTCTGACGGAAAGAAGCAAAAGGGCAAACTTGCTGTCTTGTGCTTTCGGCCGAGGTGCTTGTAGAGGCCGCGGAAGCGTTCCAGCTCGACCTGCTGGCGCTCGTAGTAGCTCTGGAAGCCGTGGAGGGCGTCGAGGAGGCGGTGTCGCGGGTGGGCGGACGACCAGGTGCGGTCGCGTTGCAGCGACTGCAGCAGCCGCGTCTTCTCGGCCTCGTGGCGCGAGCCCTTGGCCGGTTCGCGGGCGCGGCGGAAGCTCTCGAGCAGGTCGATGGCGTCTTCGGAGTCGTGCGTCGTCTGGGACTGCTCGCGCGCGGGTGTGGTTAGTCTTGGTGGACGGAGCGGCTGCTGAGCTGGGAGGACGGAGCGGCTGCTGAGCTGGGAGGACGCACCGGGATCTGCTCGGCGAAAAGCTCGGTGGACGCGACGGCCGACCTGACGCGGCCCATGGCGTCGCCGGTGCCGTAGTAGCTGCCAAAGATGCCCAGGAGAAAGCTGGCCAGGGCTCCGACGACGAGCAGGTTGAAGGGCATGGCGAACATGATGACGAGGGAGAGGAGCACGCCGCCCAAGGCCACTGGCAGCAGATGGTCGCGCTGCACCATGGCAGGGAGTGGGCGATGATGAGGAGAGCAGGAGGAGAGAGAGAGAGGTCGAATTAGCTGCTTTTCTATCTGTTGGTGGCTGCCAAGCCCGTGGCACTGTTTGGGCTGTTTGAGCACCTTGATGGTTGGTGCAGAGAAAATTCATTTAGTGAAGCTGAAGTGGGATGCATTGTCGTGGCGGGGTCTGCAGGAATAACATGAGACAGTATAGGGGGTATAATGGACGCAGAAAAGTACTTTAAATTTGAAAAAAAAAAATGTACAAGATTGATATTTTACGAAATGATTTTTTTTTTTACAACAGAGAGAGTAATGCTGCTGCAACACGTCGTCACTCCATGTCCTTCTCTGCTGCTCACGACAGCTCACAATGATCTGCGTCTGCCAGGCAGTTTTTTTTTTTCGAACAAATTTTATTAACAGAAGCAGGAGAAGAGTCTAAAATTCTAGCACATAAATTCTGGCCAAAGAAAAATTCTAGCAGACGAAATTCCAGCCAAAGAAAACCTCAAACACATCCAGATATACACAACAAAAAGTTCTTACGAATCCCAGTTCTAACCACGTCCATGCCTCATATCCATACATCAATCACATTTCACTCTACTCGCCCCGGCGAGGATACTCGTAGGCTGAGCGCAGCCAGCGCGGAAGCCACGATGCAGAACCCGCTGCCTCGTCGCCCCGTCGTGTCTTGTTCCCAGCCGCGAGTCCCTAAGCGTCCTTGCGAGGCGCAGCGGCGGCTGCCGTCTTGACGCCCCAGGGGGGCTGGCCGTCCGGTCCCGCCTCGCCGGCGCCGACCGCCAGGCTCTTGATGCCCCACGGCGGCTGGCCATCCGGGCTGGCGGCGCCGGCGCCAGCGGCCGTGGCAGAGAAGTTCTTGACACCCCACGGTGGCTGGCCGTCAGGACCGGCCTCGCCGCCGACAGCAAGGTTCTTGACGCCCCAGGGAGGCTGGCCCTCGGGGCCGACGGTGCCCGGCGCGCGTTCTCTGCGGATGGCGCCGTTCTTTGGGCCGTCGCCGTGTGGCCAGCCGGAGCTGCCGTCTTTGGGTGTCTCATCCTTCTTCGGGGCCTCTTCCCGCAGCAAGCCATTCGTCGCCGCCACGGAGACGGCGCCGCCCTTTGAGCCGTCGTCCTGCGGCCAGCCCGAGTGGCCGTCTTCGGGCGTCTCCTCCTTCTTCGGGACCTCTTCCCGCAGCGACCCATTCGTCGCCGCCACGGAGACGGCGCCGCCCTTTGGGCTGTCGTCCTGCGGCCATCCGGAGCTGCCATCGCGAGGCGTCGGCACGGCGCCGCTCCTCTCGCGATCTCTGCCGCGCGGCGGGAGCAAGTCACCCGCGGCCGCGAAGAAGCGTCCCTCCGCGGTCGGCCCGTCGCCCTGGGGCCAGCCGGAGCTGCCGTCGCCCGGGCGGCGAGAGGGGAAGTCCTTTTGCGGGGGGTCGGTCTGGGGCCAGCCGGAGTTGCCGTCGCGCATCGGCGCGTCGGCGGCGAGGGTCTTGACGCCCCAGGGCGGCTGGCCGTCGGGGCCGTCGACGGCGAGGAACTGGGCCATGTGGGCGGGGAGGTGGTGCTCCGGGGAGGCCTCGACGGGGGTGGAGGGCTCGTCGGTGCTGACGGTGCCGGAGCTCACGCCGGTGGAGGCCTTGGAGGGGGTGACACGGAGGTCCTTGGTATGGTGAAGATGCTGGTCCTCTTCGGGGACGAGAGTCTTGTCGGTCTCGCTGCGGTTGATGGTGGGGATAGCCATTGTCGGCATATGTAATGGGGTGTGCGATTGATGTTGCTGTTGAAGTAGTATCAAGTAGTATCGAGTAGTATCAAGTAGTATCAAGTAAGAGTTGTCAAGTAAGAATTGCTGAAGCAATGGGTTGTCAAGTAGTAGTTATAAAGTAGCTGTTGAGCAGTTGTTGGGGTGTTTGTTGAAGTAGTTGATGTGATGTCTGTCTCTTTCCATCCGAGCAAAAGCCTCGGGGATCAGGAACTTTATAATCCTGTGAGGCGTCGACCCTACCCTGGCCGTCGAACCTCATGACACCATCGTCGGGCACAGCCCTGATGGGGAGGGAGGGAGTGTCAACGTCGTGCACAGCCCTGATGGTAAAAGGAGTGAGTGTCGGGCCAGGGTCGGGAGGGTTGCTTACCACACGATGCCGTTGACAAGCCAAAGGCGCCTCCCTCGTACGCAAATGTGGCCGCTCCGAGAGCCAGAAACGGACAGAGGTGAAGGAGGAGTCATGGCCTCGCCTCGCTGGTGGGGAGGGGTAGGGAACGGCGAGTCCGTCCGGGTGCCTTTGGAAGGGAGTCATTTTGGGGTAATTTGAAATGCGAGCCAATGGGATTGTGTCGTCAAACTAGCCGGGCAATTGAGCAAGGCGAGCACAATTGCTGCCTAGTACCTGGCCGTGTAAGCCGGCAGCCTCGTGTTAGTAGGGGCCAATTGGGAGCCAATTGAGAGCCAATTGGGGGGCACTTTTTTGCTCGTCTAGTGCTATACGGGGAGAGGACAAGTAGCGTCATTGGCTTTGCCCTCAAAACAGACGACGAAATGGGCGGGTTCAGCTGGCGGGGGTGGAGGTTTGGTTTTGGTGTGCAGCCTCGTGTGGGCGAGGCCGGACCTGGTCAGAAAGCGGAAGGGAGCGGCGCCGATCGGTCGGTGGGCTGAGTCGGGGCATATTGGGATGAAGGAAGCTAACGGGAAAAGGAATACGCCTGGCGATGAAGTTCTCCTAGTCAGCCTTGTCGGCGACATTTCCTCGTCCCTTGAGCGGCAGCCGGCAGGGACACGATGAGCAAGTGCAGGAACAATGCTGAGGAAGGGAGCAGGCCGGGTTGATGCAGGAAGGGTCCAGCCGCAGCTGATGACGGAGGGCTTGTGCATACGGTGGTGTATATTAATTGCGCTTGATCAAATAATGAACAAAAGAAGAACAGGGTTCAGAAGGCTGGAGGCTGTGTGTGTGTGTGGTTTGGCAGGGACACCGTAAGCCAGGCATACAGCCGATATGCGATATGAAGGGAATCGACCGGGTAAAATTTTTGTCTCAACTAAAAAAAGAAGGCCCAAAGAGGACACAACCCGGGAAGAGTCAGTGCAGCCTCGTCAACTGTGCCCACGAGACCAACCGCACCGTATTTCATTTCAGGCCTTGGCGGATATGCATGCAACATTGCATTGCCCTGCCTGACAGCTGAGCTGACTGCTGAGTACCGGTGAGGGCCAGGAACGGGCTGACGAAAGAAATGAAGAACAAAATGAAGAAAAAAAAAGAAAAAAAAAAGGAGGGAGAAAAGAAGGCAGAGAAAGCATGTGGCTCGGCTGGGCCCAATCCGCCCGGGGCCGGCGGTGCGGCACCGCGGAGACGACCGGATGCAGCGACGAAGCTGACGATGAATGGAATTGGCGGTGATTTTGACTGGCTTGCTGCCTGGCTGGCATCACGGCTCAGGTGACTTGGCTTGTCGGCCAATGCGACGGAGTGGTTGGCTCGCATTGTTTCGAGCTGCGTCATTGTCTTGGATGGACGAATTTGCTTCACCTTTGGCCGCTGCCGCAGCTAGTGGGCTGTCGAGGTTCTTGGCCCTTTTTGTCGCTTGATGTCAATTTTGTCCCTCCTTTGCTGTCGATTCTCGCTTCGCAAATTTGCTGTCCATTATGCATCAATGCGCAGTTAATATAAATTCATGCCGGCAGTAGCGAGGAGCGTTGCAGCGGCGATGCCGTGGTCAAGCGGCTGAAATTGTCGGACATGGGCGTGGAAGCTGTGAGGAAGGATAAATCATACGAGAAAAAGGAGTGAATGGGAGAAAATATCAAAGATAAAAATGATGAAATGAATAAAAAAATCAAGAGTGTGATTTACTCGAGTAACCCATCTTAACGACTGTAGGGTAACACCAAGCCCAGCTTTGTCACCCTCACCCTACCCTAGAGCTACGGGCAGTCGCTGCGATATCTTGCACCTCAATGTAGAGGAAGCTTGTGTAGCTGATAAAGGCAGATTCATCACGGGCTATCAAGAAATAATCATCACAGGCATCAAGACACATTCACCATGGTATCAAGACACATTCCTTTGTTTCTAAAACTGAGACTTGTTGGCGCTTGTATATGGGTGCGCCCGTCTATAGATGTTGACTGACAGACTAGCCTACCCTCGTCCCCAGCCGCAACAAGATGCCTAACCATGGAAAAACACGTCCATCTATTCCGACTTGACCCACTGGTCGTGAGGCAGGTGGACGTTGAAGGTCTCGCCGTTATAGAGCCACTCGTCAAACGACTGCTGGACCTTGAGCGTCGTCTCGCCCTCGGTGCCGGCGCACTTGCCAAAGATGATGAGTTCTGTTGATGATGCCTTGTCAGCCCTTGTCCCGAGTGTGAGCTAGGAATGGCCTCACCTGCAGGCTTGGCCGCGTCCTCGCCGCCGCCGCTGGTGAGCGCGACTTTGCCGACCTTGCTGACGGGGACGTCGTTGGCGCGGAAGGCCTTGTACATGTCGATGGGGATGTTGGCCTCGGTGTTGAGCTCGGGCTGCTCGGCGATGGGGAAGGTGGCGTCGCCGACGCTGACATAGAGCGTGTTCGACGTGCCGGCCCAGTACTGGTTGGCGAGCCGGAGGTAGACGTTGAGCCCGTCAAAGTGGCTGCACAGCGGCCGCGCGACCCAGTCGCTCGGCTGGACCGGCTCGGAGAGCACCTCCCAGTCCTTGTGGTACTTGAACGCGTCGCCGGGCTGCGCCTGGAGCTTCGTCTGGTGCGACCAGAACTTGTTCATGTGCACGGGGATGCCGGAGCCGGTGCACCGGCCCTTGAGGCGGAATCCTGTGCGCATCGGAGGTTAGTGAGGGGGGGGGGGGGGGGCTGCCCAACCATGCCGGGTGCGGGTTGTCGGGTGCCGGGACAAAGACGACTACTTACCAGCCAGGCCCCACTGGTCGCCGGCCACCAGAGCGGTCAGGCCGGGGGTGATCTCGTCCAGGATGCGGACCTTGTTGATGCGGTCGAGCGGGACCGTGTCCATGCCAAAGGCTTCCTTCATGTTGAGCTTCTGGAGGAACTTGTTGCCGGCCGAGGGCCCCGTGGCGATGAGGTGCGGCTTGGCGCTGGTGTCGCTGCCAAAGTCAAACTTGATGCTGTCGTACGTGCCGTCGTAGTTGTTGTTGCTCAGCTCGAACTCGAGCTCGACCTCGTCCAGGCTGGTGCACAGCTCCGGCTGGCTCTTGGCGGACCACAGCCAGTGGGCATCAGCCGGCAGCGGCGCCGGCTTGGGCTTCGCCTGGCTGCACTTGACGGCCGTCACCTTGTCGTTGAACGCCTTGTGGGCGGCTTCCAGGTTGGCGCCGGAGCTGTCCGTCTCAAAGTACTCGCCCTTGCAGTCCGAGTTTCTGTCCGCCGGTTCCCGGTCTTGTTAGCCACCGGCAAAGTCAGTCAGTCGGATCCTGGAAAGGACGCCCTTACAGGTAGAAGCGGCAGTTGCTTGACTTCTCGTGCGGCTTGACGCCCGAGATCTTGTCCTTGTAGTCATCCGGGACCGCAACTGAACGGGATGGTGTCAGCCAGAATTTCAAACAGGGGCACAGCATGCTGCCAAGATGGAAAGGGTCGATCGAGACATACTGCACTGGTCGTAAATGGCATCGATGGTTGTGCAAGGCGGGTTCAGCGGATCGTTCTGGCAAATATCAACAACCGTCATGGCGGGACCTGTTCTTGCCGTTAGTCATGGATCTCCTCGATATACCGAGCTCTGTATCTCTCTTACCCTTCTGTGTCGGCGGCCGCTCGCCCTGGGTCTCCGTGTCTTCTGCTACGTAGGTCGGCACGTTCGGGATTTCGTTGGCCATGCGGCGGGCCCTGTCACAATCGCCCTCCTCTGATGACATGTCAGCGAGTTCAGCGGTCAGCACCATGACCATCCTGCGGGTGAACATGACCTGGAGAACGTACCAGCTCGGCCTGAAATGCGTGAAATTTGCCCCTGGAGCGACGACGTGGCGAGGAGGGAAGCAAACGCGGTAATAAAGAAGTTACAGTTGAGGCCTGTAAAGTCACCGGCCTTGAGCTGATCCAGCTGCTTGGCGTCGACCGCGTTGTCGATGCGGTCCAGCTCCTCGCACTCTTCGATGCCGGCTGCGGTTGAGGATGACCTGGTCAGCAAGAGCACAGATGGTCGGGACACAGCATAAGCGTCTTGCCTGGGTCGTCATTGTCATCGTCCTGGCGAGCACCGAGAGTGCCATGGACAGGCTCGGAGCAGGTCGAGCACATTCCCGCATCCACGACGGCCGTCAGCCCCGAGGGAGCGAGGACTCGGCCGTTGACCTGCTGCATGTTGAGCAGGGTGCTCATGAGCACCCCGACAGAGAGAGTATGCATAATGAGTGGTGGGTAAAGAACGAAATATCCTATGTCGGATTGTAGAGGCGAGCTCGTCAGTACTCGCAAGTGCTTGTCTTGTCTGTGTTGAGTGAGTGAGGCCGGGCTGGGTAGAGCGCTGGGAACTGGAAATATATAGAAATTCGATTGCCTCTTGACTATATTTCCGCGGGCCCGGCCGAAAGCCAAGTCACGTACTGCCGAGTGTGATCGTAGAACCTTTGCTTGAAGTGAATAGTACTGCCGAATATGATCGTAGAACCTTTGCTTGAAGTGAATATTCAGCAGCCGGCGGCTTGTGTGCAGCCTTGCTAATGGCCGCGCGTCATGCGAGCTTGGCGCTTCGCCTTCCATCCCGAGAGCTCCGACCGAGCTGTTGACAAGTGTCTTGTTAGCATGAAGTTTGTTGAAGCATGGCCCAGCCCAAGTCATTCTGCTAGATGCGGAATGCACACAGGACATCCCTGTACACCGGTAATAGAGCGGCCGAGTCATCAAGGATCCCTGTAGGCGTTTTATCGGCAGTCCTGGTGTGGGTATAGTATTGTTAAAATTATAGACAGGTCAGTTGTACGATCGGCATGTCTCGGCCAATCGAATGTTATTCATGCGGAGTAGGGCAGGCTATCCGACATGCATGACTCGGACCCGAGCTCCGGCACTTAAAAAAAAGGTTACAAAACTTTTGCCGGAAATAAGCAAGCACCGTGTTTCCTT
This sequence comes from Cordyceps tenuipes, assembly GCA_025583755.1. Taxonomy (NCBI): domain Eukaryota; kingdom Fungi; phylum Ascomycota; class Sordariomycetes; order Hypocreales; family Cordycipitaceae; genus Cordyceps; species Cordyceps tenuipes. The sequence goes on from JANZYN010000038.1 coordinate 115,286, forward strand.
GGCAAATACGCAGGTGATGGTACTCGGCAGCAAGGACAAGCAAGCATGGGTTGAGCCTAGAGTAGGAAAAAGACAGAACATATAGAAACAGCGTTTGGGGTGATTTGGAGTTTTCAATCATCAATTCCGATATTTTTCTTTTTGCTAAAAATTTATCTGGTTACCCGGTCATAGTGGTACTCAGTACCTGTGCGTTTTAGGGAACCCGTGAACATGTAGATTGGTGCAAGATCAACACCTCACGACTTGTATTGTCCATTCCATATAGACTTTATGGAGATCTAAACCTATGCTTCTTCCTCTTCCTCTTCCTGCTCCTCCTCCGCCGGCTTCGGATCCATCATCTCGCCCGTCAGGATCTTGTCCGGAATCTCCGTCAGCAGCACGCCGTCGTCGCCGCAATACTCGGGCCGGGAGTAGAGCTCGATGGCGTCGTAGACGCAGCTGTCGATCGCGTTCCAGAAAGTCCAGGCGGCGCGAAAGGGCACGCGCCAGCGCCACCAGATGGTGCCGTCGATGATCTCAGCAGGCCCGACCACCGGCTGGTCGTCCCAGTCCTCGACCGAATACGAATAGTGCAGCACCACGGCCGACTGCGCCGCGGACTGCTCGTCCAGCACGGCGATCCAGTCGCGCACCAGGCTGGTCGTGTTGTTGCCGGTGCACCGGTCGATCAGCGGCCCGACCAGGGCGCGCAGCTCGGCGTCGGAGGTGCGCGAGAAGCCGGTGGTGAAGTCGGCGATGGGCGGCGAGGTCGCCCACTCGTCGAGCGAGGCCTGGTCGGGCGTGCGCACGAGGCTGAATATGTTGAAGGCGTCCTCGGGGACGGCGCACTCGGCCATGAGCTTGTCGATGACCTGGAGGAATGGTTAGCGGGATCCGGGCCGGCGGAGCAGCGTTGAGGGTTGGAAGTTGTACCGATGTGGGAACATTGGCGGTGCAGAATAGAAGAATGCCGGCCATGATGAGGTGTAGGTGTGGTTGGCAGCGGTTTGTGGTGCAGTGATTTGTGTAGTGGTTGGCAGTGCTTGACAGATGTGATTGTCAAGGAAGAGAAGCGGCGCAGATTAAAAAAAAATGGGTGGCAATGAATGGCAGGTCGCGAGTCGCGTGTCAAGAACACGTTGAATTTAATCCCGGCAGATCGCCTCCGAGAGGGGTGGGCCGGAGGTGGCCGGTCCGGCAGTTAACCAACAGCTTCCATCGGAGATGCTCATTTTTCAAAAATCCAGGGCTCACTGAAACCAGGCGTCTTGTGATCCGCTAGCTTTCCTCTTTCGGCGAGGAGCCACATATCTACCAGGAGCTGCGATGCCGATTCCCAGCTATTGCTATAATAGACTGCCTGGTCCGCCAAGACCAATATCGCAGGATAAAAATACACCTCTCCAGTCTTCCATTCTCGCCCGACTCTGCCCCTCGTACGGAAGCTGCTATTATAGCACCGCAAGCGCACGGCATGCGCCGTCTGGAGCACGCATGACTTGATGGCTAGTCATGTTCCGAGCTGGCGCCTGTCAGACACGCCCTCATCCCATCTACTGACGGCGCATTGTGGTTATAGCATGGCATATCGCATAATCTTGGCACGCCACTGCCGGTTGACAGGTACCAGCCGCGCCAAGATGATGCGGAACTCGGTAGATTGTACCTGTCTGATGAACCGACATGCTGATTCTGCTGAACCACCACAAGATGGTTCAGTGTTCAATGCGTCCTGCCCAGACATGGCCTGACACGATGCCCTGGACTTATCCTCGAAAATCATGGTATAGCTCGGACGGCAGTTGCACAGAGTCCTAAACAGCCGTCCAAATGTCAATAAACCCGAGACGGCAATGAACCGGCTCTTGTTGCATTCGAAAGGTATAAAGGATCATCAGTCCTGGAGATGGTCTTCGTATAGACAGCAACAAGCAACAAGAGACAGCAGTCTTTCAACCAGCACTTTCTGCAACTCACACTCGCTTTTCTGACCCTTGCTTCTCTCCTTCAAGATGCAACTCTCAGCTTCCTTGCTGCTTGCCTTGTGCGCCACCGGCCTGCAGGGAGCCTTGGCCACGCCTGTACTCGAGAATCCCGTCGATATCGGCACTCTGGATCTTGGCCCCAAGGATGACAACACCACCGACCTCCTGCGTCGTCAGCCGCCAGCTCCCGGCAGTAGCAACACCAACCCAATCATCGCCGACCTGGTTCTGACCGGCAACCAGGCCAACATGCTACCCTTTGAGGCCGACTGCTATGCCATCTTGTGTCTTAATGCGCCCGATGTTCTGTACGTCGGCGCGGGACCGTCTCCTGCTGTCCCTCCTACTCCCTCCAGCCTTGCCCTTTGCCGTACTAACCAATGATAACCTCGGGCATAGGCAGCGCGTAGCGAAATCCATCATCAACAAGAATCGCAGAAGCAGTGGAGTGTGCAAGTCTCCCTTCAAGAAGAACCCGAAAAAGTACAAGCTCGACAAGATCCCCGCTCCCGCCAATGGCTGGGGCCCCTTCGACTCCCCCGAGGAGTATCCCTTCGCATCCTCCAAGCAGGGAGGAGACAAGTGAGTGCCAACACCATCTCCCTCCTTTCCGGCCTGTCCGTGCCAACTTCTAACCGCTCCCGTCTGCCAGGGCCTTCCTGTTCCCGGTCAGCCTCGCTTCTCAGAACTCACAGGGAGGTACCCTAAACGGACTCATGGCCAAGTACGACATCAAGCCGTGGGATCCCGCCAATCCCACTGCCACCGACCGCACCTGGTACAAGATCAACTACAAGGGAAACCTAGGGTAAGCAACTATACCATCTCCCAATTGAGAGACCTCGAACAGATAGATGTATTTGTGCTCTCCTTTTCTCGCAGTGGCTAATAAGAACCCAAATCAGTCCTTACTGCAAGGCCCTCATGGCCAACGACAAGACAGTTTGCAACCCTAATTTCAATGGCCAGGGTCCCTGGGGCTTCGACGTGGCCAAGCAGGCCTACCAGGTCGATGGAGCAGGATACAAGCACCTCTAGCCGCAAGGATGGCGCATCCGCCTACCATCTAGACGTTTTCAATAAGAATGAGCTATCCACACTAAATGTTCTCGTGAGTACGTGTTCATCGGGGCGGATACAGTGGAGAGATCGAGGTAAAAGAGAAGAAGAGAAGAAGAGGCATGTTGACGAGCATGCTCTGGTAGCAGTACTCAAGCGTCGATGAGACGCTCCAGTATGGATGTCAGACATGAAACTGGACTTGCTGTCTGTGCGAGCTATGTGGTGTTGCGAAGGCGTCGCTTTACAATGTGACGGTGAAAAGATGCCGCCCAGGCGAGCTCTGTGCTGGGGGTTAAGCGATAGGAAGTAGTCACCACAGATGTCTTGTCCATCTCGTCTTTGATAGCTGTTAACATCTTTGAATTCTCGTACCCTCTTCTTTTTCCTCGTTTTGACCTTTATTTCATTTCGCCTTACTTGGCCACCCGCCACTTCAGTCGCATGTACAGCACAGGCGACTTGCCCTCTCCGGGAACACGCGACCTGGTCTCGACAAACGGGTATTCGTTGAGCAGCAGGCTGAGCTTATCGAAGCCGAAGCTGCGCGGGTCAAAGTCGGGCTGCCACTGGGTGATGAGTCCGCCGAGACGGGCCAGGTTGGCCCAGCCGTCGTCGTCGGAGGCGGCCTTGATGGCGCTCTCGATGAAGATGGACGCGGGCATGGGCTGCTTCGGCGGCGCGTCCGGCACTGCGCCGGCGCCGGCATCATCCCTCTGCGTCACGGCGGCAGCGGCGGCAGTGGGGTCCCGTTGCGGCGCGGGACCGCCTTCGGAAGCGACGGGGACGCGCTGTGACAGGTTTTCAAAGTAGGTGAACTTGTCGACGTGTTCTTAGTGTTGATGAGGACGGCCATCTTGGCGGGCTTGTCGCCGAGGGTGTGGCTATCGGCTGTTGTTAGGGATGTCATGGTAAATCCTTGTTAAACTCGGCGATTGACGGATTGAGAGTCAGCGTTGTGTACGAAGTACCTGGTTTCGACATGTCGCGTGAACCGTGAAGACAGGTTTTGCTCGGATTGTGCGGGGGTTGAGAATGCATGGCCCCCACTACTCGTATTCGTAGCCATACCTGGGTGTGTGCTTGAATGGAGCGCCACTTTACCAATCCAGTATCGTCACAATATCGAATGCCATCAACGTATTCGGCAGACTCGATAGCCCCGAGACTGTCACCATTATTCTCGTCATCACCATTAGCTTCAACGGTCCGGAGGTAGTCCTACCCTACACAGAGCAACCACCCCGCATCCGACCTTGCCTACCCTGGACCTGGCCCACCAACTAAGTGAAGCCCCGCCCACCCGTTTATTGTTAGGTAACTTTATTGGTTAAGGATTACCGATTAGCTACTGCGTTTAGTGGCACGGTTACAGGTGTAACAGGGGCCAGTGACGTAAATGCGGCCAGTCCCAGGGAGCTCCCTTCCCTAACTCTGTCCTAATTACTCCGTACTATATTATGGCCTTGCCCTCATCTCGCATTCCCTGCCGATTCCATTTCTTTCATCAACTACAAGTCGTTACCGTCCAACTCTTTCATTCCGCCACCGTGCTCAGTCAACCTCCTCTACCGACTATGCTAGGCAAGTGCGCCAAATAGTCAATCCCAGCCATCGATCCGCCGACCCCTAACACCAAACAGAACTGAACAGATACCCCGGCACCCTTACCCTCGGCGCTTCAACAGGACCTGGGAGCTTTTCGTTCCACTATACTTCCCTCTCCGCGAATGTCAATAACTGGATCGGCATCTACTATCCGTATGGCGGTGGACCTGATCACGGCAAATATGTCCAAGACTCCCTCGCTTGGGTTTGGGCCCCTTCGACTAAAGGAACTGTCTCCGTGTCGACAGAGAAGCTTCGAAGCGGCACGTACAAGGCCTATCTACTCGCAGAGGGCGGATACCGCTTGCTTGCGGAGCCACTCATTGTCAACCTGGGCAGTCCAAACGATCTGGCCGTGTTTACAAGCTCAATCACCACCCACAATGCTCGTCGCGGAGACACCTTCACGGCCAACATCGGCAACCTTGTCAACCGCGCCGGTGATCCGAATACCCGCTTCTCTGCTCAAGAACCTGATAGCTGGGCCAAGGTCGATGACGATGGCATCATCACCGGAGTCCCACCGGCCGACGCCCACGATACCACCATCCATGTCCGAGTCACGAATGGAAATGCGTCTGCTAAGCTTCAGGTTCACATTCCTGTTCGAAAGCAACGACAACCCTTGGTCGAGACGCTGCGGGTATTGAGCTTCAACCTCTGGGTTGGCGGCTCGATGGTGAACAATCACCATGAAAAGCAGGTTCGCTTCCTCGCGCAATCCAACATTGACATTGCCGGCATGCAGGAAAGCGGTGGCGGACAGGGGACTCGCCTTGCTCGTGCGCTTGGCTGGCACTCATGGCAAGGTCCTACCGTCTCCATCATCACTCGCTACCCGATCGCAGAGGTCCTCGAGGCCCCCAACAAGTCCGTTGCTGTTCGTATCAGCCTCGACGGCACGGCCAACGATATTATATTCTGGAACTGCCATCTGGGTTACAACCCGTATGGACCCTATGACTTTTGCTTTGACCACATGAGCTTTGACCAGGTCATGCGCCGTGAAGCTGAATCCGGTCGAACCCCAGAGATCATGGCCATCATGGCGAGCATGCAGGGTAGTCTGGCTAATGCTGACGATGTTCCGGTATTTTTGACGGGCGACTTCAACGCGCCTTCACACCTGGATTGGATTGATGCCACCAAAGACCAGCACTGTGGCAGGGGCTATACCGAGTGGCCAACGTCAAAGTTTCCTGCGGACTCGGGCTTGATAGACTCGTATCGCGTTGCGCACCCGAGCCCTGTGTCTAAGCCTGGGATTACATGGTCTCCGATCTTTCTCGAGAATAATGGCAGAAAAGAGCCCCTGGATCGCATTGATTTTGTATATCACAAAGGACGAAAGCTTGCCGTGGAGGATTCGACAGCGGTGGTTGTGGGGAAGCCGGCTCCCCAGCCCGGACACGCAGATAACGAGTGGACTTCAGACCACAAGGCTGTTCTCACGGTTTATAGGTTCATTGACCCGTTTGACGCTCGGTCGGCATGATGGGGTGGGCAGTCGTCGTTTGTTTATATGCAGCATCATAGATGGCTGATGATGAAGAGACGCAACAGAGGGCACAAAGCCTAGCTCATATTGACAGGACAAGCGAAACCATTAATCGCTCTTTGTTAGACTTTTCCCTGTAACTCTATGACTTGCCATGGATGTCTGAGCCAACAATTCAAGACGGGAGTTGTAGGCATGTGCGTGGTCACGGCGAGGTATACATCGTTGAACATTAACCGCGAAAAACGGAAAATAATATTAGACCGTAACATGTGACGGTGAATTGGGGAAGCTTTCATGTGGGGAATATATATGTGCAGCATTGTTTTTGTACAAGCCCGTGTTGGGAAATTTATGTTTTTTTACAGTTGCGTCTCGCATGCCGTCAACGTCGCCCTCAATTGGGCATGGGTGGCTGGGTGCCGTGCGGCCTCAGCCAGAAGGGGTCCATAACCTGGTCGGTGATGGCGTTGTCGAAGAGCTGCCACGAGTAGTCCAGCGCCTGCGTCATGTCGAGAGGCAGCGGCTGGTCTCCCGCGGCGGCGGCGGCGGCGACGGCGGCGGCGGAGCCCGGGCTCGGCGCGTGCAGCGTGTCGAGCTGCTGCTCGAGGCGGGCGGCCAGCGTCTCGCGCAGGCTGGGCGGCGGCTCCTGCGTGTCGCGGAGGAGGACCATGTGGAAGCGGATGTAGTGAAAGTCTAGCAGCTGATGAGTTTAGTGGGAAAAAAAAATTGCAACAACAAGAAGACAGAGAAGGGGGGGCGGTTTCGTACCGTCCTGCTCACCGGCGCCGGCCTCGACGCCCTGCAGGACGATGAGCGCGGCCCAGGTGATCATGATGAGGTCCCAGTTGGACCAGATGGAGGCGTCGTTGGCGTGCAGGCGGAGGGTGGCGCGGGCGGAGACGAGCAGCTCGTGCTGCTCGTGGCGCGTGACGCCGGCCTGCAGGTTGCAGCCGCGCGCCGGGTGGTAGATGGACAGGACGACGAGGCGGTGCAGGACGTACTGGCGGAAGACGAGGGTGCGCTGGTGGTCGGTCTCGTCGCCGGAGCGGGCAAACTCGACGAGCCAGTCGTCGAGGCTGCGGGCCCAGTCGCGGATGACGGCGGCGTCGATGGGCGTGAACGGGATGGGTGCGGCGGCGGAGACGGAGGCGGAGGAGGAGGAGGAGGGCGGGGGCGGGACGGTGCGGCCGGTGAAGCAGGACCAGATGGTGGGCAGGCCGCGGCCGGAGAAGCGCGACATGCCGGTGTGCATCATGCGGGAGAGGCGGTAGAGCGGGTCGTGGTGCGGGATCTGCAGCGCGGCAAAGGGCGGCTCGATGGGCACGACGGGGCTGGTGAGGTGCAGCGAGGCGTGCTCGAGGTCGACGATCTGGACGCCCTTGAACATGCGCGGCCAGTCAAATGCGGAGCCGGAGCTGCCGCTGACGCTGCCGCTGCTGCTGCCGCCGTCGTCGTGGCGGGCCTGCGGCGGGCAGTGCTCGAGCATGAGGTCGTAGGCGACGGAGATCCACAGGCCGGTCTCGCGGACGCGCGCCTCGCTCAGCAGACAGGCCAGCACCAGGCCCAGCACGGAGTGGAAGGCGATGGGCTCGGAGCGCGACGGGTGGTCGAACGGCACGGCGAGCTCGCTGCCGGGGATGCTGAGCTGGGCGATGGCGCAGGCCAGCACGCGGAAGTAGCCGGGTGCGACGGCGGCGTATACGGCGGAGGGGTCCCGGATGCTGGAGCAGTAGAGCATGGAGGCGAGGAGCAGCGGCTCGGGCGAGGAGAAGAATTGCTTTCCGGGGAGGAAGTGAAGACCCGGCATCTTGTCGTGGAACCTGGCGATCTTGGTAAGCTGCTGCTTGCATGGAATCAAGGGAACGGGGGAGGGGGCGGGTCATACGTCTGCCAGAGATATTGGATGGTGTTCCTGTCCCAGATGGCGGCGTCGCGGGGCCCTGTGGTGCACCGCTCGAGTTTCGAGACAGCATCCCAGAGATGCTGGAGATGGCCGGCGCTGCTCGACGACATGTCGGGGGGTAGGACGGGTGCGTCCTGGGTGGTGGAGGGGGTCGGCGCCGGCTTGGTCTCGGGATCGTCGAGGACCCGGCCGGTGACGGGGAGGCCAAGGTGCTCCTCGATGAGCTTGACACGACGCAGGATATCGCGCGTCACGTCGTAGGAAGCCATCTCGGCCAAGGGCATCGAGGCTGGGACCATGAAGGCTGAGGCGTTTGCGCGGGGCACGAAGATGCAGGGTAGGCCGGCGCGCTCGCAGCGGCGACAGGTGCTGCCGGAGTCGATTCTGCATTTCATTTTTTGCCTGCGACAGTTAACTTGGATGGATAGATCATGTCAATAAGTAATGTCTAGGTGGTTGACTTGGATCTGTGGGTTGCTCACTACAGGCCTTGCGTGCCTTGGGCTCTGATTCGTCCTCCATGGCTGGGCGTGGACGCGATGCTTGCACGCTGGGGGAGCTGGAAGTCGGTGGTGAGATGCGTATCCGATGAGGCTAGCTCGACCGTGGTCAAGATGTCAAGCGGCCGTTATTCATGTTCACCTGGATCGCGATGATGAAGAACAAACGGCCAATGTTGTGTGTTTCTGGGGAGTTGGGGGATTGCGGGGAAAACTCCACTGCATCTAGGTATCTTGACTTGAAATTTTAGCGCATCTGGGCTGACAGTGATCAGCCATGGTGAAAAACAGGCTGACTACCCTGTAGGCAGGCAGCTGCAGCAATTTCTGACCACGAATAGAGTTTATTGTTTTACTTTATTTTCCGAGTCTTGTGCCCCGTTTTTACCGCCCACTCATGAAGCTCGCTCGCCTGAAATTAATTATTCGCAAGGCTGGTTAGCACAAAGGTCCGTTGGATTAATAGTACCTGGTAATAGAAGCCTAAAAATAGCAGAAATAGTGAGAGCCACACTGGGACTTGCCCCCGGTGATGTCCGGCGTCTCCGGCATTGTATGCCGATCATTGCCGCCAATCATTCCCTTCTAAGATACTCGAACTTTCCAGCGCATAAACCGCGACATTTGCCATGCCCATGGCCGCTATATTACCAGCGTGTTTATTTCTTCTCTCTTTTCTAGAAAAGTTTCCCCTCTCTGTAGAAAATGGCCTCTGTGCCAAGAGAATTATCTTTTATTTTCTGCTCTCATGGCACCGAAAAAAGCGGCTGGTGCCGGCGATCCAGCTCAAGTACAGCACGTCGTCGCTGGCTTTTCCCTCAGCCCGACTGACCTGCGTCGTGTTACGAACCACTGCCTACAGTACATGAGTCAGTGCTCCCAGGCCTCTCCCATCAGCGGTAACTACCACCTTCTAACTGTTTTTACCGCCAACTTTCCAGGGAAAGGGCTCAGGGAAAATGGCGGCACGCAGATCCCCTCCTTCGTCACCAGCATACCCGACGGCTCTGAGACTGGGGTCTTCCTCGTCGTCGATCTCGGAGGCACCAACTGTCGAGTATCCGCCATCCAGCTTCACGGCAATTCCACTTACACCATGAAGCAATCCAAGCACCCGGTTCCCCAAGACTGCATGGTCAATCCCAGACATGAGCCTCTGTTCGACTTCATCGCCCACCTACTTGCCTCTTTCCTCCACGACAATCCGGAAATGGCCGTCCCGGATCATATCAAGTCAACCTGCCCAGCACCTGCAAGCTTTCGCAAGCTCGGCTTCACCTTTAGTTTCACCTACGACAGCCACTCTGTGAGTCGCGGCACGATGCTCCAATGGGACAAGGGCTGGGACATCCCCGACGCGATAGGAAGAGATCCGTGCCGAATGCTCCAGGACGCCATAGACAGGCAAAATTTGCGTGTTCAAGTGACGGCGCTCACCAACGACAGCGTCGGCACGTTGATGGCCAAGGCATACACGACTTCGCAGGGCTCGACCCCTCTCATCGGTGCCATCTTCGGCACCGGGACAAATGCCGCCTACGTCGAGCATCTCGCGAGAATCGACAAGCTGCTGCCAATTGAATCACTCAAGGAAGATGACTCCACCATCATGATCATCAATACTGAGTGGGGAGCCTGGTTTGACACGGTGCCGGCCGCCTTGCCGGGGTGCGTGTACGATAGCATGCTCGACCGGGAGAGCCCGGCCCCAGGGGAGCAGCTGTTCGAAAAGCGCACGTCCGGCCTCTATCTCGGTGAGCTGATGCGCATCGCTACCCTGGACCTGGTTGCCTCGAATCACCTACGGATCAAGGTTGGGGCAAACTCCCCCCTCCACACGCCCTATCACCTCAACGCGTCCTTTCTGTCCGCTCTTGCATCCGGCCTGGACGGCTCGCGCCCAACAGACTGGCCAAAGATGAAGGCCGAAATTTCCAAAACCTTGGGCCTCATGGACCTGAGCAGAAAGGACGCCCGGATCCTCCTACGTCTAAGCGCTGCAATCGTCGGACGTGCCGCGCAGTTTGCGGGGGCAGGCATGGCGGCCATCATCGTCCACTCCGGGAGGCTCGCAGCGACGCCGCCGGCGACTGAGGAGGGGTTGGATTACGTCTCCAAGTGGCAGCGGTGGCGTAGCTGGATTGTACGATTGCGCCACGGGTGCTTGTCGAGCCGGCACGGGGAGGACGAGGCGGCGACGCTTTCCTCCTCCAACACGACGCTCGGCGCGGGCGGGGACTGCATCGACATTGGCATCGACGGAGCCTTGTTCGAGCACTATCCGGGTTTTGAAGAGGGCATCCGATCCGCGCTCCGGACCCTGCCGCAGATCGGACCAGCAGGCGAGGCCAAGGTCAGGATCGGACTGGCCAAGGAGGGGTCCAGCCTGGGAGCAGCGCTCATCGCACAGTCGGTAGAATGACGCTGTACGAGTTGGAGTGCGATAGATATTGACGCAATTATGGGGGAGGATATAGAGTAGATTTGCATTAGCTGGTGTTGTTTCTCCGTTGTGCAACAACCCCCGAAGTGTTTCTCCGGATATGAATGCTTATCCTCTACGCAGTTGTGCTGTGCACAGCCATTATACTCTGATAATATTCCTTGCGGGTAATTTAAATGTTACCTAATTAATAGTGCTTGGCCTATATCCGCACCAACACGGCGAAAGGCCCGACCATGACCGGCCAGACGTTGCATCGCAGCTATCCTAGTCCCCCGCATGTAAGCGCGATCCAAGCTCATGATTCCCTATTAGGATTGATGCGAACTCGGCCAAGTGTTGAATGAAGCCGGGGAACAGGCTTGGGTACTTGGTAGGCGGTGCAATCTCTCTAGGCAGGGCGGCCATTCCGAACTATAACTTGGTCATCATCCGCACTTTCAGATCTGCCACTGGAAAGGGCATTCGCAGCCTCACAAACCATCTGAGCTCACACTATGAAGCCCTTTACCCCAATCCTTGCTGCGGCCGTCCTGGCCAGTCCTGTCTCCGGCCGACAGGTGCCTCAGAACGTCCGCGATCTGTACAACTCGATTCGCGCGCAGGGATCTTGCAGCGATGAGCTCAAGGGCGGCTTTTACAGCCAGGAGAACGACTCCAAAAGTGTGTCCCTTGCGCTACCCACGCAGCTGGTGCAAGTCGCTGACTCTGACAACTAGACTTTGGATACTGCGGAGACCACCTCTCCGACTACAACATCATGTATCTCCAGGGTAAGAACGGCGAGCTCGTCAACATGGACATTGACTGCGACGGAGCCCTGGGAGACGGGGACGGAAGCTGCGACAGCTCCGGGGACACGCAAGGCCAGACGACCTTTCAGGAACAGGTCCAGGGCTACGGGAAGGGCATCAAGGACCTCAACGCCTACGTGCACTCGTACGTGGTGCTGGGCAACGACGGCAGCAAGAAGGGCTACATCACCTTCAAGCCGGAGCAGTACGGCGTGGAGCCCTTGTCGCTCGTCGCCGTCGTTTGCGGCGACAAGATGGTAGGCCTGACCTGACACCTGCCCCAACCGAGACGACGCAAAGCAGCTGACGATACGGGGGCGTAGTTCTACGGCGTCTGGGGCGACACCAACGGCGACGACGGCCCGCCTCTCGTCGGCGAGGTGTCCGACTCCCTGGGCAGGGCCTGCTATGGCGACGCGGTCAATGGGAACCAGGCGCACGACCAGAACGACATCCTGTACCTTGCCTTTACCGGCGGCGATGCGGTGCCCGGCGCGGACGGCGCGCGGTGGGACGCGGACAGCTTTGACTCATTCGAGGCGTCGCTGGGTGCGCTGGGCGACCGGCTGGTACGGCGGATCGGCGGCGGCGGCGGGAGCAGCCCCGGGAACCCGCCGGGATGCTCCTGGGAGGGACACTGTGAGGGTGCGCGGTGCTCGTCGGACGATGACTGCGATGGGGAGTTGCAGTGCAAAGCTCGCAAGTGCTCGCAGTAGGACATGCATATACATGGATAAAAGTGAATATGAAGAGATGGTTTTACTAGATATTTTGTTCTAGTTTCATTAGAACAACTGGAAACTGGCATTCTGTCATTCTACTCGCTCTCTTCCAACAAGCTCGAGAGCGAACTTAAAATCTCCCTCGCTTCGCGCCTCGTCTCCTCAACTATCACCGCCGCCGGCTTGATCTCACTAACCAGACCGACAGCCGCACCCACGTACGTCGCCAGCCGCCCATCCGGGCCCCATCCCGCATCCCCGGCCTCGGCCGCCTCATCATGCCTCTTCTTGAGCTCCTCAAACGGGACACCAGCCTGATGCTCCGTCCAGCTGCGGTTAATCACCGTGCGCGGCGCAAACTCCTCCGGCCAGCCCCACGTGCCGCGCAGGTGGTTGTACAGCTGCGTGCGGACCGTCTGCGCCGCGCCGTCGCGCGCCCGCAGCACCTCGGCCTGGTACCCCGGCGCGATGCGCGTCTCCGTCGCGGCCAGCATGCGCGTGCCCATCGCGCCGGCCGCCGCGCCGAGCGCCAGCGCGGCAGCCAGCCCCCGGCCGTCGACGATGCCGCCGGCCGCGACCACCGGGATCCCGGAGGCGCGCACGGCGTCGCACACCTCCGGCAGCAGCGCCTGCAGGCCGAGGCCGTCGTGCGCGCGCCCGTGGCCGCCGGCCTCGGCGCCCTGGACGACGAGCACGTCCGGCGGGGCCGCGCTGGTGGCGGCGGCGACGGCCTCGCGCAGCGTCCCGACCTGGATCCAGACCTGGGTGGCGGCAGGCAGGGCGGCGCGCAGGGCGGTCGTCCAGGCGGCGAGCTCGGGCTGGCCGTGGCGCGGGGCGAAGAGCCAGACGGCGCAGGGTGGGTGTGGCTGCAGGGCGGCGAGGGCGTCGTCGAGCGCGGTGGTCCAGGTCTGGAAGCCGATGCCGACGGGGAGCGTGGCGGCGGTGCGGAGGTGGGTTTGCAGCGCGGCGGAGGACGAGGCGTGGGCGAGGTCGGCGGCGGAGGCGAGGTCGGTGGCGGCGGAGGAGATGGCGGCGGGCGGGCCGAGGAAGCCGAGGCCGCCGGCGGCGGAGGTCTGGACGGCGAGCGCGGGGCCGGCGAGGACGCGCATCGGGGCGCCGATGATGTACGGCGCCTTGAGCCATGGGTACTGCCGGCCGAGTGCGGCGAGGTGCTGGCGCTGCTGGGCTGCCCACATTGTGCTGTGTTTGGGGTTTTGAATGGGTTTAGATGATATTAAATTTACTAGTTGGATGCAAGGGGAATGTCAACAGACAGGTTGTTCGTGGCATGTTATGGTTACTGGCAATGACGCCAGTGGAAACCTAATCCCGCATTACCCGTCTCAGCCGCCTTAACAATTCTCTGCCCGATTCAGACATGAGGGTGGTTAATCAACTATAATATCTTTCGCACTTTTTGTATGTATGCATGGAAGTCAACGACATAGATATTCTTGGCTTCCTCTTATCACCGAGGCATCGCCAGTGTTCTCCTAATCTGACACTCAGCACGAATCCGATGTCTGAATCTGTGCAAGGCGTAAACAGTACAAATTATTTTACGACGCAAAGCAATTCAATTAATCTGGAATTATTTCCCAGACATCATATACCGCCATATTCTAAGCACTCTCGGCTTCCCCAGAACGTCTCAGACCAGCAAAGACATTCCTAATCGCCGGCCATCCGTCGATCAACGGATAAAACCCAGCGATGAGCATTGTACCCCACACCCAGATTATAGAAACAATTACCCAGGCTTCGAAGAACGACTTGCCAAAGATGTAGTGCGATGCATACATCGGAAGTGGCCTACATCTGTTAGCTAGAGTCATCACCAACAAGTCAAGTCTGCTTACCACAAGACCCAGTGCCCGAGAAAGGTCGCCAGGGCCCAAAAGGAGGATATCCGAAGCCAGCGCTTGAGTCGGAGCTTATCCGTTGCATACTGCGAGACAATCTGCTCGTGCGTCTTCTGCTCCTCGTCCGAGTCGCCACCAGGCGACTTTGAAAACGCGAGTCTCTCCTTGCGGAAATCCTGCCACTTAAAGTCTGCCGGCCTGACAAGCGTAATGACGACGGAGAAGAGAGCCGGGCTCAGTGCCGAGGCCACCGTGCCGTACACGCACGGCAGCGTCTGCCCGGTAGACGCGACCGAGACCTCGCCGTGGAGCGCCGCGGCGGTACCGAGCCAGACGGCGATGCCCGTGGCCATGCCGAGCAGCGGGGAGAGGACCGCGGCGGCGGTGCTCTGGCGGCGCCAGAGGATGGTGAAGACGGTGGGGAAGATGCCCGGGCAGGTGAGGACGCCGAGCATGTAGAGGGTCCAGCCGAGGTCGACGCGGGCGTAGTGCAGGGCGGTGGCGAAGGCGGCGGCGAAGAGGCCGAAGCCGACGACGCCAATGTGGCTCCAGCGGATGGCGTCGCGGTCGGAGGCGGCGCGGTGGACGTAGCGGCGGTAGATGTCGAAGCTGAGGATGGAGGAGACGGAGAGCACCTGCGCGCTGATGGTGGAGGTGACGGCCATGAAGACGACGAGGAGCACGGCGACGGCGCCGCCCGTACCGGCGACGGCGACGGCGGCGTACGGCAGCACGAGGCCGCCGGAGACCTCGGCGGCACTCATCGGCCGCGGGTAGGTGGGAAACGAGGGCTGCGGCTCGAGGGCGAGCGCGAAGAGGCTGGTCAGTGTGCCGAGGCTCCAGGGGATGGCAAAGTAGGCGATGCCGCCGACGATGTAGCCGGGGACGACGGCGTGGGGCGCGGCGCTGAAGGCCTTGGCAAAGAAGCCCGTGTCCATGATGACGAGGCCAAAGTTGGCGAGCGTGTGGATGATGCCGAAGAAGATGGCCTGGATGCTGGGTTAGTAGGGATAGGTTTAGGCAAGGCTAGCGGAGGGGTTCTCACGTCACGGCTAGTCATGGTTAGGTATGAGCCACCTTGGTTGCCGGACACGGGCCGGTCGGTAGCGAGCTGGGTGATGATGTCGAATAGGGCGCCGGGGGAGCTGATTTCGGGGGTGAGCCAGACTTTGATGGTGAAGAAGCAGACGATGATGGTGATGACAAAGGTGTGGAAGTAGTCGGTCAAGAAGGTGGCCTTGATGCCGCCTACAAAGGTGTACATGATGACTCCGACAGGCAGGAGGAAGGTGGCGGCGATGATGTGCATCCCAGTGCTGGTCAGTCTGTTAGATCCAACGCTCTGCTTGGGGATTGTTGTACTTGGCGTCACCTACAGAGCCGAGATGGCCGCGCTGGCACCGAGCAGCATGTTGGCAATGGCAATGATGTTGTTGATCAGGCACAGCACGATCCAGACAATGTGCCCGACCGTGCCGTATCTGATGCGCACAATCTCCAGCAGGGTATGGGCTTCCGGGACACGCAGCTTGCAGGCGATGCCGAGGACCGCGAAGAAGACAATCATCGGGGAGCACCTGGCAAGTCAGCGAGGGCGTGTGCACCGTTGACAAGACACGACTTACCCGGCAGCAAACCAGAAAGGTCCGGCAACGCCAAAGTTGTAACCGACGAGGCTACTTGCCAGGATCGCGGTGCTCCATAGCCAGGAGGAGATGACGGCGGACGCGGTCAGGCCGGTGCCGACGGTGCGGTTCGCGGTCATGAACATTTCCGTCGTCTTGTTGTCCTCGCCGGCCGTCCGCTTGAGCGTACGGGTGATAAACATCATGACGATGGCGATGAGAAAGCCCATGACGATGATGACTACGTAGCCGGCCACCTGTGGTAGGGGCGGCTCGACGGCCGTGTCCGGCTCTGAAGCCCGGGAGAGATTTGTCGCGGACATTTTGCGAGGGTTTTTTACAGAAATTTCCTCGAAAGCTTCGTCCTCTTCTATGATGTGTTTAAGACGAAGCCGGCTTTTCTATCATGCTCCATTGGCTGGCTGTCTGGCTCAAGCCCGTGGTTCGGTGATTGGCCGAGGCTGGCATTGCGCGACCGTTGGAAGCAGACGCGCCATATTTATTCGCATTTGATTCCCGAGATAAATCGGAAGCTTAAATGTTTCACCAAAAATCATGTCTCGCGTCATTGGCGGGTTGAGTTCCGGATGTCGCTGACAACGCAACATGACGGCGATTGCATGAGGGAGAAGCTGGATTGCGCCATAGCCGTCGAGACGGGGGCTGGTGGCCGCTATCGGATGTGACAGCTTCTATAACACTGTAAAATAAATAAATTTGAGAGTATTTTGAATTGGAAAATCTCTTCTTAATTGCGCATCTTGGTTTGTGAGTCGAAATGGCAGCACAGAAGAAACTCATTATCAACGCCTTTGTAGAGTCCTGCAGCGGACACCAGTCTCCGGGACTCTGGCAGCATCCCCGTGACCAGTCCTGGCGATTCAACGAAATATCCCACTGGATCAACCTAGCCAAGAAGCTTGAAGATGGGAAATTCCACGGCGTCTTCATCGCTGATGTGCTGGTGAGTGACCAGTACTTGGCGTACATCTCATCTAGGGTAGTAGGCATTGACTCTAACCACAACCTCCACAACCTCGACAGGGCGCCTACGATGTCTACAAAGGCCCGCGAAACCCCGATCCTGCAATTATCTCCGGCGCACAGTGGCCGGTGAATGAGCCTCTGGCCGTCATCTCTGCCATGGCGGCGGCGACCAGGAACCTCGGCTTCGGCGTGACCGTGGCGACGACGTACGAGCAGCCATATCACCTCGCGAGGCGTCTCAGCACCCTCGACCACCTCACAGGCGGCCGACTCGGCTGGAACGTCGTCACGGGATACCTGGACTCGGCCGCTCGCAACCTGGGGTTCGCGGAGCAGCCAAAGCACGACGACCGCTATGCCGTAGCCGAAGAGTACGTCGACGTGACGTACAAGCTCTGGTAGGACCGGACCGGCGCCCATGTTCCCGAGTTTTCCGCTCTCTAACAGCCTACCCTAGGCAATCATCCTGGCGCGACGACGCCGTCAAGCTCGACCGCGCGACCGGCGTGTACACGGACCCGGCGCTCGTCCGCACCATCGACCACGTGGGCAAGTACTTTTCCGTGCCGGGCCCGCACATCTGCCAGCCGTCGCCGCAGCGGACGCCGGTGATCCTGCAGGCGGGCACCTCGAGCGCGGGCAAGGCGTTTGCGGCCAAGAACGCGGAGGCGGTGTTCGTGGCGGGCCACAGCCCGTCGACGGTGGCGCGGAGCGTGGCGGAGATCCGGGCCAAGGCGCGGGACGAGTTCGGGCGCGACCCGGCGGGGATCAAGTTCCTGGCGCTGTTCTGCCCGGTGCTGGGGCGGACGCGGGCCGAGGCCGAGGCCAAGTACGCGGAGCTGCAGGGGTACGGCTCGGAGGAGGGCGCGCTGGCGCTGTTTGGCGGGTGGACGGGCATCGACCTGTCGACGTATGGGGACGACGAGGAGCTACGGCACGTCGAGTCGAACGCGATC
The DNA here is from genome assembly GCA_025583755.1 of Cordyceps tenuipes. Taxonomy (NCBI): domain Eukaryota; kingdom Fungi; phylum Ascomycota; class Sordariomycetes; order Hypocreales; family Cordycipitaceae; genus Cordyceps; species Cordyceps tenuipes. The sequence continues at coordinate 133,216 of JANZYN010000038.1, forward strand.
CGGTCGGCGGTGGAGGCGTGGTCGAAGGCGACGCCGGAGGTGCCGAGGTGGACGAAGCATACGGTGGCCAACCATATCAAGATTGGAGGCTTGGGGGCGACAAAGGTTGGCACGCCGGAGGAGGTCGCGGACGAGATGGAGAGGTGGGTGCGCGAGGCCGACGTGGACGGCTTCAACCTGGCATATGCGCTCTTCCCGGAGTCGTTTGACGACATCGTCAATCTCCTGTTTCCGGTGCTACGGGAGCGAGGTCTGTTTTGGGACGACTACGCCGTGGATGGGGGGACCTATCGGGAGAATCTGTTTGGCAGCAAGGGCGGTGCTTTTCCACCGGCTGATCATCCGGCTGCCAAGTATCACTGGAAGGCCGATGCATAGGTGACATTTGTATCAACTTATATATGGGCTGATTGAAGGCAATTTGGCGACTGTAGCACCACGCAGCTGCCAAGGACCATGTAGCCATCGCCGTCTGTCGGTCGCGCTTCCCGGGTAGAATACGAGGAGCTGCATACATCTTATCATTGCATATATTTTATTACTGCATACATGTTCTCACTGCATATCCGATGTCGGTGCATCGGAAAAGTTCGCCTGCACCTAACCGCGACATGTCAAATGCTAGCTGCAATAACCTCATGTGCCGAGCTCCAGGTATGGCGGGGTAGCTCGAACGCAAAGAGCTGAGAAACCTAATGAAAGAGCGAATTTGTTCTTGGCCATTCACACGGTACGGATAAGACCCTATGCTCTCCATGATCTACCCACGTAGATAATGTCGCATTGAATCTGCTTGGCAGTCTCGATGGCGCAATCGAGCCGGAATACACGCAACCGCAGATGTGCGCAGAGGATACCAGAAATGTCAACCAAAGGTGTCCCGTCGATAACACGTGAGAACTCATTTAGCAATTACTTACCGATGAGGGAGATTCCAAGTCGGCCTGCACAGATGTCACCAAATTACCACCACGTCAAGCCAAGATGACTCCCGCGTCATCAACCACAGCCGCGCAACCGGATGTCAACCAGTTCCTACCGCATGAGAGAAAGGTCCAATCTGCACTTTTGCTCGAGGCACCTCGACAAAAATATGTATTGGTCAATGACTTTCCCATTCCTACCGTGCGCGACGTCGAGGAGATCTTGGTGCAGACCGAGGTGATTGGACTGAACCCAATTGACTGGAAGTCACCGTACGTCACCCGGCCGATGGCATCCTTCAAAAGCTAACATAACACCACAATAGAGACTTTGATTTTGGGATACCGCATCTGCCGTTCCAGCCCGGTCGCGAGCTGGTCGGCACCGTGTCCCAAAGCCACGCCGCCTCTCGCTTCCGCCGCGGCGACCGCGTACGCCTTTGCCCACGCTCCTGGCCAATGTTTTTTTCCCTTTGCTGACCCTCGGCCGACTAGGTCATCGTCATATCCACAGACTACCGCGACGGCCGCAAGGCAGCCTACCAGGAATTCGTCGTCGCGCTCAGCCACAACGCCGTGCGCCTCCCGCCGCACGTCTCCGCAGCCGACGGCGCCGCGCTCGGCGTCGCCTTCGTGACCGCCGCGCTCGCCCTCGGCAGCTGCTTCGGGCTGAGCTTCAGCGACGTCTGCGGCGGGCCGGATCTTCGCTCCGTGATCCGGCAGGTGCGCGCGGACCGGATCCCGGCCGACGTGCAGGACGAGGCGCTGCGGTCCCTCGAGGACCACGAGCGGGCGCAGGAGGGCGACTGGCTCGCCATCTGGGGGGGTACATGCCTCCCCCTATCCCCCGTTGCTCTCGAAAGTTACATTGCTGACTTTGCCCCCCAGGATCGGCCACCTCGGCGTACCTCCTCATCCAGCTGGCACGGCTGGCCGGGCTCAAGGTGGCCGTCGTGGTGGACCAGGCGCGCCACGGCGCCTGGCTGGCGGCGGACACACACGCGCGGCCGGACCTGCTCATCGACAACGACGACCCGGCGCGCGCCGTGGCGGTGCTCTCGGCGACGCTGGGCGAGAAGCTGCGCTTCGGCGTGGACACGAGTGGGCGCGAGACGGCCGGGTATCTGGTGCGGGCGCTGGGGCAGCGGCGGGGGGCGCTGCCGGCGTCGCCGCCGCCGACGCCGCCGGGGCGCAAGACGGCGCGGCGCGCACACGTGGTCGGGCTGGCGGGCGTACCGGAGAGTGAGGACCAGGCGGCGGCGGAGCTGCGGACGCACGCGGTGCCGCTGAAGCTGTTCCACGAGGTGCGGGAGGTTGGGAGTGCGCTGACGGAGTGGTTGGAGGTGCTGCTGCGGAGCGGGAGGGTCAGGGCGCCGAGGATCCTGGGCGTGCACGCGGGGCTGGCGGGCGTGAATGATGCGCTGGACAGGATGAGGAAGGGCGAGGTGCGCGGTGGGAAGCTGGTGGTGACGGTTTGATGGGACAGGTTGGGGGTGTTGGAGATGGGAAAGGAGTTGGGCAACCGAGGTTGTTGTCGGTGCTAGTATTTACATTTTCAATACGGCTATTTACATGCGAGTCATTCGACAGACTTGCTATATTTACATAGAAGTCATTAGGCTTCAACACCGAGATAGGCTCATGCCTGCCATATTTACATGCGAGTCATCGGATTTCAATGCCGAGACACGCTCATGCCAGGCATGTTTCGCCGGCCCTCTGCTGCTGCGCGGCCGTGACGTGGCCGACCTGCAAGACGACGCCCATGCCGACGGCCTGGTGCCACAGGACATGGCAGTGCATCAGCCAGAGGCCGGCATTGTCCAGCGGGAAGCGCAGCACCACGTAGCCGTGCGACGGGACGTAGACGGTGTCCTTGAGCAGCGGCGTCTCCGTGTCGAAGAGGGCTGCCTCGCGCGCCGTCGCCCCGGGCTCGTACGGGTTGTAGGAGCGGCCGAGATCGAGCTGGCGGGCGCCGACGACGTGAAATGAATACCCGTGCTGAAAATGAAGAAAAGATTAGCTGACCGACGCGGAAAGAAAAATAAACAATAAGAAGAGAAAAACAAAGAAAAAAAAAAGACCGCAGGAAGAATGTCTCACCAGGTGGAATGGGTGCCCCTTGTCGTCCACGTTGTTCACCACCAGGTCGATCCACCGGTCCAGCCCGTGTCGGAACCAGGGCGCGCCAAATGTCCGCAGGTTGTTGGCCTGCTCGGTGCCATCCGCCCAGCGGTCGCGGTCCAGCGCGAGCAGCGGCTTGGCCGCCGGGTCGCGCCACACCCAGGAGCTGTGGTTGACCTCGCCCCAGGGCTCGTCGTGCCTGAAGTTGCTGATGGCCAAGCTGGTGTACAGCAGCGCCGTCTCGGCCGGCTGCCGGCGGACGCCCGAGTCCCGCGGCACCGCGACGCCGCGCGCGTCCTTGACGTTGAAGATGTCGACGCGCTCCGGAATGCGCCGGGCGGTGGCGGTGGTGGTGGTAGGGGACCGACGCCGCCACCGGAGGGGAAAGTCTTGGATGCGCGTCAAGGCCCAGTTCTTCATCGGCATGAGCCTGCGCAACAAGTCCGGAATTGTCAGCTCGCCGTCGGCCTTTGGGGCTTGTCTGGGCACAAGAACTTACTCGGCGTCCAGCACAATCTTGATCTCGGAGTCGACGAGGTGCGACTCGTCGGCGGGCGCGTCGCTCGGCAGCAGCAGCACGTCCATGCGCTCTCCCGGGTACAGCACGCCGATGGTGGGCGTCTGCGGCGTGTCGCCGGCCACGTACCCGCCGCCGTCGACGGTCAGCAGCTGCACGGTGCCGTTGCGGAGCTGAAACGAGAGGCCCGCGGCGGCACCGGTGTTGACGATGCGCAGCCGCACCGCCTTGTCGGCGACCACGGCGAGCGTGGGCGGCCGCGTCTCCACGCAATTGACCGGCCGCGCCGGACGCGCATTGGAGCAGTTGTACGAGCCCACGCCGTTGATGAGCAACGAGTCCGGCACCGGCTAGCCCGCCAGCCAATTTGGTTAGCTTCCGTGTGCATGGCATTGCACCGGCTCTGCAACGGCCGACTTACCTCGTATGCAAAGTTGCGGTAGTTTTTGTACTCGCCTAGAACGGTATCCGCACCGCGGTGGTACCAGTCGCCGACCAGCAGGAGCTTCTCGGCGTCGTAGTCGTGCCGCGACAAGTCAGTCCGCCCCGTCGTCTCGTTCACGGGCCGGTGGACGATGAGCCCGCCGTAGAGCCCGTCGGCGCGCTTGACGGCCGAGTGGGCGTGGTACCAGTAGGTGCCGTGCTGCTCCGGGTGGATGCGGAACTTGTAGGTGAAGGAGCGGCCCTCGGGAATGCCGCACTGGGTCACTCCGGTGGCGCCGTCCATCTCGTTGGCGCCTGTCAAGGGGGTCAATTGAAGTTGGGGATGGAGGGGAGAGGGGTCTCTACTTGCCTTTCATGCGCAGACCGTGCCAGTGGATGGCGATGCCGGCGTCGGTGTCATTGAAGATGTTGTTAGTGACGGTGATTTGCAGCTCATCGCCGGAGCGCGCCTCGATGGTCGGGCCGGGAAATTGGCCTCAGGCAGGTCAGTACAGATGTCGGGCAGTGCAACGGTCCACGCTTCGGAGTCGTACCGTTGATAAAGTAGACGTCTCTTAGCACACCGTCGGGACGGTGCTGCTGTCGCGTGATGCTCCAGTCGAGCTTCAGGGCACGGGGAGGACGCGACACATGCAATTCCGGGTGCAGGGCAAAGCGATCATGTTGGTCAGACTGGGAGGTGTCAATGGCATCGACGATTTCGTGTTGCGGGAGCAGCCATGAGAAGGGCGTAACGGCGGCGTCTGAGTATCGCAGCACGATGACGAGGTAGAGGGTCGCGGTGGCCAGCAGCAGGGCCACCCCGGCGCAGAGCGGTAACCGGCGCGGTTTGGATGTGCGCAAGCGACCGGTATTGAGGGGCGCGTCCATGATGGCGTGTGGTGTCAAGGCGGTATGGTTCTCATCGAGGCGCGTACGCCGTTGGCGAAAGGATGTGGACAACGATGTCGATTATGGGATCAAGGTGAACTGTTGGTTACTGGGAAAGAGAAACAGTTGGTGTGACGCGGAGTGGCTGGAAAAGAATGACGTAGAACTACAGTACGGATGCAATAAAATAAAATAAAAATAAAAATAAAATCGGCAGGATTCGGGATTGAGAGACAAACAAGGCACGACAGCCAAAGACAAAGCAGAATTGCCCTGGCGAAGCAGGAGAGAAGCGGTCGGGGCGGCAAGCGGACAATGAGGCACTTTGGCGGGCGAGGTCACGCAGTATGCAAGCTTGTGGTTACTTGCTGGAAAAGGAAAGAGGAGAATAGGACAAGAGGACAAGACAGGTGACAACTAATACACGGCTTCGTGGGGGCAACGTGGGCAGGGAGTCTGGCTGGGAATGATTGGTGATCAGCAGCACTAATCAGATGGGGGGCGATGATCATTGATATGTAGATTAGAATGGAAAGGGTCTTTTTTTCATTCCCACAGTGGCGGGGCTCGCTGGCGATTGGCGTAAGTTTATCGAACCTGATTGATCGGTAAAGAAGAAAGAAAGAAAAAAAAGGGAAAGGGAAAAAAAATAATAAGAAAAAGGAGCGGCGGCACAGGGCTAACTTGGCAGAGACGAACCGATGGGGTGACAGAGAGAAACAGGGCAGATGCCAGCCAGCCAGCCCGCCCTGTGATGCCCTGTAAACAGAGATCGATGCGCGCTGTTGACAGCAGTCTCCCCCTAGGTGCTGTTCTTTTTTTATAGGGGGGGAGGGGGGTTCCCTTTTCCTTTCTCCTTCTTTCCCTTCTTCCCCTTTCCCCTCCGTTCTTTTCATCACTTTACTCCAATCTCAACATTCTTCGTATCATCCGACAAACCATGCCAAGCATGCAGGGGATGTAGCCTTCTTGGCCATGGCCCTGACTCATGGGGCAAATCTGGCAGATGGCATGGACCTGGTGATTTTCCCCGGCAACCCGGGGCAGCCACCATACAGTAACCATGGCCTTGTCATTGGGTGCCCAAGCTCGGCAAGTAGGCCGGCCCAACGTCCTAGAAGTCTCTTTGTACCATAGACCACAGACGAGAAAGCCAACTCCTGCACGTGTCTCCCAACGGCCTCGTGTACCGTCCAAGCTGGCGCCCGCTACTGCCCACCATCTCTATAATAAGGCACAGAGAGTTCGACGGACGTTTGGCTAGGAATCACAGACGGCAGAAGCAGCCGCCAGTGCCACCGTTTAGTGACACATGTGCACCTGTCCTCCTGTACATATGGCTCGTCAATGAATGCCGTCGAGGTCCGGCTTGGCACTTGTTCTTTCCAGATAAAGAACCGCCAAGAACAATGAATAAAATACAGAAAAAATAGGAAAAAGCAAACAACGCAAATATCAGTTAAAAACGCCGCCCGCATTATTAACTCCGCCTTGTTCCCTTCCGTCGGCAAGGCAGAAGCCATAGCTAGGCGTCGGTCATGCAAGCGTAAACCCGGCGTGGCTGCTAAAAAAAAGGGTTCAGCGTGTTTATTAGTGGCTCCAGTGGCTGCAGGCTCAGCTCAGCGGCGTCGGTCTCAGTGGCTTCAATGCCGTGGCCCGGCAGCACAGCGCCACAACGCCACCTATCGACCAGCATCTCTTCTTAATAATGCTCAGTCATAATCGCACCATCCCACCGTAACAAATGGAGGCAAATGTCTTACTCTTTGCTAGTATTGTGATTGTAATTGTCTTCTTATGAGAAACATTCCAAGCGTGCCGTGTCCCGTGTCTTGGAAAGAAAGAATTCAAGACTCGCTCCTTGCTTCCCCTCATCATCCATCCTCCTCCATCTTGATACCCGCAGCTTCACCTTCTTCTGCCCTCCCCGTCCCAGTCCAAGTAAAACATCCTGTCTTGTCTCCTTCCGATATCTATCAAGCGTCCACCCCGCACCTTGCCGGCCCTGATGACCGACCCCGGTCACCGCCGCCTTGTCCCTCTTACACTCCTACACTCCTACTGCAAGCTTGCTCACCAGGACCACCAACAAGCACCAAGAAGTCGCCATCACACGTTGCCCAATGTAGCCTCCCATCGCATCGCCGCCACACGTGCCCGAGGCCACAGGTTCTTGCTTCTTCCGACTCTCCAGAATTGTGGCTCCGATGCTTTCCTGCCCCGAGCCAATCCAAGTCGACATGAGAGCCGGCCCCCGGGTCTCATGCGCCCGCAGAAAAAAAGGTACCTTCATTCCCAATGCTACTTGTTGAACATGCTAGTTATGGTCCATATTACGGAGTACATGCTTCCTCTCTGCTCCCCTTGCATTCTCCACACAGCCAACTTTCCCAACTAGTCTCTCCCTCTTGCTTTGTTGTCGGCTAACTAACATGTTGTTGACATGTTGCCGCCAGCTGCTGCTTGTCTCCTCAGACTGCAGGACATGTCGTTTTTACTTTTTAACTTGTTACTTGCCAACCCACCATTCATCCATCCATCCATCCATCCATTCATTCATCCATTCGCCGGCTCCCACCCCGATGACCCTCCCCCCTCCCCCCTCCAACTCTCTCTCTCGCACCCGTGCCCTCCTCACCACCGTGTCACAGCCTCGGTCCGTTATTGGCCCATGACCATTTCGCCGCTTGGACATTGCCACGCTTCCCATTGGCTTAACCTTTCTCAAAGTTGCCTTTCTGGGGGAGACCGTCTGGCGCCCGTCCCTGTTTGCTTTTCCCCTCGTGGCTCTTGCCTCCATCCTCGACCGAATAGTGGCCTTGTCCTCCCGGTATCCGGCCGGGCCAAGTAATATTCATAATAAATAGTGAAAAATTAAAATGGACTTGTGAGTATCATGCAGCCTCTGCATCGCACACCCATCTCCGTCCCCATGCTTGCCAGCCGGTCCAGCCGACCACTCCCAGAGGTTCTTTATTTGCCTATTACATTTAGCTCCTCTTTATACGTCAGCCATTGTCGGCTTATCGCGGCCGCTCCTCAACAAAAAAGATTTAAATATACTCTCGGCCGCTCGTCGCATCCCGGCTGATGCCTCTAGGCTGTTCATTCTCTACTTCTAGCCTTGCTGCTGCTGCCGCTGCTGCTGCTGTCATAACAACACTCATCATGTTGTGCTCTACATTTGCCTTCGCGCTCATGGCTTCGGCCGGCGGCGTGCAGGCCGGCTCCCTCAAGGATATTAAGCATATTATCCTCTTTATGCAGGAGAACAGATCCTTTGACCACGCAAGTATACCGCCTCCCATAACACACTACCCATGACTAACCTACTGCATAACTAGTACTTTGGCACCATGGCCGGTGTTCGCAATTTTGCTGATCCCAATGTCAAGAAGAACAACGGCGTGCCGGTAACCAAGCAGTAAGTTGATTGCTTTCTTTGTCACGCAATGTACTTGTCATGCCATGTCAGGCCTGACACGTCATCAGGGCCATCAAGAGCACCAAGAATGGAGTCAACAGCTTGTCCCCATGGCACATCAACTACCTCGGTGGTGACTGGAAGGACGCCACTCAGTGCATGAACGGCGGCTCCAACGGCTGGGACGCGATGCACGGCGCCTGGAACAACGGCCGCGGTGACGCCTGGGTCACTTCAGACAGCGACTACAACATGGGCTACTACAAGCGCGAGGATGTCCCTACGCACTGGGACATTGCCGAGGGCTGGACCGTCATGGACAACTCTCACCAGAGCATCCTGGGTGTGACAGACCCTAACCGCATCACCTGGATGAGCGGCACCGTAAACACCAAGGGCTCCCCGACGAACCCCGATGGCAGCGGCGGCAACATCCTGTCCAACCGTGCCAGTCCCGGGTGCGACTCTCCGGGCAACAACTGCTTCCCCTTCACCTGGAAGACGACGCCCGAGTTCCTGGAGGAGGCCGGCATCTCGTGGCGCGTCTGGCAAGACTTTGACAACTTCGAGGACAACATGCTTGCCTACTTTAAGCAGTACCAGGACACGCCGTCGGGCGGAGCGCTCCGCGAAAAGGGCATTTCCTTCCCTGGCCTGGACTCCTTCTACGATGCCTGCGCCAACGGCACCCTGCCCCAGGTCAGCTGGATCATCGGCCCGTCGGAGCAGAGCGAGCATCCGCCCAACATGCCCATTGACGGCGCCTGGCTGCAGCGCAACATTGTCGAGGCCGTCATCAAGAGCCCTGCCTACGCCTCGACCGCGCTTGTCGTCAGCTACGACGAGCAGGGCGGCTGGGCCGACCATGTCATCCCGCCCGTTGCCCCGCGGGATGCTGCAGGCGAATGGATCACGGATCCCTTCGATGCTGGGCGTGGCACCGTCCCCATCGGTCCCGGTAAGCAGCCTCAACCCCGCAGGGCCCCGGCACCCCCGCGATCTGATCCCTGACTTCTAACATAACACGGCACGCTAGGACCCCGCGTTCCCCGCTACATCGTCTCCCCCTGGACGCGGGGCGGCAACGTCTTTGCTGAGACTGGCGACCACACCTCGGACATCATGTTCGTCGAGGCCTGGGCGCAGGCCAACGGCTACGACGTCAAGAACACGGCCATCACGCCGTGGCGCCGCGCACACATGACCAACATGGTCAACGCCTTTGACTTCAACAACCCGGACTACTCCCTGCCCAGCATCACCTCGGTGCGCACCCCCGAGGCGCTCGACCACGACAACTGGAGCGGCAACCTGACGCTCGGCTCGCTGACGGGCCCGTGGGTCGGCCCGTCCAAGTGCTTCAGCGGCTACGCCCACGGCAACTACCCGGCGGTGCCGTACGGCAAGGACAATGCCGACGCGGACATGAACACGCTCGTCGAGGACGGGCACAAGGAGATCCGCGGCGCCATCACCGAGGGCCGCTACCTGACCGTCGAGACGGCCGGCATGGGCCTCGGCCGCTCCAACGACGGCAAGGTGGTCGCCCTCGCCGCCACCGATAAACACAACGACCCGGCCCAGCGCTGGTTCATCACCAACTCGGACGGCGACCGCTTCGGCAACGCCTTCTACCTCCAGTCCGCCGCGGACGGCAGCTTCGTCACCGCAACGGGCGGCCTCTCCAAGGACCAGGGCCAGGCTGCCGTCTTCGTCTTCGAGTACGAGGCGGGCAGCGCGACGTACACGCTGCGTCCGGCCGGGGCGGGTGACGGCCGCTACGTTAGCATTGGCAAGCGAGCGAACAAGAGGCGCGGCATGGTCCAGAGCCGTGATGTCGGCGACGTCGACTTTGGCGGGCCAAAGACGTCGTTTAAGATTTACGGCGTCAACTACCGGTCATGAAAAAGTTTGCAGTTTTTCAGTCTTGTTGGTTATATAACATAGGGACTGCTGCCTGGGCAGGTTCTGGGCTGGTGTATATAGGTATCGGTGCGGGCTAGATCACAGGCTTGGCTACTCGAGGCGCATCAACTGGTTGCCTTTTCTTGATACGGATATTATGACTAGTATATACATATTATACAGATTATACAAAGTATACAGAATCGATAATTTTTAAAAGCAAAACTCACTTGAATTATTTATCGCATTCTTCTACAGCTGTTGGAAGTTGAAGGCGGCTTTAGAGGAAGAAATCGGCAATGTGTATTCCCAGTACCAGTTAATGCATTAAAAGTGCCATCATATGTACTCTAAAAAGATGCTACAATTCTAATATTCAACCGCAACGCCAAGTAAACGATTTAAACTTTTCCGCCAAGCTTCCAACCTGCCTTTGCCACCTTGGCGGCGAACGCAAAGGCCGAGGCCAACAGGATGGATGTCGCTGCAAACATTTGGGCTCCCAGATAGCTGCCATTCGAGCGTTCGATGATGGCACCTGATATCGCAGGCCCGGTCAGGTTGGCGAAGCTGACAAAGAACAGGATCATGCCGACGCGAGTGCCCGTCCTACTCGGATGCGGTGTCATCGTCGTCGCGACGGCCGGGTAGAGCGCCTGCAGCGCCGCGGCGGCCAGGCCGTATATGACGGCGAAGACGTACAACCCGGCCGAGGAGTCGACAGCAGCCCAGCAGTACACCAGCAGACTCGCGACGAGGCCTATCGCGACGACAAGGTTGAGCGGACCGCACCACTTGTCCGCGACGAGGGTGGGCGAGATGCGGCCGATGACGCCGACGCCGTTGAGCAGGATGAGCAGGTATATGGGCTGGCTGACGCCGATCCGGTCCCGGGCAAAGGTGCCGAGGAAGAAAAATGCAAAGTACAGCCCCCAAAACGCAAAGAACATGCTGATGGTGAAGAAGATGAACGGCGGATCCTGAAACGCCGTCGTGTCGATCCAGTCGGCCGTCTTGCGCGGCGGCAGCCTCGGCTTGAACAGCACCAGGCAGGGGATGTAGGTGACGAGCATAATCAGCCCCATACAGCGCATCGTCCAGCCGAAGCCGATCCTGTCGTGGAAGATGAGGCTGTTGATCAGGATCGGGTAGACCAGCCCGCCGACCGCCGCGCCCGCCGCCGCCACCCCGACGGCGAGCGCGCGCCGGCGCTCAAAGTACTGCGACAGGATGGCCAGCGCGGGACAGAAGACGAGGCCGCTGCCGACGCCGACGCCGACGGCCTGGGCGAGGAAGAGCTGCCAGTAGCGGGTGGCGAGCGAGGCGAGGAAGACGCCGAGCAGCTCGAGGAGGACGCCGGCGTAGAAGACGGGGAAGAAGTGGCCGGCGTCGGTGGCACGCCCGGAGGCGACGCCGACGGCGAACAGCAGAAACGTGGCGACGCTGCCGATCCAGGCAATGTCGGCGGGCGGGCGGGCGAGCGCGGTCGTGTAGTACGCCTGGAAGACGCCGTAGCCGTTGACGACGCCCCAGGTGTTGAAGAAGACGATGTGCATGAGCAGCGCGTGCGTCCAGGCGCGGCGGCCGCCGTCGGGGGGCGCATCGGCGGCGGAGGCGGAGATGAGCTCAGAGAGCTTCTCGGACGGCGGTTGGGCAGGGTTGGCGGCAGGGTTGGCGGCGGAGGAGTCGGCCGAGCCTGAGTACATCGGGGTGGTTGCGCCAGACTCGACGTCTGCGAGGCTGCTACTGCTTGCCATGATGTCCGGTGGGAATGTAGGTGACGGGCTCATGCGAGGACGACTTATTTGATGAAGCAAACAAGATGCAGATGCAGGAAGCCAGAGCCGTCCTTTTACTTGTAGTCCATGGTTGCATTCGACTCATACTTGCATTCCCGTTCTATGCGCGGCTTCCGACATTCCCGCAATTCCCGATATTCCCGGACGCACTATTCCCGATTAGTTCCGCTAGCCGAGATGCGATTTTCTTTGTCCGAGAAAATTCTTACCGCGGTACTACTAATCAGAGGCAAATGTTCAAGCATCCACTCAGTCTATACTGAGAAATTCAATCCTTGTTTAATTATTTATTCTGTTTTTGCTTAGAAACTACTCATCTCCTCATCACACTGCATCACTTTGACTCAGAACGACCCAGATCGTCGGATCTTGTCTGTCTCCTCCACCTCATCTCCACCAGTTTCTCGGTCCCTCTTCCGCTTTACCCGGCCTCCGCCGTTACACACGGCTATAAGCCGCCCGCGCTATAAGCCCGCCCAAAACGATCTCACCATCGATCCCGATGGCCTCGGTCCAGGGACGGAAGCGGTCGCGCCTCGCCTGCCAGACCTGCCGCGAGCTGAAGCGCAAGTGCGACGGCAACGAGCCCTGCGGCACCTGCGTGCGGTTCGAGTATCCCTGCCGCTACTCGGCCGGGAGCCGGACCCGCAGCAAGACGGATCATCACCATCATCATCATCCCACGAGTGCTGGCCTGCCGCAGCGCTCGCCCATCGACAGCGGCACCACGCCCGCGTCCGCGGTGCAGCACCAGGCGCGGTCCCTCGAGGCCAACTCGGGCCCCGCGTTTGTCCGCCGACTGGGCCTCAAGTCCGAGTCCGGCAAGGGGGCCGGCAGCAGCAGCAGCAGCCCGGGCGTACAGACCTTTGCGTGGAACGCGTTTCTCGGCTCGCGGCAGACCGCGACGACGACAGCCGCAGCGGCGCGCCCGGTCACGGAGCTCCTGTCGCAGCAGCGCATGACGCAACTGGCCGACGTGTACTTTGCGAAGCTGCACCCGACGTACAGCTTCCTGGACGCGGGGCAGCTGGAAACGCGGGTGCGGCGGCGGTGGTCGCGGCCGGGCCGACTGGAGCCGGAGCCGGACGACGCGCTGCTGTGCGGCGTGGCGGCCGTGGGCTGCCTCTTCTCGCAGGTGCACGCGGACAGGACGGAGCCGACACTGGTGGAGTCGGCGCGGCGGCTGCTGGAGGGGTCCTTGTCGGAGCCGCCGTCGGTGGCGGGCATCAGCGCGTGGCTGCTGCGAGTCATCTACCTGCGGCTCGCGGGCACGCACTACCCGGCGTGGATGGCGAGCTGCACGGTGCTGCACATGCTGGAGGCGGCAGGCATGGCGGCGGAGGAGGCGGACCCGGCGGCGCTGCGGCCGGACAGCCCCGAGGACGCGGGCGGGGTCGAGGTCAACCGGCGGCTGCTGGCGGTGTCGCAGCACCTGAACACGTGGATGTCGTACGACATGGGGCTGAGCCGGGTGGCGCTGTCGGGGGTGACGGCGGCGCTGCCGGCGAAGCGGCCGGGGGAGTTCACGACGGAGCTGATGGAGCTGCTGCCGTTCACGATCCAGCTGGACCCGGAGCGGACGCCGCCGGCGTCGGAGCTGGAGGCGGCGCTGCGGACGGTGCTGGACCGGGTGCACACGCGGCCGCCGAGCGTGCTGGCGCAGTGCAACCTGGCGCTGTGCCTGTGCCGGCGGCTGCGGTCGCTGGACGTGTCGCTGGCCGACGCCACGGTGCAGCGCATCCTGGTGCTGACGGCCGGCGGCATCCGCGCGGCGCGGGCCATCCTGGACGACCGCGCGCCGTGGCACCACATGGCCTACGTGCCCTTCCAGATCGTCTGCGTCCTGCTGGCGATTGACACGGTCGCGTCGATCTCGCAGCTGCGCGACGCGATGCGCTGCCTGGCCGACGTGGCGGCCGTCTACGACACGCACGCGACGCGCGAGGCGGTGCGCACGGCGCGCTCGCTGGTGATGCTGCACCAGCGCGGCAAGGAGATGCTGGCGGCGGCGCTGAGCGATGTGGTCAAGGTGTATGATGCCGCTGGGAATCACGATGAGGGCGTGGCGGGTGCGGCGCCGATGCTCTCGGATGAGTTTGTGTGGCTGAATAACCTGCCAGACGACATGTCCAATCTCCAAGACCTCAACCTGGAACAGCTGCTTAGTCCAGAGTTTTTCTGGAATGCTAGTAGTAGTTGACACTTGGCAAACTTGGCAGATGTAAAATCATAGATGTAGTAGATTCATTATCAAAGTAGCAATTATAAACGAAACCCGCTACCAACCAGACCATGAACCGGGCGCCTGTAAATGCTCATACTGTAAAATAGAAAACGCGCCACCGATTCACCACTCATTGGTTCTTCCCCTGAAACACGTCCTCGAGCCAGTCAAAGAGGAGCTGGTTCTGGTACACGGCCGCACCGACCGAGCAGTGTTCACCGGAGCCCTCAGCGGCCTTGAAGTGGTGGACGACCTTGTTGGAGCTCCCCGTCGCGGCCTCGGCCAGCTGCTTCGGCTGCCCCGGGAAGAACATGTCGAGTTCCGCGTCGCCGATGAAGAGGGGCTGCGTGATCTTGTGCGCGACGCCCGCCAGCGTGAACTTTTGCACCTCGGTCGCAAAGTCGAAGAAGTCGGCGGCCTTGAAGGACCAGCGGCCCTGCTGGACCGCCCAGCGGGCGCCCGTCGGCGTGCTCGGGTCGGCCAGGGCCTGGGCGAACAGGTCGTTGAACTCGCGGCGCTTGCCGTCGGCGAGCCACTGCCTGGCGATGGGCGGCAGCTGGCCGGTAAAGGTGGCGCCAAAGTCAAAGATGCCGTCGATGGCGGCGATGGCGGCGATGCGCGGCTCAAAGGCGGCGGCGCGCGACGCCAGATACCCGCCGAGCGAGTACCCGACGAGCGCGATGGCGTCCGGGTCGACCTCGTCGAGCGACAGCGCGTAGTCGACCACGGGCGACGTCGCCCGCTCCCAGTCCGGGATGAACCCGACGCCATCCTGCCCGCGCCGCACGCTCGGCTGCCCGGGCCCCTCGTACGTGATGACGTTGAAGCCGCGGTCCAGCGCCGCCCTGCCAAAGACGTGCAGCATCTCCTCCTGCGCGCCGTCGAAGCCGTTGCACATGAGGATGGTCGGGCGGCGACGGCGGCGGCGGTCGGTCCCGGTGCCGGCAGCGGGGTAGAAGATGGCCGGGATGGGGAAGGCGCCGTCGGCGGCGCGCAGGGTGGTGCGGCGGGCGGGAGGGTCCATGAGCGGCAGGGCGGCGTCAAAGGCGGCGGTCTGGCGCGCCCAGAGGCTGTCGATGCGGGGGTCGGCCCAGTCGCCGTGCAGGAAGAAGTCGGCGGCGCGGAAGTAGCTGGCGGCCTTGAGGTGGGCGGCGCGGGCGGAGACGGGGTGCTTGCGCGCGTCGATGGCGCGGGCCTGGGCGTCGACGCGCTCGGCGAGGGCGGCAAAGGCGGCGTGGTAGCTTTCAAAGTCGGAGGCGCGGATCTGCGCGGCGGCGACGAGCACCTCGCCGAGGTCGGCGCCCTCGGCGACGGACAGCGACAGCGTGCGCAGGATCTCGTAGTGGAAGGACGGGTCGCTGCTCAGCTGCAGCATGGGGTTCCGGGGGGCGCTGCCGGGGGGTGTGACCGTGGAGTTTTGGGCGGTGGCCAGGGCCAGGCCGGCGGCGGCCAGGATGCATCTGGTCAGGCAGACCATGTCGGAGACGGTTTGTGTGAGGGTGTGAGAGTGTGAGAGTGTGAGGGTGTGAGAGTGTGAGGGTGTGAGGGTGTGAGGGTTCCGTGAGTGTTGCTTGTAAGTGATGTCAGAGGCCAGATGGAGCAAAGATGTGCTGCGGTGTGATGGTGAATGGTGGTGCTGTACTAGACGTGTTGAGCTTGTTGCAGTTTGTTCATGTAGAGTTATGATCGGCAAACAAGGGGAAATCCAGACATATATATATATACATCCATGGTCATATTTGTTGCCTTTGACGTCTTGGGGAACCAACAAGTTAGCGGGCGCCAACTGGGCTGACGTCCGCGCTAAGCCCGCTGGACCGCCCGCTAGAGCCACGTCATAGGCCCCGGAATTGGCGACCGGGTTTCAGCACAGGGCAAAGCCAGGCCAGTCGGTGTGGAGGAAGTGCGTGCACCTAACAAAGGACTGGTATTTTGCTTTTTCTTTTTTCCAAGGGCACATTGATGCTCATGTTGCAACTTGTCCCAGGCGGGGGCTTGAACTCGAAAGCACGCAAAACATGGCTGCTCTTTGGAGACTTGGCATGCTCGGCAGCACCAGATTGCCTATTTGGGCAGTGAATCCCGTACGCCTCTCAACAGCCGGTTGCGGGAAACCAGTCTAAAATAGGCATGCAGTGGTGCAACTACAACAACAAAATTATACCACGGCTCGCACTTGAAAACAGACGGACCACATGATTGCTTTATCAAACCATGCAAACAGGACAAGAGGTTTCTGGCAGACCCCCAGGCAGGCTGTTTGTTGGCCTCTGCTTTGACATCAAGCCTGCAGGGCTGCGCCTCTGGTTGCGTAAGGTTCTCGGCATCTCAGATTAATTACTGACGACTTTTCATTTCAACGCGCGGTCCCAAATTTCTGATTCGCGAATGGCATCTCTCGGCAACCTGGTCTCGCGCGGAATGCACAATACAGTTTACCCCGCCACAGTCTTCAACGCCGGTGTTGCACTTGCAGTGGGCAACTCGCCTCAGTCACTGCGTTGGCACACCTTTCGTAGACTTATTCCGTCTTTTAATTTTTCTCATGTCCTTCTCAGACAACACCTCGCACACCCTTTGCCCAACGTATAGCGCCGGTCGCACGATGAGCCCAGCCATCATATCAGCCCTACAGCCACCTCCAGTTCGCATCACTTCAGTGCAGCGGCGTTTGCGTATCGGAAAACAACGGGACACAGCAATACGCAAACTACATGGAATTTAGTGCAATCGCATCCATTTTTTAACCCATCACTTTGCATACTCGCCAAGGAGGCGCAGGAACAAAGCCACTCGAACCTGGACGACCCGGATCGGGTTTCGCGACATGTTTGGTGAATCCCGGTCGCGCGCCTGAAATGTGCAGTCGCGAGCAAGTTTCCGAGAAAATCAATGACGCAGATGAGCTGTGGGTGGAAGGTTCCATTGTACTACCCAGTCCCTCACTCCCCTCCTTCCATTCTGCGTCTTTCATCCTCTCATGTCGTGATGTCTAAGCCGAAGCATAGCGTGCTCAAGAGCGCCTTGATGGTGGTGAACCAGCAGCCGTTCGTCCATCTAATTGATTAATGTTGGTGCGGTGGCACGGGTGTCAGCACCTAATCAGAAAATCACATTATTAAAGTGCTGACTGCATTCCAAGGGTCGCTCGGGATTCATCCTCGGTCGTCATCGCACTGACGCCTTGAAGGGATCGTCGAAGAGTGGGTGAAAGCATCGGAGCAAAATGCTGACGGTAGTGTCTGGTTCGTGCTGGCATACCACAGGGTCCTCAAAGCTGATCCGGATACCGGGTGCCCTATTGTAAGCACTTGGGGGAACAAGACGCAATCAAAGTGGCTTAGTATAGGGTAGTTACATCGGCAAGTATAGGGTAGGTATACTGCCAAATTGTTCCAGCTTCTCACCCGACTTATCCCCGGCGCATGTCAGTTATGGCCAGGTACACAATATGGGTCTTTTGGCCTTGCTTATCGCAAAAACTTATTCCGCGACGGCATAGAAAAAAATAGTAATGAGGGTTGTTCGCCATCTTAGTCAAGGGTATGGTAGACGGCACCAATGAGTACGTACTGACACAGCTGACCATGTTGAGAAGCACAGCGTATGCAGTCAACGTCCAAGCCATAAAGCTACTAGGATGATTCAATTAACTTTAATAGGTGAATCCTGGGCTATATTGGGCGTTAAAATATAGCCATTATTGCTAGCCGCCTGAACCAGCTCGATAAGTATTTACGACGCACGCATCATATGAAAAAGATAGAAACAATAATTGGAATCACCCCGCAATAACACTCCTCTAGAATGACTGCACTTTTGCACGAGAAGACGGGAGATGCCCGAGGGCCATCGTCGACACTATCCCCTCGCACAAACGTCAAACCTGACATTCTTGGCGCTGCACGCAGCACGACGGCTATGGACGCCTTGTTCGGCATTCATATTGCTAGCACCAAGAGGCCTTGGCATGTCTGGGGATCTTCTTGGCGATTAGAAGCCCATTCCAACAGCCTTAGTTTTCGGAAGACCGATTCCACCAAGAACTTGGTATCAGGACGACAGGGTGAGATGGCTAGTACAGCTCAAATGCAGGCTAATGTCTCGCAACAGCAATTGTCTCGGTTGGTTTCACTCGACTGTGTAACTACAGGGGCAAAGGGTATGCCTCGTCTACTGGGTAAGATGGGTAAGTTTTGTACATTCGCTGGTACCGACAAGGAAGAGTAAAACACTCACAGGGAATTAAACATCCATGTCTGCTTATGCCAGAAGGGGTATGTGTTTTTCGGAGCAGAAAAGATACCATACAGGGGCACAATACTTTCGCCCGACACTTTCTAAAACCGTCGTAGGGCGGCATTGTCGCAAACCGAGGCGATTGAGCACAAGTTACTTAGCCATGTAAAGCAGGAACAGGTTGAAATTTTTCCAAGTACAGTACCTTGAACTTATTAACACGTACTGAGATCTGGTGTAGACGTAATTACGCCACCTCGAAAGCCAAGGTACCTAGCAACTACTTAGCAGCAAGGAAAGTTGGCCCTGTGACCCCCGGTATGAGGTATACGAGGAAAATTTGTTCCACATCTTGGTGTGTTATCGTTCTTTTCCCCTGAGTAATAGTGGGCATTATTTGTGTGATTGTCTAATGCGCATTCGGTACCGGTCTCGGTGTTGTGTTCCCCTCATCAGGAAAGAAAAAGTCTAAATCTGCGGGACGAACACCCACGTGTCCGAGGTAACATGGTCGCAGAACTTGTCTCAGGCATGGGAACCATCGTTCTATTCATCTTTCTATCCACGTCTATACGCAGCACAAGCCCGGTAGCGCGCAAGGGCTCTAGGTACTAGTTGTTCAAGTACAACTGCATACATCCGGATGCTCAGCTCCTCTAAGCCTGCCATATGAGTAATACAAGGCTACTACTGTAAATGATAGTTACCCACTGCTCGCACCAGGTTCACTGTGGCGTAAACCCCAGAGATGCCAGGGATATGGAGGTTTCCACTAGCCTTGTACCTGTGGCTTGGCCCGCGATGGCCAAGGCCACCACAGATCAAGCCTCCCGCGATTGCCAGACCTCCTTTTTCTGATCTTTTTAAGGTTTGACCATCATCATCAGTCAATTTCAGCGGTGACGTTGAGACTGACTAGGTACTGTTGGGATACTGTAATGTGGCCAAGATTCACGGTGCATGCACGAGAGAACTGTGTGTTTTTGATCGCCGTCGACCCATGCACCTCTGCACAAGTACCTGGCCATCAGCAATCAGCGGGATTTAATTTATGGACCTTGCTGCAGCATGTTGAGATAGGAAGGCGATAACGGATGGCAACTACCGATTACTCAACGGAAACGGCCTGAAATTTGCTCTAGACTCTGGCTGTGGCTGGCTGGCTCTCCGGTGAGGCAGTCCCGCTGACGGCCAGCGGCATAATTACTCAGTTCTTGAGCCGAATTCTCTGAAAATGGTGGCTGCAACCCGGAGAAGCTGGACCCTGTCGCCTAGACCCGAGCGAGAGCCAGGCACAATGCGCGGAGCACCAACGCCACGCTCGTATTGCACCATCGGATCGCAAAAGCCCGGAGGGGAGGCTCCCGGGTTCCTATCCCTCCCCCTCCCCTCCCCGTGGGGCAGCGGAGATGATTTGACCCGTGCGGGGGTACCAACAAGGAAGGTCGCCAAGACAATCTTGGCCCTGTCTGAGCTATTGCTGTCTGGGGCCCTCCGGGTCGTTGCATCTCCAAAACATGCTCGCCATCCTCCAGTTGATCTCGTATCTACACTCCGGTCTTGTGCTCTGAACCATGGCACACCTCTGCCCCGAATAGGAAAGTCACATCAAACCTGTACAGCCGTCCCATCCGTGTCCCTCGGAACCATCTAGTCAGGTACTAGTCCGGGTCGTCCGTCACAAGGGGAACTCACTCGACCTAGGCCGAGCGTCAGGTCAGTCTCGCCGCAAGAGACGGATACCAACTGGTTTGTACTGCCTGGTCTGTACACATGATGACGTTTGGGTAAAGAGAGGGCCGGGAAGCGGGATCAGCGCAGGTATAAAGGCTGGCTCCCGTCGCCCGGGGGCCATGGTGAAACCCTGTTGTAGTATTGTCTCTCTTAGCCTCCATCGTTGTCGCACTTGGTCAACTTTATTTCAACATGAAGAGCATTATCCTGTCCAGCCTAGTGCTCGGCGCGCTCGGCTTCCCTGCCGACACGCACGTCGTCCACCAGAAGCGCGACACTCCTCGCCAGCACTACGTGCGCGGCGAGCCGGCCGATGGGGACATGAAGCTCCCCGTCCAGGTAGCCTTGAAGCAGAACAACCTGGACGAGGGTGCCAAGCGCCTCTACGACATGCAAGTCTCAGCCCTGCCCGCTCAAGAAGAACGCTGTCGCTAACCCGGCCCAGGGCCAACCCAAAGTCGGCCAACTACGGCAAGCACATGACCGCCCAGGAGGCCATTGAATTTTTTGCTGCCGACAACAAGACCATCCAGGCCGTCACGGACTGGCTGGTCAGCTCCGGCATCCCGTCCAAGGACATTGCGGTGGACAACACGCGCACCTTGATCAACATTGATTCGACCGTTGCCAAGATGGACAAGGTCCTCCAGACCCGGTACCACGTCTACCAGAGCAAGCTCAACGGCAGAGACCACGTCGGCGTCGACGCGTACAGCCTCCCCAAGGAGATTGCCTCGCTCGTGGACTTTGTCTACCCGGCCGTCAGCCTCGGCCAGGTGCAGCGCCGCGACGGGGTGGCGCCGGTCAAGGGCGCGGCCGACAAGTACGGTGTCACGGAGCCCTTCCGGGCCCTTGAGCAGGGTGTCCTCGACAGGCTCAACTCCAACAGTACGTCCCCCCGAAACAAAGGTTGTAGCGGCCGCTTACCAAGGCCGAATCCAGAGACGGTTGGCTGCGACGAGGTCATCACCCCGCAGTGCATCCGGGACATTTACAAGATCCCGCTCGAGAACAAGCCCGAGTACGTCAACTCGCTCGGCATCTGGGAGACCGAGGACACCTTCGACCAGGAGGACATTGACATCTTCATCGAAAAGTACGCGCACAACGTGCCCAAGGGAACGAAGCCCTCGCTGGCGCTCATCAATGGCGCCACCGCCCCGGTGCGGCAGGAGGACGGCGGCGGCGAGTCCCTCCTCGATCTGGACATTGCCTACCCCATCATCCAGCCGCAGAACGTGGTCATCTTCCAGAACAAGCCGCTGCGAAACTACTTTAGCCAGTTCTTCGCCGACTGGGCGAGCGCCGTCGACAAGAAGTTTTGCGCCGAGGACCCCAACTACGACCGCAGCCTCATGTGCGGCAAGTACCAGCCGTCCAACGTCATGTCGGTGTCGTACGGCGACGCCGAGATGGACGAGCCGGTCGAGGTTGTCCAGGTAAGCGAATCCATCTGCTGTTCTTTTGACATGTATTGTTTGTGCCAACTGACACTCCTTCAGCGTGTCTGCAACGAGTTCATGAAGCTCGGCACGGTCGGCGTCACCATTGTCGTCTCCAGCGGCGACACGGGTGTTGCCAGTCGCCAGAACCAGTGCGCCGGTCCTCACCACGACATCTTCACGCCTGGCTTCCTGGCCGTCTGCCCCTTTGTCACTGCTGTCGGGTCCACCGTGCTTCCCAAGGGCCGCAAGGTTGGCGATGCCGAGGTCGTCACCACCTCCTACTCTCCCGGCGGTGGCTTCTCCAACATCTTCCCTCGCCCCGACTACCAAAACGACGCCGTCTCCAAGTACGTTTCCCCAGACAGCGGCGATGACGAATAGCGAAGCACAATTCCGATTGCTAACATTTGGCCGCAGCTACCTCCTCCGCCACAACCCCAACTACTTCTCGTACGAGAGCACCAACGGCACCATCCCCAGCGACGGCAAGAACCGCGGCGTCTACAACCGCGCCGGCAGGGCGTACCCGGACGTCGCGGCGCTCGGCGACAACGGCCTCGTGGTTGCCCAGGGCCGGGCCGGGCTGAGCGGCGGCACGTCCATGTCGTCGCCGATCGTCGCCGCCATCTTCAACCGCATCAACGACGTGCGCATGAACTCCGGCAAGGGCCCGATCGGCTTCGCCAACCCGGCCCTCTACCAGGCCTATGCCGAGGTCGACGGCTTCTTCAATGACATCACCGAGGGCGACCAGTCCCTCGGCGGCATCTTCAGCGACCGCGGCCTCAGCGCGTGCGGCAACAAGGGCTTCAGCGCCGTCGAGGGCTGGGACCCGGTCACCGGCCTGGGCACGCCCAAGTATGATAAGTGGCTGGAGTATTTCCAGGAGCTGTAATGGCTGCAAGGCTAATACGGGTATTTTGTACATATGGATCTGCATCTATGGTTATTTTTTTCATGACTTCACCATGCTCACCTGCGCACACAGCGACATGTTCCCTTCCATATAGGAGTCATAATTGTAGGTGAAATTCGGAGCGCAATATTGGTTTGGAGATCTCCAGTATACTTCCATTTGCTCAAGTCGCGTGAATGCCAGCTTCACCGCTCCCTACTTCGATGCATCTCGCTGTTTCGGGTATCTGCATCTGCACGCCGACAAAGCAAAATTGCCAACGAGGAGCCAATAAGCAAAGCCCGCCGAATGTTCCAGCCCAAACCCTGCCTAAAAGAAAATTGATGGTGTACAAAGCGACGCTGCTGCCTGGCGCCACCTACGGCTGCCTAAACTTGATCCTCTGGCAATGGGAATCAGAGACATACAGCTGTACTTTGATGCAAATGCGAGAATCTAGTATATAACAGCCACGATGTTACGACTTCTCGTCGGATTGCCTGCCACTCACCAGCCGACTTCTGTTGTCCGTCACGATGCCAGACGATACAGCGCTAGCAGCCGCATCCAATCCCCAAAGCGCCGTGGGAGACTCGGGAAATCCCAATCTTCTTGACGGCCTCAAGCGCATCCTAGCAGAACAAAGTCATCTCTTTGCCTGCGGGGGCGAAATCCCTATCCGTGAGCCCGACAAAGTACCGGTCAAAGCTAGTGGTCAAACCGAGCCACGATCTCTCCCCTGCGAGCGAAGAGAGTCCGACCCCATTACTATCCGTTGGGATCTGGATAAGGCCTCGGGCGACGAAGCTTGTGCCAAGCTCAGTCTACCGGCGGTTCCAGGGGCAGAGGCCGGGCTGGACCGACTCCTCCAGCATGCTCGGCCAGCTACCTTCGGCCGCGGCGGCCAGGACGTCTATGACGAGGGTTACCGAAAGGCCCTCAAGATGGACCCTACTGCATTTTGCACCACATTTGACCCTTACTCAGTAGGGATTATTGATGCTGTGGCTCAGGTGCTACTGCCGAGCGTGTCCGATTCCAACACCCATCGGGCTGTGCGGGCGGAGCTATATAATCTCAATGTAAGTAAGAGCCCATCTCGAAATGCCCCAGTGTTTAACAAATTATATCAAGATATACTCCGGACCTTCTGGGAAGTTTAAGCCGCACGTTGATACGCCGCGTTCCTCGTCCCAGTTTGGGTCTCTCGTGGTTTGCCTTCCCGTGCAGCATGAGGGCGGCCACCTCAAAGTCCGCCACCAGGGGGAGGAGTTGACATTTGACTGGAGTGCCAATCAAGACAAGCCTGGGCAACATAGCCTCCGCTGGGCGGCTTTCTATAGCGATTGCGAGCATGAGGTCCTCGAGGTCACCAGCGGCCATCGGCTCACCTTGACATACAACCTATATGCCGTCCGAGGGGCAGGGCGCCTGACTGGCGTGTCGCCGACGCTGAACCCTGTCCAACTGCCCCTATTCCAGACACTGAAGGAGATGGTATCTCAGGATATTTTCGGTGCCCAAGGTCAGTGCATTTACTTACTTGCCAAAGGCGTTCTACTTAAGCCTCTGCAGGTGGTACACTTGGCTTCTGGTGCTCCCATGTCTATGCATACAACCACACAGAGGAAACACCTTTGCCAGCCACACTGAAGGGGGTTGATGCGGTTCTTTGGGAATGCTTTCAAGCTTTAAACCTCGAGCCTAAAATCGCACCGGTCATTACGATGGACGAAGAAGTCCGCGAGACGTTCTCCGAGTGGTACGATCGTCATTCGCCTAACGATCGTCATTCGCCTAACGATGCTGATTCGCCTAACAATCCTTGGACCATATCTCTCCGAAAGAAGCTGCCATCCACGATGCCATCTGAGTGGATTATTGGATACAAGTTCGGTGTCCACGTGGACCATTTCCAAAAAGAGACACTACAAGATTATCACGACACCTACCAGAACTGGGGCTCCTATAGCCGCGAGCCAGTTCACTGGCTTACAACCCCGAGGCAGTCCGAACTACAATTAGTATTCATTACGGTAAGTTTTTAACGAGATATTCCAAGAGAGAATTTCGCTGACACGTGTAACAGTACGGTAATGAAGCAATGACGGATGCTATGTACTCAAATTGTGCCATTTTGGTGGAGTTTCCTCCTCGTGAATAGGAGTACGAGCCATCTACTACGGTCTGGAACTTGTCAACTCGACGTTATGTGGGAAAAGGCGCTTCTTCGCAGCTAGCGTAGCGGCTGATCGCCAATGGCAGACACTAGTAGCTTCAAATTATGCGAACGCGCCACATGTTTTGCAAAAGGTTCAGCGTGATGAAGCATCGGTGGGCAGTCTCTGTAGGGACAGTAGAACTGTGAGGAATCAGGCTCAATAAATAACCAGCAATTAGTGGTTCCACTATTTTGCTGTGCATGACCCTATTCGGTTTTAGGCTATTGAATGCTGTAGCTCAAGACGCGACACTATAAGGAAAGCGCTGATGTCAATCAACAGCAAACATCCAAGGGCAAGCAACGGGAGACATCTCTTCAACATCCATCATAAGCGTCACCACATGCCGCCCAATACACAGCCTGTATGTGACAGCTGCCGACTCCGCAAGACCCGCTGCGACCGCGCCTTGCCCTGCAGCACCTGCGTTGCCAGTGACCTGCCATGCCGCTATCGACACAACCTGCAGAGACGAGGGCCAAAGGGCGGCAAGGGCCGTAGACTGGCCATCATCAAAAAGGCCCAGGCCGAGGAGGAAGACGGCGCCGGCCAGGCGACCCGTCATGTCCCGGATGCCGCTCCGGCCATCACCGACCAAGGCGTATCCCCGCCCCGCCTCCGAGTGTCCGATACCGGCTCGCTGTCGCCGAGGTTCCGGGACAAGGGCGAGGGCAGTGGAGCCTGCTCCGTTCTTGCGGCCCATGTCCGGATGTTCATGGCAAACCTGTTCCCCGTCATGCCGGTGGTGGACGCGGCGAGACTGGAGCAAGACTGCGCCGCCGCCGCCACCGCAGATCTGCTGCCGCCACCGCGGTACGCTCTCCTGCTCGCGTTGGCGGCGGTCACGCGCATCCAGCTACGGATGGACCATGCTGATGATGGCTTCTTTCGGGAAGAGACGGGGTCGGGTGAAGATGGTCTTTTTGACGACTGCACGACCGGGCTGCGTCTGCTGAAGGCGGCGGAAAGTGCTCGCCAAAAAGTCAATGTCGCGGACAACATGTCGGAAGACGCCATATTGACGTCCTTTTTCTTATTCGTCTGCTATGGAAATCTGGAGAATCATAGGAAAGCATGGTTCTACCTCAGCCAGAGCGTGTCTATGGCGCTCTTGCTTGATCTAGACAACGAGACAGAGGAATCCGTTGCCGGCCTGACCGATAAGGACATTGATAGACGACGACGAATATTCTGGCTGCTTTTTGTATCAGAGAGGTAAGTCTTGGAATTTTTCTCCCTACTCATTTCTTACTGATGCTTCTACAGGACCTACGCGCTGCAGCGCAGGATGCCGGTTCTTCTACGGCGGACAGTGCCAAAGCCGCAAATACTCGACTCTGAGGACCCCATCATCATGAACGACTTTGTCAACCACACCAACGTATTTGAGTCACTGCCCCCAGAGCTGTACGACTGGCAGCCCGGGCCGTCAGACAGCAGCAACCGCTCACGCCTCGGGCAGCGGGTCATTGAGGCGCTCAGCACCGTGCAGCCGCAAAACTCGGTGCTGGAAAGCCAGCAGTTGGACACGCTGATTACCCAAAACTGGTTACGAGTGACCATGTGGCGGCTGATGTGTGGAATGGCCGCAAAGTTCCGCCACAGGTCCATGGCGATGCCCGATCTGCGCCTGCCTTTTGATGCTGGTAGCTCCATCATGCTCTCGCTCACCTCCGTCAGCACCGCATCCAAGAACAGGCACGGAATATCGCTGGTAAGGCATAATATTTTTTCCTGTGACATGGCGTGAAGCGGCCGGCTGAGAAATCTACAGGAGCAGAAACTATTCGACATTGGAACAAGCCTCGTCGACGTGAGCGCCGCGACAACCTCCAGCGCCATGGTGCTGGGGCCGCAGGACTTGCTTGCTGCCATCGTGAGCACGCTCAGCTGCATCCGAGGCCGCGAGTCGCATTTGCTGCCGAGGCTACTACAGCATTCCCAAGAGGGTCTCGGCGCAGCGAGGCTGGGCTGGAGCATGGATCTACAGCCATCGACGTCGCCATTCCCCACGACACTGGATTCAGCGCGGTTTGAGGAGCTTCCCTCTCCGAGCACGTTTGATGACATGAGCTTCCAGCAGGACAATCCTCTACATGACATTTGGGAAGAAAGCTGCAGTGCACTAAATCTAGACATGATTGCCTGCGACGAGGGCCAGGACGACGGCGTCTTTGTCGAGGACCCGGAACGGCAGCTGTTATGATGCCACGGTGCTCAAACATGTAACAAAATATGTCATATTATTAAGTACCTACTATGCTGTTTCAGCAATGTTGTCAAACTTGAGAAAAAGCTGCTCGCCTTTGGGCCGAGCAGAGTAGCCGTCGGTCTGCTCAATGCCACTGTCATCTATCACAGTCGTCGTAAAGTTTGCGTATATGACAGCAAGCACAAGCTTCATTTCTGCTACCAGTCAGCCTCTGATGAAATTCGAAAGTAATCAAGCCAAGGCCCACGAACCTTGGAGGGCAAAGTTGGATCCGATGCACATTCTCCCGCCGCTGCCAAAGGCCCAGAAATGCCGCCTCATAGCATCGCGGTCGCTGCTACTCCGCAGCCACCTCTCCGGGTCCCAGCTCGCGGGGTTGCTAAACACCGTCTCGTTTTGATGGAGCGTGTGCGCCAGGGACGCGATGCGGACACCGCCGGGGAGGAAGAATCCCTCGACGTAGCATCCCCGATCCGGCGTGCGGCGCGGCTGCGGTCCCGCTATGGGCGCGTGCAGGCGCAAAGTCTCCATGACAATCGCATCCAGCAGGGCGAGGCTGTCTACCTTTCTAGCCTCTGGAAGGGTCTCGCGATCAGACGGGAATAGGGGCTGCAGCTCCTGTCGCAGCTGGACTTGCAGGCCCGGCGACTTGGACATGTGCCAGGCCGCGTACGTCAGGGCAATACCGGCGGTCTCGTGGCCGGCGAGGACTTGGTCGAGTATCTCGCTGGCGACGGACGAATCACGCTGTTGGATGGTAGTTTCGTACAGAATGGAGTCCTCGCCTTCGACCTTCTCCTCCTTGTCGATGCCCTCGTGCATCGCGGCGAAGACAACGGGCGACTCGCCAGGATTAGACGGGGCTCTGGTGTCGCCGAAATAGCGGTCTGTCGCCTTGTCACACCGTAGCTTATTCCAAGAACGCAATTCAGCATTGGCGCTGTCGACAAAGGAGGGGTATAAGCGAATACCAAATCTTTTCAGGAGTGCCGTCATCAAGGGGAGCTCTTGGGGCCAGAAGTGGTGATGGTGGCGCGACAGATACAAGCCTAGCCAGTGATCTCGATAGGTCTTGTCTTGCAGAAAGTTGGTGCTGTGCTCCAGCCCAAAAATGTACGCCGATATCAAGTCCATGGTTGTAGCCATGAAAAGAGCTTGCACTTCAGTGCCTCCTGGATGACTATCGGCAGCTTCCTTGTTCAAGAGTGGGAGGAGGCGGTTGAACAGGATGGCGTGACTTTGAGCCGTGGCAGCCTGGGAGGAGAGGATGTAGGATTTGGAGTAAACGTTGGAGATCATTCGCTTTCTCTTCGAGTGTGCCTTGGACTCTGTTGTCGAGAAGATGCACGGGACACTATTATTCTCAGCAGTGTTGCAGCCAACAAGACTGAAGCGGGCGACATACCCGTAATTGTCAAAGACGCGATACCATGGGGCCTTTGGGAAGCCGCCTTGGTAAATCGTCCTTAGGGCATCGACGCCATCAACGCTGACGGTATCAGGACCGACGCGCACGATGTTGCCCAGGCGGCGGTGCGCCTCTTGCAGCGATGCATTCTCGATGCCCTTCTTGCGCGCCCGCAGGATCCAGAAGCTCGAAAAGTGACAGGACCAGTGAGGCGCGGGAACTTTGGCCAGGGGCGAGATTCGCCATGGAAAAATGATGTACGAATAGATCAAATACGCGACAATGGATAGAGGAAGAAGAAGAAAGCCTGGCGGGGACATTTCGACTAAGCCCAGAGTGTTGCAGGTTGGCAAGCGAGGATTCATCAAGAGATAAGTTTCAGGATGTCACAGCAAGTCACAGCAAGTCACAGCAAGTCACAGCAAGATAGCATTTATCCACGAATCACGACGTCTTTATTAAGGCTTACTAGATATAGATTCGCGGGGCACCAAGCCTAGCATGTTCATGTACAAGAGGCGTGCGCCCTACAGCCTACAGTACGGCGCGTCATTAACAGCCCAAGACAGACATGAGCCAAGTTGAAGCCAGCTTTGCGTTAGGAAAACACCAGATTCCGGGCGAGTCACAGATATGCGGCTCTTGGTTTATTAGTAGGGCAATGTCGCATCAGTGATCGGCTGCTGTCAGGCCAAGCTACCTGAATCGACGGAAGAGTTGCCTTCCCTGCAGTCTGTGCCGGCGTGGCCCCCGTCTTGGCATGTCCCGAGTCTTAGTCCGGGGGATCATAAACAATACTCCAGACTAGTTTGTATGGTGACATTGTCATGCTGGCATTATCAGATAATTTGTACAATTTCTGGAGGTGAATTGCAGCTATTCTTGGCACAGAAGCTATCACGCGAAACAACCCGCGCCCTCCCCCAACAACTATGTAGTTGGTCAGTTCCCGGCGCACTATCATCACTTACTTGCCCGTCACCAGCGCCTTCTCCAAGTCAATATGCCTCTGCACGATGTCCTTGACCCTACCCAAGGGCAACGCCTCCACCGTACGCCCCCTGAACCCCGTCAACGTCTCCGCCATGCACAGGGCATTGAGGATGGCCTCCTCGGTCGCCTCACCAGCACTCTCCAGGAGGCTGTCCATCTTGCGCTCGTCGACAGCCTCGTGGCTCAGAATCTCCGCCTTGTCCGGCAGGAACTCGAGCCCGGCGGCGTCAAACTGGCCCGGGGCGACGGTGCCGGTGCTGAAGGCGATGAAGACGTCGCCGCTGTTGGTGTTGCCGTAGCCGCCGACGCGGGAGATGCCGCGGGTGGCGCGGCGGGCGAGGCGCTGCAGCTGGACCGGGTTGAGCGGGGCGTCGGTGGCGAGCACGACGATGATGCTGCCGTCCTTGACCTTCTTGGCCTGCTCGTAGGCGTCGCGGGCGCGGCGGGCGACGGCGTCGTGCTCGGCGTCGGCCCAGAGGATGCGGCCGACGGGCGCGCCGGCAATGGTCAGCGAGTACAGCCGGCCGTAGTTGGCCTGGACGAGCGCGGCGACGGTGTAGTCGACGGGTGAGCCGTCGGCGGCCAGGCCGGCGACGAGCCGGCTCGAGGTGCCGGTGCCGGCCTTGAAGCCGTGGCAGGTCATGCCGGTGCCGCCGCCGGTGTTGCCCTCGGGCACCGGGGCGGCGGAGGCGCGCTCGATGCCGCGCACGACGTGCTCCGGCGTCACGGCGAAGCGCGACAGGTCGTTGAGCATGCCGTCGTAGGTCTCGCCCACGACGGGCATCAGGAACCAGTCCACGTCGCCGTGCTTGTCGCGGTAGTGCTGCGCGCCGTACCGGTAGATGCCCGTGTGGCAGGCGCCGACGGCGAAGCTGTTGCTGATGACGATCGGGCTGCTCAGCAGGCCCGTGTCGTCGATCCAGTGGCTGCCCGTCAGCTCGCCCGCGCCGTTGTAGCGGAACATGCCGGCGTAGCAGGCCTTTTCCATCCAGTCCTTGCGGGGTAGGATGGTCGTCACGCCTGTGTGGATGCCCTTTTCCTGGTCGTGGATGGACTCGGTGTGGACGAGCACCCCCGGCACATCGGTGATGCCGTTCTTTGGTCCGGTCCGCTCCCAGTGGCCAATCCTGATGCCCGGGATGAGCTCCCGAAGGCGCACGCGCTTCTCGCCAGTCTCGGCACCCGTGGTAGAAGCCATCTCAAGAGTCGTGATGTGAATGGATACGTTGCCCAGGTAGAAGCATACCCGTAGGAATATTGGGGGTCATGCTTGTTTATATATTCGAGCCCGGCTACTACCCCGCACAGCACAGACTAACTCTTCTATCATCATGATACATGCCGCAGAACAATATTGCGGGGCTTGAGCCAAGTTGGAAACTGCTCCCTCCGAACAAGTTGTTGAATGAGGCCATTTGAGCGTCACATAACCCGCTTATTAATTTCGCGTCTCGGAATATTCGGAACAGGCCACAATTATTGTTTTATACGCCTTCTTGTTACAACTAACCAATGCAGAACCTCGCACACAGCCGAGACTAGTTCGGACGGCCATGTCCGTGGTGCGCATCGCCAACCCAATCTTGGCTCTTATTGTCCAGCACCTTTGCAACAGCTGCATCCACTGCCGCGGCCTTGTTTCTGAGTAGACACGAGTATCCTAGCAGCATCGTGAGACTGAGGATCTACGCGGCCGGGCTGACTATACCCTTGCCCGCAATGTCCGGTGCGCTCCCTGCCCGGGCTCGTACATTCCGGATTCAGCACCTTCGCCGACGCCGGCCCGCCGACGCTGTCGAAAAGCACCCCGTCACTGCGCGCCGCCTGATCAAGCACTTGGGCAGTCATGGCCACGTCGTGACGGTCGCGGCTGCAGCCGCCCGCGAGTCCAGTGGTGAGGGAGAATTCGCGGCCCGGCCTGCAGGTCTGCACGACATCTAGCACGTGCAAGGCCTCGCGGACGACCTCGGGTCCCGACATGGTCGCCGGGTAGCAGCACGATTTTTAACGAGTCAACGGATGCCATGATACGAGTTACGTAGCACTAATCAGCAAATAAAAGGCTCACTATACAGGGTACAATATTTGTGCAACGAGCGAGCGGTAGCTGTGGCACTTGATGACGTCGTAATATGCAACAGGAAGCCGTGTCGAGCCGGATCGCAGTATAACCCCGCGATCCTACCGTATTAACCCCTCCCTCTAAAGACCAGGCGCGGGGAAAATGAGCCACGGCTTTCTATCAACTCCCTTGCTCCGCAAAATAGAACAACATCCGTTGATTCATATCCTGTGTCCGTAAATCCGTTTCCATAATGGCATCTGCACGACTAGACGGCAAAGTCGCCATCGTCACCGGCGGCGCCTCCGGCTTCGGCAAGGGCATCGCCGAAAAGTTCGTCCGCGAGGGTGCCAAGGTCGTCATTGCTGACTTGTCCGAGTCCAACGGCCGCGCCGTCGCCAGCGAGCTCGGCTGCTCCTTTGTCAAGACGGACGTGACGCGCCGCGCCGATTGGGAGGCCGTGCTGGCCGCCGCGCTCGCCACCTATCGTCACCTCGACATCGTCATCAACAACGCAGGCACAACCTACACGAATAAGCCCGCCAACGAGGTCACCGACGCCGAGTTTGACCTAGTTATGAATGTCAACGTCAAGTCCATCTACTTGTCCTCCTCAGTCGTCGTCGACTACTTTCTTCGCGAGCAGCGCCCCGGCTGCTTTATCCAAGTTGCGTCCACGGCGGGCATCCGGCCCCGGCCAGGCCTGACCTGGTACAACGCCTCCAAAGGCGCTGCCATCACGGCCACTAAAGCACTTGCCGTCGAGCACGGCCCGAGGCAGATTCGCTTCAATGCCGTCTCGCCTGTCATCGGGAGCACCCCCCTGTAAGTCACCTCCCTACCCTACACAGCATCACCGGCGAGCGCATAGTTTGTGGGCAAGGTAGCTCATAGCCTCTAGGACTCCAATGTTCTTGGGTAAGCCGGATACTCCCGAGAACCGTGCTGCTTTCGTCTCAACAATCCCTTTGGGGCGCCCCTCCACGCCCGCTGACGTCGCCAATACCTGCTGTTTCCTCGCCAGCGATGAGGCCAACTTTCTGACCGGCGTCAACGTCGAAGTTGACGGAGGTCGCTGCGTTTGACAATACCAACAGCCTTCAGTTAACATATGTCTCATCTTTCGCGTCGTGTACTGATGACCATGCCCCCCAATTCTTGGGACTTGTACGGGCGGCCGAGAGCCTTCTGGCATAGAGGGTAACTTTGCCGAGCTTTCCTATGGGTCTTGCAAGTTGGCCACTAATAACTAATAGACCACTGAAGAAATCACATTAACCAACTCTTCTTCACTCAATCTGGAACTCCGTTCCGCTGTGTCCGTTTTACCAGTGCGTATGCGCCAGTGATAACATTGCTCAAGTCGTCGAAACCGTTGCTCGTGGTTGCGTAATCTCCATTTCTCTCCCAACAACGCTACCGGGATACATCCCTCAAATCCCAAGGTGATCCTGTACCATGATACCGTCAAAATACATGCTATGCTATATACAGTGTTATTCTTCTCCTGGTTTTGTCTCATCTTACATAGCCTTCATAGCCTCAATCCTGCATTTTGGCTTGCACAAAACGCACCCGCCGCCCGCCTCGCCTCTGGGTCAATATCACCTACACGTACCACCATGCTCATACCAACCGCTTGGTGCCAGAGGATGTGGCAGTGAGCCAGCCACAGGCCACTATTTGTAAGGGGTAGACGAAGGACGACATGACCCATGCGCGGTATGTATACGGTGTCTTTGAGTAGGTGATTGAACGGGGCGCGTGGGTAGGCGTCGTGCTTGGACTCGGGGTCAAACGGATTGTATGTGCCCTGCTCGCCTTTGACTCCCTTGTGGCTTACCAGTACGTAGAATGACCTCCCGTGCTGAAAATTGTCAGCTGAAGTTTCACAACGATTCTCTACCACCACATGAAAATTCCATAGGTGAAGATCCACATACCAGATGGAAAGGGTGACCCTTGTCGTCTAGGTTGTTCACAACCATATCCATCCACCGTGGCTTGCGC
The DNA here is from genome assembly GCA_025583755.1 of Cordyceps tenuipes. Classification (NCBI taxonomy): domain Eukaryota; kingdom Fungi; phylum Ascomycota; class Sordariomycetes; order Hypocreales; family Cordycipitaceae; genus Cordyceps; species Cordyceps tenuipes. Next base: position 166,666 of record JANZYN010000038.1, read on the forward strand.
CCTGCCGCGCTGGCTTTGAAAGTCGACACGGTAAAGTTCTGCAGGGGGCTGGGCTCTTCGGCCAGACTTGGCCACTGCTCTTCATCAACCGCCAACAAGGGTGCCGCAAAGGCATCCTTGACAATCCATGATGAGTGATTGAACAGACCAGCAGGCCTGCTTGAATGGGTGGCGCGATTCTTGATAGTTGTGTAAAAGACGGCAGTTTCGGCGGGCTTGGTTGCGTCCGCAGCCTCGTCTGATAGGGACACCCCTTTGAGATCGGCCAGCGAAAGCATTTTCAAAGCATCGTCACGTCGTTCCATCTTCCTATCCGGTGTGCTACCCAGGTCACCAGCGGGGAACGACTGGATTCGAGTGAGAGCATAGTTTTTCAGTCGCATGTTGCTTCTCGGATTAGCCTTGCGGTACGCAACAATAAAGGGAAAAAAAAATAAAGAAAACTACTTACCCGTTGTCAAGCTCAATCGTCACGGTATTGATCGAATTTCCACCCCCGTCAGACTTGAGTCTCAATGTCTTATCGAGTACGACATCAACCCGCTCGCCAGGATACAAGATTCCAACCCCACCAGCAGTAGGGGTCGACCGATCGACTAGGCCATGGCCATCAACGGCGAGGACTTGCATGGTTCCGCGGTCGAAACTCATAGAAAATCCAGCGGAAGCACTGCGAGGATTAGTAACAGCTAGCAAATGGCCAGCAATGAACGTACCCAGTATTGACGATTCGCAGGCGCACACGGTTGGCATCTGGGAGACGGATATTGGGCTTTTGAAGCATGGTACAATTGAGTACACGGGCTGCGATAGCCTTAGAGCAGTTATACGCCCCAACGCCATTGATCAAGAGCGAGTCGGGGGCAGGCTATAAATTAGCTGGGCTCTTATTCCTGTGAGAAGCGACGTACCTCATATCCAAAGTGGTCTGCCTCATCATACCACTCGAGAACTCTATTAGCGGGCCAGTGATACCAGTCGCCAACAAGGAGGAGTTTCTCTTGCTCATAATTATACTTGGTCAGGTCGGTTTCCGTGTCTGCCGGCCTGTGTATAACGATGCCACCGTAGAGGCCGTCGGCTCGCTGAACGTGAGAATGGGCGTGGTACCTAGGCGATCAGTTCGCGACCAGCATGAAGGATTCCAAGGAAACCTACCAGTATGTGCCGTGCTGCGAGTCGTCTAGGGTAAATCGATATGTGAAGTTGTGGTTGTGGGCAATGGCACATTGGGTGACACCGACGACACCATCCATGGCGTTTGCGCCTAAGGCGGTTAGCTAGGCATCGTCAGGTCAGGCGAAGCAAAGTACCGTTCATGATCAAACCATGCCAATGTACAGAAATACCGTCGGTATCGTTTTCGACATGATTAAATATGTTTATTTCGAGCTCGTCGCCGGGACGAGCTTCAATGATGGGCCCGGGGAATTGGCCTGAAGAGTTAGCGAGGATTGGGTCGTAGTAGGCAAGAACGGAAGCCTACCATTGATAAGATAGACTTGCTTCTGCACGCCGTCAGGCTCGCGCAGCTCACGAGTGACATTCCATGACATGCGCAAACTCTTCGGGGCCCTGGCGATGTGTTCTTTTGGATGTAAGATGAAGCCGGCTTCCTGAGCTGGGTCTGGCAGGACGACTGGTGTTGGTGTGGGAGTCGGGATTGGAGGAAAGTTATCAACATGTGTCGTCGTGGGTGTCAAGCTGGGCTTCTGGTGTTGATCGGGATTAGGAGCAGGCCTAGTGGTCGTGTTGCGAGTAAAGACGTGAAGGATGAATAAAGACAAGAGTATGGTCAACAGGCCGCTGGCGAGAGCAATGGCGGGCAGCCATCGACGGCCGCGCGGGCGTTCAGGCCCAGCATGCATAGCGGCCAAGTCGTAGAATTGATCTCTCGGAGGCAGCGACGGTAGCCTGCCGGTGGATAGATATCGTGAGCCGGCTTGCCAGGCGAAGGAGCAAGGAGGGACTCGGGCCCGTCATCCGGCTAGCGGCGGCCAGGGGCTCAGTTGGAACGAGAGGTCGATGGTGCGGGCATGCGAGTAGAGGTGCAGACGGGCAAGTGCGGGATGCGTCAAGTGGCGAATCGATGGCGGATGGGATGGAAAGGTTGAGGAGGTAGACAAACTCAACGGAAGGATAAGATGAAGGTGTCGAGATGACAAGGTTGAGGCTACTGTGGACGGGGCAAAGTGTAGCGTGTGAAGAGGGGGGGGGGGGGGGCACTAAAACGACTGGCCAAGCCCCCTAAATTGAACTGGGGCGAACGCCTAACTGCGCTAGACCAAGCTCCCCTAGCCTCCGCTCCAGCGGGGTCGCTGGCGGGTGGTGGCGGCATGCATGCGGGGGAGGGCCGGCCTGGAGGTGGGGTCCGGGTCTGCCATCTATAGTGGCAGATGGGGTTGATAAATTATAAGTTGGGTTGATAGTTAGATTTCAGGGCCAGATAACTGTAACCTTCCCGAATAGCTGGTTGGTAGGGTTGGTAGTGCAAAAACTCAGTGGACAGCTAGCTCGATGCGGCAGCTCTTTACATTCTGGGTCTCCAGATTTGTCACACTTCCGACTGTACATTCAGCGTGACAGCGAAGAGTTCAAAAAGCATCAAGTAACGTCTCTCTCATGACAAAACTCAAACTAAAGAAAGGCGGTTTCCCGATGTACTGACTGAGCGTAGGTAGAATATACCTAGTAACTACGAAGAAGGCAGGCAGCAAATGGCGGGTTGGGTACCCGTCTGTGCAAAGCTTATAGCAGTCCCATACAACTGGTAATGCATTCTTCAACTAAGTTTTTACCTACCTACATAGTAGACACGTATCAGCATAATTTTAACCCAGTTTGAAACCTGCTGGTGTTCGAATTGCCACGTTGGATAGCTGCCTGCCCTGGCTCTTTTTTTTGGCTACATGCTGGGGCCCTCTTGCCATCACACACTGTCTGACTCTCGGAGCCAAACGCCACCGGCCGACCAGCCAGTTGCCTTTCCGTTTGCAGCTATGTAGATGATCAATATCTAGGTAGCTAGATAATTGAATTTTTGCTCAAGGCCGTGTTTCCTGTTAGGGAGCCTAATTCCTATTAGGCCCACTTACATCACACAGGGCATGTCTCGAAGCCCCCCTCCCGTATTGGTAGGTAGGCGGGTAGTGTTGTCACTACTAACTTAACAGGTACTGTCAAGGTAGTTACCACACACTAAAGATGTTACGTGAGAGCCTCGTTTTACCGCCTCGCTATTTCTTAATTCTTAATTCTTTACACTATGTGACTTAGTACTTACTATTACGTACACTTCAGGGTTATTTGGCCCTCTATTTCGCCTAATCAAGTCGTTCGATACACGGAGTAGATTGACGAAACCTAGGTCTTTTAGGCGTGGCAGTAAAGCCGACCCACCCTAATAAATAAATATTCCGGTCTCGACTGCCTCTCCTCTTAAAAACTTGGCTCTGTTCCTCTTTGAAGTTCGCCATTTGGTGATTCCATCAGGAATTCTGCCCACACCATGAGGTCAACCGACGGTCCTTTGTGGACGACTCTGGCCGCCGTCGCCGCTGCCGCCGCCGTCCAAGCCACTTCGCTGGCAGATGTCAAGCACATCGTGCTTTTCATGCAAGAAAACCGGTCCTTTGACCATGTTCGTATCATTTCTGATGTCCTTCTGTAAGGCGCAAGCGCGACTAACTTCTTTACAGTACTTTGGGACAATGGCTGGCGTCCGAGGCTTCGGCGATCCCAACGTCCAGGTCAATCCCAATGGCCACACAGTCTTTGAACAGTAAGTCCTGCCTACGAAGAAACCTACAAACTGCAATGAAAGAGTTGCCTGACAACCCGGACAAGACAAATGAGCAAGGCCAAGAACGGGACGAAAACCCTCAAGCCCTGGCACATCAACTACCTCGGCGGCGAATGGAAACAGTCAACACAATGCATGGGTGGCGGTGACAATGGCTGGGACACTATGCACAACGCCTACCATGATGGGCTTGGAGACAAATGGACGTACGCTGATGCAGGCGGTAGCTACGCCATGGGTTATTTTAAGCGACCAGACATCGCCACGCATTTTGACATTGCTGAAGGCTGGACGGTGCTGGATATGAACACTCAGAGTGTGCTGGCCGCTACAGATCCAAACCGCATCATGTGGATGAGCGGTTCCATCAATATTCCTGGCTCACCTACCAATCCCGACGGTGAGGGTGGCCTCATTATCGACAACACTGCGACTCCTGGTAAGTGCCCATAATGAACCGGCGCAACTCTTGGATTTGTAGTTGGGCTCAATTTTCTAACTGGATAGGTTGCGAACAACCTAAAATCAACTGTTTCCCTTTCGTCTGGAAGACTTTTCCCGAATATCTTGAGGATGCTGGTGTCTCGTGGCAGGTTTGGCAAGACTTTGACAACTTTGAAGATAACATGCTTGCCTACTTCGAACAATATCAAACCGCTGCGAACGGGTCTGCGTTGCGTAACAAGGGAAACTCGTATCCCGGTCTCGACGCCTTCTACGATGCTGCAAAACGAGGTACCTTGCCCCAGGTCAGCATCATTGTTGGTCCACAGGAGCTAGCCGAACACTCGCCCAATATGCCAATTGACGGTGCTTGGCTACAAAAACAGGTTGTGGACGCGGTTACCGGCAGCCCTGCCTATAATGAGACAGTTCTCATCATCAGCTACGATGGTAGGTCGATGTTTGTTCAGTTGCCCGACAGCCTGCTAACGTATCGAAGAGCAAGGTGGTTGGATGGATCACGTCGTGCCCATGGTCGCACCCAAGGACACTCCAGGTGAATGGCTCAACATAAAAGCGCTCGGGGGCGAAAGCCCTGTCGGACCGGGCTGGCGAGTGCCACGCTACATCATCTCGCCGTGGACGCGGGGTGGCCATGTCTTCACCGAGGTGTCGGACCACACCTCCGACATCATGTTTGTCGAAGCCTGGGCCAAGGCAAATGGATACAAGGTGGAGGTGGCCAACATTACACCTTGGCGCCGCAGACACATGTCGAACCTGGTCAATGCTTTTGACTTCGGTCGTGTGAGTGAGGTTATTGGCCAGTTGCGCTGTAAGGATGCTGACCATTTAGGCGGACTACTCAGTCCCACCAATCGCTGCGGTGCGCATGCCTGAGACGGACCCGGATAAGCCTTGGTCGGGTAACCTTACTCTTGGTTCTTTGGACGGCCCGTGGGTTGGGCCAGCCAAGTGTCTACAAGAACACGGAATCGGCAATCGGCCGCCGGTGCCGTTTGGCAAGGAGAACGCGAATCAAGACATGTCGTCACTGGTGGAAGACGGGTTCAAACGTATGCGGGGCCAAGCGACGGAAGGGCGCTATGTGGTATTCCAGGCCAATGGCAAAGCGCTGACGAACCAAGAACATGTCGTCGGCCTAAGCAGCGGCAATGAAAAGCACGACAAGATTGAGCAGCGATGGATCCTGCACAGTCTAACCGACTACGGGAAACAATTCTACCTGCAGTCAGCCAAGGACAAGCAGTACATTCAGGCGGAAGGCAAGTTGACAGAGGATAAGAACAAGGCCTTGACGTTTACGATTGACTATGACGCTGATACGGCCACGTACACGCTGTCTACGGGAACGGACAAGCGCGCGTTGACAGACGGGACAATGACGGACGCGAGAAGCGCCAAACGCGAGGTTAACTGGAGCTGGGGTGATAGCAAGTTTACAGCGTACGCCGTCTCATACAAGTCATAGCGTGGGGCTCGTTCGAGTGGTGGCACGATGACTGGATGATGTTGTGATTTTGTTGGAGTTATTGCGGACAGACGTCATGGGGAGGGGCGATTGGGAGTTCAGGGGTCTCTGCCCGTGAGTGCCACGTCTCCTTTTTGGGGGGACAGTGGGCGGCATAATAGGGCCGATATCCATGATTTCACATTTCGGCGCAAGGCACTCTATTCTTATCCCCTTTGCGGGACGTGGCCGAGGGCTTGCGGATATGCGGGCCGGATGGCTTGCCGGGAAGTGAGAACTGAGTCAATTCATAATTGATGGGACGCAGGTATGGATCTGGCGTTGACGGAGACGGCCGATGTCGAGCAGATGAGGCGGTGTGGGTGAGGTGGATATGGAGTTTGGTGTTGTTATTAGACATTGGAATTATTTTATAAGCGTAGCTTTTATAGATAGATTTTATTGACACGACTGTGGCATGTTGACTCAGTTTACCAACGGCTGCTTGCTGTACAGATTATTGTGCACTATTGCCAGGTAATATTTGAATCTCTGTAATGATTACGCAGTGGTCTGATGGGGCTCCTCGGCAGGATGGGAGGAGGCTCTATCTTGGTGTCTCGGCAAGTCGATCGATGCGATGAGAAGCTAGCTCGCTATGCTGCGGTGGTAGGGAACCAGGATCATGACTAGGTCGTCAAGTGTCGCGTGCTGAGGTGGTGATGAGTGAATGAATGAAGCTGAGTGAATTGATTGTGTGTTGAAACGGGGGACAGGGCAGGTTCATGCGAGTGTCCAATCACAGGCGGGACCGCGCTCGGGGTGGGGGGGGCCCCAGGGGTGAGGAGGGGTTAGGGGACACCACGTTTCGGTGCGCGCTGCCACGTTTTTCGTAGTGGTCGTCGACTGCACTTGAAGAAGGAACGAAGAAGAAGGAAAAAGGAAAAGGAAGCAGACGGTGGAATATTTCTTGTGCTTCTAGAATATAGATGCTGCACGCACATCGATCGAGAGCAAGAGGCTGGCGATTTGGACGGATGAGATGCGGCCCCGGATCTGCCTTGGCTTTGCCGAGCTGTCGGGTACAAAGTACACAGGACAAGGACAGGGAAGTGACGAGAAGACCCCTTCGACCCTTCAACCCCCCATCCCATCCCATCCCATTGTCTCTTCGCTGGTGTCTGGGTCGGTTGGTGGCGCCGACGGAGACGGCCGGGTACGCCGTCGGGTTGCGGCGGAAACGAAGGGGACGCCCTGGGATTTCTCCTTTCTTTCTGTCCGCCTCCCCTCCCCTCCCCTCCCTTTGCCCTTTGCTCGACTATTGCCGTGAGCAGTTGTCACACCGTAGACGGCTATTGAAGGAGATGGATGGAGGAGGGCGGGGGTCGAAAAGCTTAATGCTATTGCATTGGGTTGGAGTATGTTGGGGTATAGGTAGGCAGTTGCTGGATGGACATTGCATACGTCTGGCAGGATGTCATGTCATCCATCATCTATTCAAGTGACATTATCGCCTGTTGGTTGCGGTCATAACTCGGCAACGAGTGTGCCAGCCAACTGCCTACCTACCAAGCCAACTACCAACTAGTTACCTTGGTAGTGAGCTGACGGAACTTATTATTATTAGTATACCTGCTACTAAGATAAGCGATGTACCCAACGCCTGCCTATCAATCACAGGCAAAACCAACCCATGGTTCCAGCAAATTCTTGACTCGTCGACGAATGTAAAAGTGATACTAATCAGCCTGCTTAATCTTATTCATCCCCTTCAATTGCCTATCCCTGCTGCTGCCTGCTATTCCTTTCGCTTCTCGCCGAGCTTCCCTCTTGTACTAGCTGGAACCCCATGCGCCATCCCAATCCCCCATCCCGCCTATCGACGCCACTGCAGGGGGGCAACGCCTCTGTAGAATCCCCGAAATCCACCAAAAACTGCTCGCTTCACGCCCTAAAACCGCCAGACAGAAAGATTTGCAGCAACCGCTTCCATAATCATCTTTCCCCCGCTTTCCAACTCGCTTTTTCTTTTGCAATCTTTGCTTGCCTGCCTCATGCAAGACAATAACGACTCCCCGTCCTCCCTCCATCTTTTAATCTCTGTCATTCCACTTCCACTCCCCTTTTCTAACCCTTCCATCGCTCACTCGACACGCACAACAAAAGCAGCAACAACAGCAACACCATCATCATCGTCGTCATCATCCTTCTCCTTCTCGTCTCCTCCTCGTCTCCTCCTCGTCTCCTCCTCCGCTCATGTCAGGCTGCAGCTTCCGTGCATATCCCTTTTCCGAAATGCGTCAGTAACACATCCTGAATCCGGCTGCGGCGCTGTACCACCTCCAAGTAGAAGCTACATACCTCGACCGACTCACCTCATCTCGCCTCGCCTCGCCTCGCCTCGCCTCGGCTTGCCTCTCTCTGCCCCTATGCGAGCCATGCCCATCATTCGCAGCAGGACAGGCTGCTTCACCTGTCGTCGCCGCAAGAAGAAGTGCAACGAGGAAAAGCCGCTCTGTAGCGGCTGCCGACGCAACCACCTCGAGTGTACCTGGCCTACCGAGAATGCCAGCGCCAGCGCCCTGCAGACACGCACCAAGAACCTCCCCACGTCGCCCTCCATCTCCAAGACACCGCCGAATCGGCCTCGTGCCACCTCTTTCGCCGACAAGCCTGATCATGTCACATCAGTCCAACACAGCCCAGCAGCGAGACAACGCGCACAGTCACACTCCTCCTCGGAGAGCAACAACGATCTCGGAGATATCGAGATGATGCTTCCTCGCGACGTCGATGACCCCCACCCTCTCCTTGGCGCAGACACATCGTTGCCCATCATGCCTGCGTCGCCAGTCGCCTCCAACGCCGACATGTTTCAAGACTCGCAGGCCGTAGCCATCTCATCCATGAGCCTCGCCGCAGACCCCTCATTTCTCGCCCTTTCGCCGCTTTCCCTGCTCCCCAACCACAGCCGCGAATCGTCTGACCTTCTCAGCTACTACCTCCATCGCACTGCCAACAGTATGGGCAACGGCTCCACTGACATCAACCCATTCATTACAAAGCTCGTACCGCTCGCCTTTGCCAATCCCATGGTCCTCCAACTGCTCCTGGCCCAGAGCGCCGCCCATCGACAGTCCGCCGAGGCTGGCACACTCGGCACCGAAGTTGCCCACCACTACTATACCGACTCCCTTCGCATGTTTCGCAACGTCGTCGACGAGTATGTCTTGGGTAAGGAGGAGAATACTCTTGCCTTGACGGTTGGTAGCTTGATCTTGTGCCTGACAGAGGTCGCGAGGGGTGATATCCACGGCACCGTCTTTGATCATCTACGCGCCTCCGAGTCACTGCTCAACCTGCTGCTGACGCGCCCCAAGTCCGAGGTTCCCGAGGATCTTCCCGATTTTCTCGTCGAGTTTGCCATTCACATGACAGTTACCAGTATCATGTCCCCTGACCACAGCCGCCCGCCTCCTGAGCTGAGCCCGGCCATTGAGGGCATGGCCCGTACTCTAATTTCCAAGGGATATGTCGGCCAGCTGTCGGGCTGCTGGCTCGAGCTGCTGCTCCTCATACCTCACATCTATCACCTTGGCCATCGCATCATGGCCACTCGCGCTGACGGCAAGATGGCGCCGGAGCCAGACGACATAATCACCTTTGGCATCCTGCAGTCGCAAATCATGGCCTTCCTCCCTGACTTGTCCGTAAATCCGTACTCACGACTAGCTGGTCTCGTCTTCAAGCAAGGTGTGCTCCTCTACCTATGGAGCATTCTCGGCACTCCGCATCAACAGCGTGGGAATGAGGCCCACATGAGCCTCATGACAAACGCCGTCTCTGACGCCCTATCTCTTCTGAGCCAGTTCCCGGCCAACCTGCGCATCAATACTAGCCTGTGCTGGCCCCTGACTGTCATTGGATGCTGCACAACCGATGCCGAGGTGCAACAGGTTCTGCGGCAGAGGCTGCAGATGATGCATAGGACGATTGGCCTTGGTAACATGAAGGAAACACTGCTCCTTCTGGAACATATATGGACAAAGGCACCAGAAGATGTGAGTCCCTGGAAGCTGTCAGAGGTAATGCAGGATCGCCAAGTGTGGATATCCTTTGCGTGAGAAGGAAAATGCGTGCGGTTATTCGTTATTAGGCGACATTAGTGCCGCATCACCAGCGACCCTTGTGAGAGTATCGCCACCTTGTGTGGTAAAAGGCTTGAATACCGCGGCAGAAATTACAGGCCAACCAGTGTTGCCCTATCTGCTTGGTTGCCCAATTTTGACTGCCATGGCTTCACCGACGATAGCTTGGTTTATTCTCAGGCTACTCGCCGTGGATTTGTCGGGTTAATCTGTGGCACGGTCGCTTGCTGTGCAATCTTGAGGTTGCTAGTCTGCAGCTGCATTACCTTGGCCGTAGACCCGCGGCGGTGAAGTTTTGGGCCTTGAGGCTCGTATATGGTGAGCGCCTAAAAGTGACGAGGAAAATTGACGAGGGATGCGGATAGTATCGAGGGTACGATTATGTGACTGGGGTTGAGATATGGGAACTATATTTGACATTAGCGTCAGCATTTTCAGCATTTCCAGTTCTGTTTATTCCACCAATAATCGAAAACGTTACCTTTCAGGCATTTTCCAGTTCCCTTGGCACCACTTGCATGTTGGAAGTACAAGTGAAGAATAGAGAGAAAAGGGGCAAGAAGGGAACGGCAAGGTTGGTGAGGACAGGGATGGTGCGGGTGGTGTGGTTTATAACAAAGTTGAGGTTGACGAGGGCGCACCGCTGCCGCGAGCCGCTGTGGGGGTCGGCCTCATAGAGATATACATAGACATACATACATACATACATACACACATACGGACGTACATGGATCACACATACATACATGCGTACATCCGAGGAGATGAGGATGTGCTCCACGCTTTCTAGTCGGAGCCGCGGTAGCAGAAACGATCGGCAGTAGGATTCTACTCTTGAGCTGGGTAAGAGTGCATGACATTTGACATGACGATGTTGCAACGTTACCGGTTGATGCCATCGGAAAGACATCCGGGTCTTCGGAATCGAGGTGACGTCTTGTGTGGCGACATCGCCGAGGCAGAATGATGAAACACGCGTCCGGAAAATGGAAGATGGGATTTTAGAGGACAACTTGCCGCTCATTTGTCAGTGCCTGTGAAAGAGGGGTATCTCCCCGGTAAGCCCGATTATGCCTCCATCGCCTTTGCTCTGTGTCATGGTCATGGGAGGGGGGGTCATGGCAAGGAAAACCCGATCCTGGACTCTAGGGTATGACCAGCGCTAGGATCCGCGCTGATTAGCCGGCCCCTGATCTTGACACGGGTAGAAGCGCTCTCCAAATTAATAATATATATATTTACGGAGTAGTGAAAATTAGGATTAATTTTCCCCAAATTTCCCCATTGCTCCAGCGCTTCCCCAGTCCCCTTTTGTTTCTTCATCCTTGCCTGTCTCATTCTGCAGTGGCCAATCACACGCTTCCTGCTTATCTCGGGCTTCACTAATGAGACCCCGTCCGCCCACTTATGCGCGACACAAACAGCAAGGTCAGGTTGCGTTGGGCAGTTTCCTTATCTTTCACAAGGTATGTATGTACTGTAAATAATAGAGGAAAGTAATTTGTATCTGCTAGTTTTGTATTATTTTCCTTTTAAAAACCCCGGGCCCTCTTTTCCAACTCTTGAATGCTAGCAAAAACTCATCGCTTTCATGCTCTAATGGATGCATGCACCAAAAACAACCAACCAGCCCATCTTGGGTGAGGGATTTCGACCGGCGACGGCTACGACAATGCAGCTCGCTTCGCATCCAGCAGGAATCCACAAACCTTTGTCGCCAGCATCTTGCCACAGTGCGGCCAGCTCACGCGGCTCATGCCGTCCTGGTACATCTCCTCGGAGAAGAAGCCCATGGCATGACGCCCCCTGAGGATGAGCGTCATGGTCTCCTCGTCAAACTCGGGATGCCCTTGGAACGAGAGAATGCGGCCGGCTCTGTACATGCCGTGAATGCCGCAGTGCGCAGAGCCGCCGATGCTGTCGACGCCGGGCGGCAGCGCCGTGACGGCATCACGGTGTGTCTGATGCATATGCTGAGGGCATGTCAGCATGATGGAAGGCTGCACGTGAAGAATGAGCATCACTTACAATAGTCGGCACGCCGAAAAAGCGCCGGCCAGTCGCGCTCAGGTCGATCCGAGTCACCGAATTCTCCCAGCCGCCCGGGCTGACCTCGACGCGACCGCCGAGCACACGCGCCATGATCTGGTGGCCGAAGCAGATGCCGACCACGGGCTTGCGCGAGTTTTTGAAAAAGTCTGCGAGGTAGTCGATGAGGGCAATAATCCAGGGCGTATCGTCGAACGCGGTGTGCTCTGCGCTGGTCAGTCTTGCCCATTCTCGTCTGCTTCTTCTCCTGGCATCGTCTTGGGGCCGGGTGTGGGCTACGGGGGCGGGGGGCGGGCGGGCGAGACTCACTGCTGCCAGAAATCATGAGGCCGTCAAAGTCCTCAAAGACCGGGTACACATGCGCGCTGACGACATCCCACTTTGTGACGACCAGCTCCGTCTGCGCATCGCCGCCAGGGAGCCCGCGCATGCCCTCGGAGAGGAGGCTGTGAAACATGTCCCCGTAGGAGCCCCGGAGTTCGACTACGCCCGGGAAGGGGACATCGCACTCGAGCACGGCGAGACGAAACTGAGCCATGGCAAAAGTAATACGAAGTGGGAGGGGACTGGTGAATGTGTATTGGTATATGGGTTGTGGCCAAGTTGTCAAGTGTCTTCCCAAGGTAAGCAAGATACGGTCCAACAGCGTTCTGCGAAGAGGAAAGAGGGGAAGAGAACTTGGCAGCAAGGTCAGATGGCGACAGGAAAAAAAAAACGAAAGAGGGCCACAACGACTCCTGGCTGGCCAGACCTGAGAGCCACAGCACTACGCAGACTCTCCGCTGCCCGTTGCCGCTACTACCAGACAACTTGTCCGACAAGGAGAGCTCACTACGTCAAGTGTGGGAATCCCATGACCGAGAACCCATGTCGTGTCCGAGTTGGTAATCTCACACTCACACACACCAAGCACGGGCTGGCCTCCGATACCTCCTTGGTCGTCGTGCGGAGCTACGAGGGGAGGAGGGAGGCGGGCGGGGTTGGTCGTGGCTGTCGTGCCCTTGATGGGCAGAATTTTCCCTCCCCCCCTTGCTTCCGCAGCGAGGACGTGTAAACGGATATTCGTGACCTGATGGAAACCCATACCCACGCTGAGAAGGTCGTGATTGGATCGAACCACCATGCTTCCCCTTTGCTCCCCCCACCGCGTTCCTACCCGTAGCAAGCTAGACCGGGATCCCCACCGGCGCCGCGCTCCGGTCCCGGCGGCCGGGGTTCGTCTTGGTCCCGCTGACGTCCTTTTTCTACTTTGGCTTGAGAAAATGGAGCTTGGGGACTTTCAAGCTGAGCTAGTGCGCACTTTTCATTTTCTTGTTGAAGATGGAATCTGTAGGCATGTGCGTCGACGGGCCGTTCTTCTCAGTCGCATCAAATGTCCACCGGGAAGTGCCGAAAGTGGGCGCTGGCAAGTGGCTCTAGACCATAATAAAGCATCATAATAAAGCATCTGAAATAATAAGTGAAGAGCTGCCTTGTCGAATCGCCTGGTCGCCAACTTGCAGACGGATCCTGCACGTCGCCCACGAGGCTCAGTAGAGGCGCCGCTATAGTTGGTAACGGACGAACAAAAAAAAAAGAGCCACTACATATTCCATCAGGCATTTTTTCGGCTGGATGGACTCGGCGAATAATTTATACTCCTCTCCAGCGCTGAGTTTGCGCATCTCGATGTTGGAGCGCAGCGTAAATCGTATCTGGACGCTCGCAGGCGACTTTCCTCCTTGCATATCTGTCATGAGGACCTGTCCAAGTGGCCAGGAAGCACTTGAGCCGTTTCGGAACCCGGATGGTACTTGGCATGAAATTGCATTGCTGCCAGTCAAGCAGCGGTCTGTGCCTGTCCTGGTTGCCCTCGAATTTTGAAGCGAGTGGGAATATGACTAGGTTCGACATCACGAGCACCATCAGGGAGCCGAGTACGTTACTGGCGAAGACCTTAGTGAAGAAAATCGGCCTTTTTCACGCGAGATGCAGGAGGAGGAGGAGGACACTGAGTTTCTGAACAAATGCTGTGGCAAAGGGAGACCGATCAACTGGAGAGCTCCTACCCTGGAGGTTGATCCTCCATTGCATCCCCGGGTGGCCCTCGAGTCCACGTGGTTAGAATCACTCATTAGGCAGTTGTGACCCTAGCATGATGCATCACAAAGATCTTGGCTGCGCTCTCAGAAATGTATCTTCATTATTGAGTGAGTAGTTATTCACGGGCGCTCAAGACCGACCACCACTTACAGCTGACAGCAACCTAGCAGGGTTCCAAATACGGCCAAGAAAACGAGCTCCTTTGCTCAACAGTATTTGATTCCCTCACCAACGCATCGACATTCTAACCATCTAACATCGTCATGTTCCCACCAAACAAATTCGTCACTCCAGCTTGGCCAAAGCCTGCATGATCCCACCAGGCGGCCGTCAGTTCCCTCTTGGCCGCGCTCTTCGGCTTGGGCACAAATGCCCACGCTCCGACAGTCAGGCAACCAAAAGCGTCCGACCTGAACCTGTAGAGAGCCCCCATCGTGTCTTCGTTGTCTCCGTCGCACGTAAACAGGGCGGGCAGCGCCGCCTTGCAAAACTCCTTGATGCTGCTGCGCTTGATCGGGCAGTCGGACAGCGCCTCGGGAACAATCTTGAACGACACGCGGCGGCCCTTTTCCGCATCGTCCCAGCCCACAAAGATCTCGTCGTCGGGGAACGGCGGGTCCGAGTCGCAGTAGCCGCTGATGACCTTGCGGGCGTTGGCGCGGTTCATCTTGACCATCTCCTGGGGCACCGTGTCCTTGTCAAAGCAGGAGATGCAGTGCGGCTTGCCCTTGCCGTCCTGGAGCGTCGGCAGGTAGATGTTCTGCCCGTTCTTCGGGTACGGGCACTCGGGATTCGTCGGGCCCGGGTTCTTGACCGGGCCGTCGCCGTCCATCCAGTCACCGCCGCGGCCCCCGGAGCCGATGAGGGCAGCCTTGTCGTTGGGGTTGTACGCGTACGTCTCCTGCGCCTCGCACGAGGCTGTCCGCGTCGTGGTGGTGGTGGTGCCGGTGACGTCGCACGCCGTCGTCGTCCTTGAGCAGCGCGGCTTCTTGCACACAGTCGTCGTCGTCTGCGGGTACTTGGAAACGGTGCAGGCCACCTCGCAGAACGACGCCGTGTTCATCCTTCGGCAGTCGTCCTTGCCGTCCTTGCCGCCCGAGTCCGCGAAGCAGCCGGCGCCGACGCAGTTCTTGGTGTCGCAGAAGGGGCCGATGCAGCCGCAGATGCCGATGCACTTGCTGTCCAGCGGCTTGCAAAAGGCTCTGCATTTGGTTCCGCAGTCCGACCTGCACGTGGGCCTCGGCGGACCCCGGGTTGGCGTGACCCGGTCTGGGAATCCCACCGGCGGAGGGCCGATGTGATCCGTCGTCGTCGGGTACGGTCCAGGGCTGTAGGTCCACGTCTCAGCGGGGATGTCGTCTCGCTCGCTTTTTGTAAGTGTGATGGGAGGGATATTGAAGCTAGGCCACAGAAAAATAATGCCGGCAGTCTGATTATCGTCGCCGTCTCCTTTGGTTCTTCCATCCCAAGGAGCATTCCACAGCGAAACCACATCAGTAGTGATTGGGGGAATGCTGATGACAGTTGAGGTCTCGCGTGATCCTTTGCTGGTCACGACACCGCCCTCTGTGGTGATCCTGCTCGCCCAGTTCTCCTCGTACGTCACCGTCTCCTCAGGGATGACGACTGTCGTCGGCTTATCCAGCCTCCACGGAGGAAAGACAAAATTGCAAGGGGGCTGACACTGGACATGAGGTTCCTTGTCCTTGTAGATGCTGCCGTCAATATAGACCGGGGCCGCACCAGAATCGCCATCGCCGTCACCTCCAGAGCCGTAGTCGGCGTCGAGATCGACAGCCCAGTCTGAGACGCCCCCGAAATTCAAGCGCGTCACCCACCGAACCTGGTATTGATAACGCGGCTCAGTCATCCAAGACACCCATTCCACGTCATCGTAGACGACAATGTCCCCGTCGTTGGTCGAGTGCTGCTCTACCTTCCGCCCAGAGGCTATGATGTCGCGGATTTCATAGTTGGAGATGTAGCCTCTTGTGTCTGTGCACCTGCCCTTGGCCGCGCCGGATTCTGGGCCAGTATACGTGCAGTCACTGCCCCAGCAACCAGGTGTCGTCATTCTAAAAGTTCGCCCGTACAGGGCCATGCCGATGACCAGCTTGTTCGAGGGCACACCAGCCTTGGTTACCATAGCCAGCGCGTATTCTATCTCGGTCTGGTTGGTGTGATGGCGTAGACAGTTTCCAGCAGGGCAGCCGTCACTGAAAATTTTAGTCGTTTGCCATCATAAGAAAGGGAATTGAACCCGTCGAAAAACTTACGTTGCCCATTTGTTGTTATAGTCCCACTGTCCGTGAAGATCGTAGGTCATGTAGATGATGTAGTCCAGAACCTTGGACATCTCTGCAATGGGGAACCCTTTCAGATACCAATACGATGCAGGAGCTGCCATACCAAGTGTCTTGCCCTGGGGAAGCTGTTCTTTCAGAACCTTGAGGAACTCGAGGTAGTTATCACCATCTTTAGGGTCACCAGGTGGGATCCCGGGAATATCCGGAGCTCCTATGACGGGAAACTCTGTCAATGACGAAAATGCAATGTTGAATTATTTAAGCACTTACCAGGATATTCCCAATCAAAATCCACACCGTCCAGGCCATGGTTCGTGAGAAACTAGCCCGTGTCAGTTATCAATCGCCTCCGCGATCTGGCCACTATCGGGAGCCTTACCTTCACGACATTCTCCGCAAATCTTCTTCTCTGGTCTGGGGTTACCGATTGCCGAAAAATAGGATAGGTATCATGTTCAGTTGAAAAGGACCAGCCACCAAAAGATACGATGCGCTTGACATCCTTTAGCGCCTTGAACTCTTCAAACACCTTGGATACCTTGCCAATGTCGACGTCAAAGTCTTGCGTAATGCCAGCGAACGCAAAGTGCTGGATGTCGTAGTTAGATAAAATCACGCCTGGAGAGGGTTATCATTGGAATGAGACTTACGATATGCGTGTAACGCTTAGTGTCGATGTGCTGAGGCTACTCGATTGTTAGGGCTCGTATTGCCAAGAGCTAGGACTTTTCTGAGCTCACCTTCATGTGAAGACACTGTCTCTCCAGGTTCCAAGCTTCAAAGTACCCTACCCTCATAAACTGTGCCGGAGGAGAAGGATCGCTGCGGATGTCCATACCACAGCTGGAGATGCACCCGTTGGCGCCTGGCTTGGACGTCCCGGGAGCACCAGTGTCTGCGGGACTCGGTGTGCAAAAGTCCCGGTTGAGGCCACACTGACCCCAAACGTTGCAGCAAGCCTTGAGCGGGCAAGGGTTAAGGTCGGCCAAGTTGGTACCGCTATACGGCTTCTTCGTCCCAGGGACTTGCGGTCCGCACAGCGCGTTGGCGATCGGAGCCGGCATGGGAGGGCTGCCCTTGGACAAGCAGATGTTGCTGTCGGCCATGAGATGGTCACAGCCAGCCCAGCCCCACGTGTTTTTGTTAAACTCCTCCAGCTCAGACACCTCAAGGGAGTTCTTGGTGGCAATGGCATGGCAGTAGTCTCCGGCCTGGATGCGGTATGCCTTGCAAGAACCGTCAGGCTCAGGCTTGGGGCGGAAGTCTGGGAGAGCGCCCGAAGAGCAACAAATTGCCTGGCCAACGGCAAGGGTGCTACAGAGATTCTCCTTTGGGTTGTACTTGGCGAGGTCGTTGGGATTGATGTTGCATCGCTCTGCCAGCTTTGCACAACCGTCACCAGCGTCTACCTGGATATACCGGCACGTATCGTCTCTCTTGTCTTTCTTACCACCGGTGATAGTGGTAGAGCCAATATCAGAATCAATGCGTAGCTTGTCTCCTTGAATCATTGAGATGCTGTCCTTGTCCCAATCCTCCGTCTGGTCGAGTGATGTGAGGCAGGCGGCGTCGTTCCAACCTCTCAGGCTCATTTGCACAGAAGCAAGGTCTCCCGTTTTGTCAACGAAAACGCCAAAGATCTGTGAGCCCAGTGTTTTGTCTTTGCAATGCTGGAGAGCGATTTGCTCAGCAGCCATACCGCCTGCTCGCTCGGTAAACTTGCGCATGAGCCTAGCAACGGACTGCTTCTGTACCTGTCGCCCCGCATAGACACCGGCAATGACATTTCCAGCCTTGCTGAACAAGATGGAGGCTTGAGCGGAATTTTCATCCTCAGGCTTGCTCAACTCGGAAGCAAAAGCGTCAGATATCTTGAAGATATTGTTGGGGTTGGATTCACCACCCTGTTGCGCTTGGCTCCATGACAGCTGCAGGCCCTTCGAGGTATCAGGCGCATCAACAGCAGAGCTGGTTTTATTGAAGGAGAAAAATTGCCTCTTCTGTTGCTGGCTGCCTGAAGCTTGACATGCCCGGAGGTAGGCACCGGACTGGCCATCGATTTTGGCATACAGGTTGAGGCGGAACAGGACTGTCTCGTTGCAGTTGTTCAGGTCTCGAATATCTCCATAGTGAGACCACGAATCAGCCGTGGCCCTGCAGGGTAGAGGGCATCTTGCTGAAGAGGAAAAAGGGTCAAAGACTGATGATGATGGGATTTTAGCAGCCGTGAAGGGAAAAAAAGAAAGTAAAAAGCACGCCCAGAAAGCGACAGCGGTGAGCCGATGCGTAGGCATAATGGCAACTTGCAACCTTGTGTCGATGCAGAAGACTAAGCTGAATGACAGGAGTCCGGATCAGCCGCTTTCTGTCTCAACTCGAGTTATCTATTGTAATAGAGTCCCGGCGGTAGCCTAACCTTTCTGTCTATTAGAATATAGTAGCTGTAGGACGCTCTTCCGAGAAACCGACGTTTGCAGGAACGTGTATGTACTCTGCGCTGTGCAAGATTAACACCCACTTTTACAACAGGGGATGCTGCACTGATAACACCCACGGGGGGAACTATTTGTCCAGTTTTTTCATCTGGTTCAGCCTTTGGCAGTCTTGGCAGCCTCCACAGTCTGGCCTTCACGATAGTTGAACTGAAGACAGGACACCCTTTTGACTGGGTGTCGATGGTCCGCCATAAACGAGCCGTCCCGGTCCGTATGACATGGAGACACCGATATCATGTCAGGCGTCGGCCTAGACCATGGTGTATTTATTATTAAGGTTGCATCGAGCCTTGCCGATCAGCGGACCGAATATCAAATATCGGAAATATCTCGAAAGGGTAATACCGACGGTTCTCTAGCAGGGGGGTTTTCTTGGCAGGCCTTGCAGGGTGAACGGACCAGAGCCCAGCCGGCAAACATCGGCACAAGAAAAGGGATTCTTTATTGAATCTGCACTCGAGATGGTGTGTTTCTGTAGCATAGACTGCGAGCTAGCGAAAGCTAGCTATACTGCAAATTTAACAAGATAATAAGCGTCATATAACCTACAGCCTAATGATGCAGTCTTGTCACCCGACGTCAGCTTGTGGGTATCTCGGGTTTGCCTACTGTGCCCTCCGCGACCCTCCTTGCCAGAATGTAGGGTATTCGAGGATGCGAATTGTGGAATGCGTACCTATAATTATTGTCAAAAGAGGGCTTGGCTGCGGCCACATCACACGGCAGTTGATGAACCCCTCTTCGTGTTAACAATAAATCGCCGCGGTCGTTCATTTTCTACCAAAACAAGGCCGAAAACCGACACACGAGGCGAAGCAGTTAACGAGCAAAAGCTATGGCCTCCTCAAACATTTTGCGACTGCTGCTGATAGCTCTTGTGGCGGTCTTGGGGGCAGCGTTCACCAGACTGTAAGATGTCTTGCCTTGATTAACTTGAACAATTGTCCCTACTAACAAGCAACCAAGGGATGAGAAAGTATTCGCCGTACTACCACGTGGTCTGGAGGACGGCATTGACCTACCCGAGCAAGAGCCGCAGTGCTATGCTTCTTGTGAGCTTGACAGCTGTGGAAGAACATCCTGTTCGGCGTGGGGAAACTTTGCCCTGAAACGAAGAGATGAAAACGTGTCTTGGCCTGTGCCAGGTTTGTCGAGCCGCCATGATTCTAAGGACGCTGCGGAAAACAATTCTCTGGAAAAGAGAATCTTTCGTTTCGACCCCAACTCGAATGAATATGATGGAGGCGTTCCAACTATCGGCCAAATCGATAGCTATCTGCCAGCTGTGTTCGAAGGTCATGAGATCCACTACTTTGGTGTACCTCTGACCTGCTTCAGCGGCAAGGCACCCCTCGTGTTTGACAGTCGACATTGGCTAATCAAGCTTGAGTATAGACAAAGGAGACGAACGAGCTGTGATGCATCAGGTTGAGTTTGGTGATAGACCATTTCAGATCATGACCGGGTCCCTGCACGGATGCACCATGGTAGGCCCAGATCATGAAAACGTCAGTGTATTCGTCGAGACAGACTCTGATGACGATGCTCGCAGGTTACGCTTGTATCGAGAAGAGCCGTGTGGCAGGTATGATACGCAATGCAACGGCCCGCATTATTAGAGGACGAATTCTGGTCGCTAACATGATCCGCTCTCTTGCTGGAATCGGGCGCAGGCACACTTTTGGGAAATCTATTCCAATGGAATCAGTGACACGGAGAACGTCAACAGCCCTCACTTCGTGCAAAGGGTTGTCAACGCAATCCAGGGCATCCCTGTCACCAACCCAGTTTCCGTGTTTAACAGCGAAGGAAGGGAAAAGACGTACAAAGAACCAGATGGGGTCCCAATCAACCCAGATCTGTTCAACCGCGACGACGACAACACCGTGCTCCTCATCATGACGCCGACGCAGATGAACAACAAGAACAAGAGGCGGTATACCAAGAGGACGGACGAGCTGCAGAAAAAGATACGCAAGATTCTCGGCACAAGAAGGCTCACGTACACGGTCAACACGTACGTCGCGCTCAACACAAACAACGAGGCAGACAGGGCCATGCAGAACCAGAACCATCGCGGTATGTGTCTCTTCCAGTACGACCCCGACAGCAACGGTCAGGGTCAGAGAGCTTGGCGCCTGTTCAATGAGGATCGACTGCACAGTCAGAATATCTAGGCAACGGATTAATGAGCGTGGCGCGAGTTGTAACCTGTACGGGAGCTGTAGCAGAAGAATACACCTCGAGATGGCGGGCTACAGGGGGTTGCGATAAAAAACGTCATGTTCAGGGAAGGTCAGGCGTCCATTCCAGAGTCAGATCAAGTAGAGTTTTGGATAGAAAAATGAAGAAGCTTCTCAAGGCGCCGCTGACTGAATAAAGGTCTGTAGTGGCTGGTGGCATGCGAAGATGCGAAGGACGCAGGTTTGGGGAGGATTTGCGTGAGGCGGAGGCGATGGCGGGTTCGATGTGGTAGGGGGTTGTAAATTTAGCGGGCTAGGCCTCTGTAATTACAGGGCTAGTGTCTGTACTGATGGTTTGCACTGCCTTGGCCCCTGAAAGCTCTGCTCCGCCCACCCAAACTACTAAGTACTAACTTGTGTAGTTACCTCGTACTAATAATAAGGTAGTGCCTGCTAATTTATAAGTTGCGACGGCCCATGCCGATTTTCCCCTGTGAATGCCGTGAATGCCGACTACTCTTCTCGCCATGGACTTTTCTCCGCCCCCTTCCTTTGAGAGGCTCCCATTCAGCATCCTCTGCCAGATCTGCGAGTACCTGCCCCTACTAGACCTTGACCGGGCAAGTCTCTTCTCCTTTTCACTGGCAAGCAAGCGCTGCAGCCAAGCCGCGGCAAGAGAGCGATTTTCCCGCGTCACCTTCACGACAACATCATCCGCGCGCCTCGAGTCGGACGTCGCGCGTGCGAGGAAGGCGCTGTCCGATGCCCATGCCTACGCCTATCTGCGGCAGGTGACCATAATAGTGCATACTGAGCTGTGTCCTTCCAGTAACTATGGAGATCAGTTCGGTGACATTGACAGGAGAGATGAAGTGGTGCGGTGTAGAGAGCGTGAACATGTGATTGAGGCTTCTGGGTGGGATCCTCAGCACAACCGCCTCTTCTCACCCCAGCTTTGCCCCCCGCAGTTCCCTGATATCCGCTGCCGCTGCCAGAAGCCCCACGACAGAGATGAAGAGGCCAAGATTTGGCAGCCCCTCGTCGCTTTGCTCGATCACATCCCAAGACTTACTGATCTCGTTGTCCAGAGAATGTCACGGCTCCCCCGCAGTATCTTGCATTCGCTCCACGAGAAACACCCATCGTGCCGCCTTCACATGCACGCTTTCAGTCTCCGCAGTCAATACTGCGTGAAACATCATCCGAATACTATCGAAGACGACGAGTGGCTGCTCATCACGTCACCTTGCCTCTACAGTATCATCACTACACATTCTTGCAACTATGCGGGAGAGAGTGTAGACTACAACGGGGAAGCTGTTATTGCCATGCTGTCTCGATACTCTCCAAGCCTTGGGCATCTCTGGACGGAAAGGAGATTTCCGGGCGGTGAACTGGGGCTCATTGAGAATATTCGCACACCGAGGCCTCCATGGAGCGGCTTCTTTCCTGGTGGTCAGCACAATTGCCAGGACGCCAACTACTCGCCCTCTAAAACTGGCAGCTTGAAAAGCATCACCCTAG
Organism: Cordyceps tenuipes; assembly: GCA_025583755.1. NCBI lineage: Eukaryota > Fungi > Ascomycota > Sordariomycetes > Hypocreales > Cordycipitaceae > Cordyceps > Cordyceps tenuipes. The sequence continues at coordinate 189,170 of JANZYN010000038.1, forward strand.
GTGGTGATGACGTCGCTCTCCATGACTACATCCACGCCACAGACTTCAGTCAACTGTCAAGCATACATGTGGAGGGGTCTGTCAAGGTCGATACCTTGCGAGAATTGATGCAGCTAGAGCAGCGTGGTGGCCTTCGCTCACTCCGATCCTTGGGTTTGGGGCTCTGCGATCAAGTTGACGTTCGGATAGAGGAGCTTGCCTGTGAGCTTCTTGGTCGTGTGCCAATGCTTCAGTACTTTGCGCTCAACACCTCGGATGCCCCGGACAGGATACTAGAAGCAGTTTTCACGCGGCACGGGCCAACATTGCGGACACTTTGCATACAAGGAGCCAAAGCTTCATTTGCCTGTGTTGAGAATTTGCAATCTCAATGCCAAAGGCTTCAACAGCTCATGATTACTTTGGCCCGCATGCCCGGTGACGAGCGCGAAGCCGACATGTACCGCGCGCTGGGCCGGCTTCCAGAGCTCGAGCGCCTCAGTATATGGCTTTCATTTCGACCACCCAGCGAAGACATAGCAGATGGCGACTTCATGAACAACCACTCGGACGAGGAATGCGTGGATTACATCCAGCAAAACATGCCGCAATTTGCCGTCGATGCAGACCTTGCCAAATCCATGTTTCGAACCGTGGCTGCTCAGCAACGCGCGGGAACAGGGACATCTTCATTACAGCGCCTATGCTTGAGGCCCCTGAGTACTTGGTCCGAGTATTCTGACGCCAGCGAGCCAACTGGTCCGACATTTCAAGACACAGCAGAATGGATTGCGAGATCGTGGGTTTGTCGACCTTGCAGGCGGTCAGACCGGCCAAGTGGTGTAAAAGAACAGGCAGAAATGCAGAACCCTAATGTGATGGCCGAGAGATGCTTCATAAGCGTAAACGAGGAGTATACAAAGGGAGAGATGGAGGAAATGATGTGGGATGGCATAACGGGCACAGCTTGGAAGGCTGTGTGGCCGAATGCTGGTGACGACTGGCTAGAGTCGTGGTCGAGTATACCGATGTTAGGTAGCGCCTAGGCGTATATATGCCAGACAAAAATAAGATTAACAAGTAATGGAAACGGAATGCGGCTATATCAAGGATTCAAAGTAAAAACAGCCCCTGTTTCACCCCTAAAAACCCCTACTACATCTTATACTAATATTTCTGAATATGCTTTAACTTTTGTGGCTTATCCTAAAACAAGCACCCCTTATGTCGAGGTGCTGTAACTACAGGCCCCTGGCTCTTTTTGTGGGCTAAGAATAGTAACGAAAAACACCGTTGAGGATAACCCATAAGAACTATGTGACATTGGTGTTGGTGCATTAATCACTCTGCAACTCGCAATGGCATCACAACTTGGTAGTTCTCGGCAGTCGTTCTCGGTAGTCGACAGGGAGCTGCACCCAGGTTATTTATTTCCCCAGGGCCTGTAGCAACTCATCTTTCGATTTGCATCGTTTCTGTAATCTTATTTGTCTCCTGATTAACCTCCTACGATGCTCATCACTACCTGTCTAGGGCTGTTGCTGTCGCAAATCGTCACAGCGACAAACAACTTCAACGACCAGTGTGATTCGCTGGTACAGCAGCACAACATTGGAAATGTTTCTCTTTGGTTCACCGCGACAGTGTCGGCGGGCACGAATTTGACATTTCCTGAAAACGATCCTTCATGTGCGCGGCAGTCTCAGACTGTCACAGTTGATATTTGCCGCGTTGCCTTGTACGCGTCGACCTCAAACCAGTCTGGCATCAGCATGGAGGCATGGCTTCCACGAAACTGGACCGGCCGTTTCTTGACCACTGGGAATGGTGGCCTTGGTGGCTGTATCCAGTATGAGGACCTCGCTTATGGTGCAGGGCTTGGCTTTGCCACTGTTGGTGCTAACAATGGCCACAACGGCACATCAGGCAGAGCCTTCCACAACAGCCCTGAAGTTGTCGAGGACTTCGCGTATCGCTCTATACACACAAGTGCGGTTGTGGGAAAGCAGTTATCTGCTGCATTCTATGGCAAGCAGCACGACAAGTCATACTATCTCGGGTGCTCTACAGGTGGTAGGCAGGGTCTCAAATCTGCCCAATCATTCCCAGAGGATTTTGACGGAATTGTGGCTGGGGCACCAGCTATCGACTTTAACAATCTCAACTCTTGGAGCAGTCACTTCTTCCCGCTTACTGGTCCACCAAGCTCTCCTTCGTTCGTCAGTGGTGAGCTCTGGGCCGCTGTGCATGAGGATATACTCCGTCAATGTGACGGATTGGATGGCTATGTTGACGGCATCATCGAGGATCCGCTCCTCTGTGACTACCGCCCGGAATCTTTGCTATGTGAAGCAGGAGGCGCTAAAGCCAACAATACGAACTGTCTGACAGCATCGCAGGTTGCTACTGTGCGTGCAATATTCTCACCGCTCCATGGACTGAATGACACCTTCGTCTACCCTAGAATGCAACCAGGTTCCGAGCTTGTCGGAGCTATCCCGGCATACTACTCTGGAGCTGAGAGCGCGTTTAGTGACTGGTATCGCTACGCGATATACAACGACCCTGGCTGGGATGGCGCGACCATTGGCCCAGTCGACTATGCAAATGCTGCAGAGAAGGACCCCTACAACATAAGTACATGGGTTGGCGATTTATCCGCCGTTCGTGATCGAGGTGCCAAGATTCTGCACTACCATGGCCAACAGGACCCAATTATCTCGAGCGACAACTCTCCGAGATATTATGATCATGTGGCTCGAACAATGGCTCTCTCTCCGGCATCGCTGGACCGATTTTATCGCCTTTTCCGCATTTCTGGCATGGGCCACTGTGGTGGAGGCCCTGGTGCTACGTTCATTGGCAACAAGGCAGCCTCAAGTGCGACTCTAAGTCCGGAAGGGAACGTGATAATGGCCATGGTGCGGTGGGTTGAGGAAGGTGTGGCGCCCGATACAATTTTAGGGACAGCATTTGTAAACAGCAAACTTGGTGGCGAGGTTTCTTTCCAACGAAAGCACTGTCGATATCCGTTTAGGAACATGTACGACGGTCACGGTGATCCGACGAGTCCAGATTCGTGGAATTGTGTATTGTAGTATTGCGGAAGTCATGCTGCGCTTATTATTAGTTTATAACCGAGAAGTTACTAGGGATTCTTTTGAAGCCATTTCACTGTAGTGCCAGCCTTACTAGTTAAGAACTGCCTTTTAAGGTAACCGAGTTAAGGAATTCTAAGATCGGACATAGCTGACCGGAGTGGGTGGACAAGGTAGCAAGGCTCGGGAATCACCCAATTGGTGGCGCACCTGAATGCACTACCAGCCTTCCAGCTGGTCAAGCGTCATGCCGATGTGCCAGTGTAGAGTGAAAAATGGGAAGGACAGTATTACGATTAACAAATACAGGAAAGCAGAACAGGCATGTATAGCGACTTTGGTGATAATAGGTTACTTTTCGACTTTCTAGGCCAAGTAGGACGACCTTAGACGTATAGAGATCTTAACCATAGGAGTCTACACGAGGCTGACAAGAGTGCAGAGGGAGGGATTGTAGTAGTAGGTGCCAGTAGGAAAGGCTATATCCGTGAGAGAACATTTCTGCGAAAGTAGAATTGTATATTATTGAATGTATGCTAGTCATTTAAATTTTCTGCAATTTTATTATATATTTACTTGATAATACGATAGAGAATCTCCAATGGAAGCTTTGACTTCAAGTATGCCAACACAAAGTATCGAGGGTAAAAGTGACAGTCAGTTAAATGAGGGCGTACTGGATATATTTCGAAATCTTCTCGGCAGAAGCGCCACTCTGAAATTCATGTTCATTAGTCATTTCTCACCAACATTTTTTCATCTGCTTCTTCTGCAGCCGCAAGCGCGGGAGCTGACTTACCAACATTGTAAAATGACTCTCCCCCTCTGCCTTGCCGATATTGATCCCCACGCCCGGAAACAACTTTGTCCACCCCCCAGGCGTGAAGTCAGTGCGGTCATCAAGCAAGAAATCCAAGTCTGCTGGATCACCAGCCTGCCTCTCAAACTTCGCACCCTGAAATGACCCTTTTGTCGCCCACACGAGATGTACATTCCTCGGCGTTGACATTGACGATGATGACGATGAGCGAAACGGAAACGGGACAGGATCATATCTGTTCAGCACGAGGTTCAGGCCCTTGAAGTGTGGAAACAACCAGCTCGGCCGGGCAGACTCGTCGCCAAAAAATCGATGAGCTTGGCAAAAGTCAAGGAACCGCTGCGGCAGGATCCCCAACCTCCCGGGCACAGGTGCATCGAGGAGAAACAGGTTAGCGATTTGCTCGCCCGCTCCACACAAGAACTGCGAGGCACGGAACGCGAGCGTCCCACCCGCAGACCATCCGGCGAAGGAATACGGACCGTGGGGCTGGCGCCGGCGGATCTCGGCAACGTAGCTCTGCACCAGCTCGTCCAAGGTAACGGCGCCCATGGTGTCAGGGCTTTTGAGGAACGGCGAGTTGAGGCCGTAGACGATGAGGTCGGTGCTGATCCGGGGGAGCTGTGTGTAAGACGTGGCGGAGCCGCTGCCGTCAGGGAAGAAGAAGAGCACCTTTTCGTGCTCGACCCGAGGGTTACCTTGGAGAACGACGGATGTGGTAGCCGGCACCGGGGTATTTACCAGCTCACCATCCAGGCAAACAGATTCGACATCCGTGCCCGAGTGCCGGCCGAAATCAGAGTTGCAAGATGATGCGACAGTCTCTGGCGTGCTGCTTGCGATCGTGGAGCAGGTCTGGCCTTGAACAACAGCGCGGAGCTGCCCGATGGTTTGCCAGGTGAGCAGGGCGGAATCTGGCCCGAGGTCCAGGTCAAGCTCATCCCGTAGACGGCTGGAAATGACGAGAGCTAGCAAGGAATCGATGCCGGCGTCTGCAAAATTAGCTGTGTCTGTTAGCTCTGAGATGGCGATACCAGTCTCTTCGGCTAGGATTTTGAGGACCTCGTCAAAGGTATCTGGATATGACAGAAGAGGCGGACACGCAAGCTCTAGGGTTGAACTTGATGGAAGCAAGGTATCGAAGCTTTGTGTAGCGTTGGTCTGTATAGCATGCTGGGACGCAACGGGCATGGCTTCTACCAGCGCTGCCGACGGTACCATCAGCGCTGGTGCTGAGACTGCAGGGATTGGCGCAGCTTTTTCATGGAGAAAACTGAAACCGCAGCGCTCCGCAACATAAGACTTCATTCGAGACACGGTATTGCACTCCATGGCAAGCTGGTCAGGTTGGATATCCAGTCCCAGCTCCTCACAGAACCGCGAAGAGATGATGAGCAACAGAAGCGAGTCAACTCCAACCTCGGCCAGCTCTAGATGGTCAGTCAGGCTGGCAAGCTCTACCCCTGTTTCTTCAGAAAGTATGGAAAGAGCCCTGGTCAGTGTACCGGCTGATGCCGCGATCTGCTGTTTCACGGGCGTGAGGGCCTTGGGCGTGGTAGTGGCCTGTTGCTGGGCAAATTGGTCAACTGGTGTCAGTATCGGGGCAGGAGGCGAAGGATCTGCAGCCAAAGTAATGGGCCGAGGTGTAGATTTGGCGTCGCATGTTGATTGGGAACTGTTTCCAAAGTGTTTCTTGACATTGCCGACTGTAGGGTTCTCGACAAAAAAGGTCGGCTCGATGGTGATCCCTAGCTCCTCCACCAAACACCCGGAGACCATCAACATCAATAGTGAATCGATGCCAATATCATCAAGGTTTGTATCGTCTGTGAGAGTCTCTGGGTCAACAAGAGCTTGACGTGCAATAATCTCGATGACCTTTTGAGCTAGGCCACTATCTGCACCTTTGGAGTCTGACGGCACAGCGCCTGGACCCAGAGAACCAGGTGGCATAGTACTGGACTTTGGTTTCAATGCGGGTTGATATTTTGCCTGCACTGGTACCGGAAGCGATTTTGGGGATCCAGACGCCTTTGGCGGGCCTGCACTGGATGAAAGAATGTACTTGAGCACGCGCCTCGGAACGCCTTGCAAGCAGACACCCTTCACAAAGCCGACGATACGATCACCAGTAAAGATGACAATGTCGCCCTTCCATTGCGCGTTCTCTGCGGGCGACATTTTGACATGAGTGTGGTACTGACAATCATCGCGTATTGTCTCGTACAGCTCAAAGCCATCCCAACCATGGTTGACAAAGACGTCCTTGTCCAAGTTCGTCCTCTCATTCGCATTCATCGTAAACCCACCAGACTGCGTCAGTCCATCAAGTGCAGCAGGGTGCGTGTGGAATACGCCTCCCTTCTTCATACGTCCAAAGCTTACTGTGCAGGCGGCTTCGTAGTTGTCATTGTCGTAGACGGTCTCATCGACGCACTGGTAGTCGGGATCGAATTCAGCGAGCTTGGAAACCATATTGTAGGCCATGGTGTTGTTGAAGCGAAAGGTCTTGCCGTTGGCACTGCTGCAGCGCATTTCCTCGAAGCGAGCTCTTGTCTCTGGGAGCTGGCTCTGTAGACGTACGCGGTTGGAGTCGTCGACACAGGTGATGCGACAGGTAGCGTGCTGGTGCATCCTATTTCCGTGTTCCTGGTAAGAGTAAGCATGAATGGCATAGTTTGGCATGGTACCAGACCTTCTATACTTACATCGTGTGTCGAGAATACGCACGTTGCTTGCATATTCTGCAGGTCGAATTTCGCCGTGCATCGCAGAAACTGTTTATGCTTGGCTGAGCCGATGAGAGCCTTTTCGATGTCCATGTGCGAGACGCTGATGATTGCTGCAGGAAAGGCGGATCGGAATCTTTTCAGGACGTAGGTGCCAAGACTGAATCCAATATCTCCATACACAGACTGTGGTGCTGGTCAGAAACGGTTCCCGGTTACTAACTCGACGGTACTTACTGGCGTGGCGAGCCCAATGCCATCAACCTTGTGACCTTGCATGACATGGTTGACGTCCTTCCGTCCAACGTCACACTCTGTCGTGATGGTAAATGTCGAGGTCGAGACCTGCTCGCTGACAATTCTATGAATGGTCGACGACTCTAGCTTGGGGGTAGCATTGCCCATAATCATTGCCTTGGGCGGCGTGGCTTCCATTGACTCTTCCGCCAGGGCCTTTTGAACATCTGGTGACTGTAGATCGCCTTTGTACAGGCAGAAATCATTTTTGTACTCTATCCAGTACGATTGAAAGTCCCAGTTATAAGCTGGCAAGGAAATAACATTCTGCGCATATGGAATGTCAGCAAAGTACTCGTCCCAGTGGATATGAGCTCCTGCATTGTACAACGCAGACAGAGTCTCCGTCATGACCTCGAAAGCATCCGCGTTTCGTCGCAGCGTCGGAAGCACCTTGACTGCAGGCCCGAGAGTGGACTTGACCATGCCCGCAACCACAGGGTGTGGCCCAAACTCGATCCCATACGTCTTGTCGTCGATGAGACCGGCATGGGTGCCTGCGTGTAGGGCCTGCATCACCTGCACCGTCTCCCGCGCCTGACGGCCGATGTACTCAGCGTTGAAGACGCCGTCGTCTTTAACGACTGTCCCCAAGACCGACGAGAGGACAGGGATTCTGGGGGTGTTGAACGTGACGCGGTGGGCGTCTGCAACTAGTTGTGCTCGGATTGGGTCAATCTGCGAAGTGTGAAAGGCGAACGGCGTGTTGAGAAGCGTGCTTCGGATACCCTTGTCGAGGAGAATCTGACGCATTCTAGTGACTTGCGCGACTGGACCTGCAACGACGGTTTCTTTCGGTCCGTTGACGCAAGATACTTCAAAAGGCATTTGCAGAGTAGCTTGAATCTCGCTCTCCGAGGCAATGACTGCGAGCATGGCGTGCGACCCGCTCTCGCATAAATCTTGCAAATATTGAGCCCGTCGACCTACGAGGTAGATGGTGTCTGCGTCACTCAGCACCCCCGCGATGTTGAGAGCGGCATATTCACCCAAGGAGTGGCCGATCACTGCAGTTGGTTTCATGCCCCAGGACATCCACATACGGGCGAGACCAATCTGCATGCATGTATTGGCCAGCTGCACCACGACGGGCTGCAAATCGCCAAGGGACGTGCTGGTTTCGGCGATGAAGAGACCAATAATCGAAGGGAAGCCTTGAACACTGACAAGATGGTCCAAGTGCTGAAGCTGGTGACGAAAGACTGACAATTCATCATACAGCCGTTTCCCCATGCCAGCATACTGTGATCCTTGGCCGGTAAAGGTAAACAGCAATTTTTTAGGTCCTAAAGCCTTCATTATCCCCGATTCCTGCGACAAGGCGTCATTGAGCTTGTTCTGAACCTCCTTGAGGTTACTGCCGACGACCAAAACTCTGTGGGCATGATGCATGCGCCGGGCGGTCGTGGTGTAGGACAAGTGCGCTAGATCCGGCGGATGACACTGAGTGTACTGTAGAATTGCTTTCAAATTCGCCGCCAGGGACTTTGCTGATCTAGCTGTCACTGCGACTGGAAATGTCGGCCGCGATATGGCCGTTTCGCCGCTCTCAATCGCTGGCAGATCTGGTGCGTCCTCCACGAGGATTGTCGAATTGCCGCCAGCGGCGGAAAAATTATTGATAATTGCTTTGCGTGTGCCCCCGGACCTTTCCCAGCTGGTGGCCTCAAGGTCAATAAAGACATTCCTTTCTCTCAAATCCTTCGGGAATCCCGGATTGATCTGGGTCTTGATGCCGCAGTGTGGCGGAATCGTACTATTCTTCATCATGAGAAGAACCTTTATGAGAGCACTGACTCCGGAAACAGATTCACCATGGCCGATATTGGATTTTAGGGCTCCCAAGTGCAGTGGCCGGTTCGCGGCACGGCGATGACGACGGTCGTTGGGCGCAAAGACGCTGCAGACGGATTGCATCTCGCGCACATCACCAGCTTGGGTACCGGTGCCATGCATCTCAACGTACCCAACGTCGTAGGGATCTGTCCCAGAGTCGCTGAGGACCCTGTTGAGGATATCGCGCTGGGCACCGACGTGCGGGCGGGTAATCGATTCGGCCTCGGCGGAGTGGTTGGTGTACGCACCGGAAATGATGCCCATAATAGGATCATTATCGGCAATAGCGTCTTCAAGCCGCTTGAGAATCACAGTTGCCACGCCTTCTCCACGACAGTAGCCATCTGCGGACGCGTCGAATGTCTTACAATTGCCCGTGCTCGAGAGGAAGTGGCCGCGATCGAGGCCGCAGGTCATGTCAGGGTTTGTGAGCACATTGGTCCCTCCCGCAATTGCCATGTCGACATCACCCTGCAGCAAAGAGTTGAAAGCGATATGAATTGCTGAGAGGCTGGAGCTGCAGGCCGTGTCGACAGCATAGCTAGGCCCGGAGAATTTGAAGCAGTAGTTGATCCTGCCCGGAATAAAGGCTCGATTGGCCCCGGGGATAAAGTACGTGTCGATGTCTTGGTTGCTGTTCGCTTCACACCAATCATTACTTGTGACGCCAAAGAAGACACCGACACGATCCTCCCGTGTTGAGGGCGTCCGCCCAGGCACAATGCCGGCGCTTTCAAGGGCCTCGTAGGCTGTCAGGAGCGCAATGCGTTGAGCCGGATCAACCTGTGGAGCCTCACGAGGCGAAATAGAAAAGAACCGCGCGTCAAAGAGGTCGGGGTCGTCGATCCAGCATCCATACCGAACTTTGCTCTTGTTTTTCTCCTTGCTTTTTGGGTCAAGGTGGGTTTGAACATTCCATCGCATGCCAGGAACTTCCCGACACATGTCCATTTTGTTCATGAGAACATCCCACAGCCCTTCGACATTGGAAGCACCTGGAAAGCGTCCAGACATGCCAACGACGGCAATTTTCGAACGGCCCATTGGCCCTCGAAGTAGTCGAGAGCTTGGTGAGGAATTCAGTGCTGCGGCAATGTCCAAAACGACGCTTGTACCGACTTCAGTCTCAGTAAGGTGGCCATGAACGGATTCTCCGATCGAAGTGCCAATGGGGATGATGCTGACCTGAGAAGGCGCGGCGAATTGGATAGATTCCGCCAATCGGGCAATGGCTTTGTTCAGCACGATGGAGTTAATCAACACGTCTCGAACGGCAGCCTCCAACTTTGCTGACAACGTGGTTGACCAGTCCGATTGGCCACTTCCGCAAGAGACAACTGGAATCGGCTGGTAGCCCAGGCGAAGCGACGCGGTCTTGGAGATGTGTTGCATAATCTCCTGCACATGCTCCTCGCCAAACAGATGAGGGGCGTGGTAGGGCGCCCTAATGGGAAGGGCGACTCGCGCCAGGGTTCGGAATTTGTCAATCGAGCATAGCTGGGACAAAGATCGCGGAGAACCACTGACAGTTACCGCATCGTGGACTTGAGCGCTGATGTATACGCGCAGAGCCGGAGGAAGAGTGCCGTTAACCTTTTCTACCAGGTCTCGGACGGACACTGGGCTTGCCCCTGACAGAAGCAAGGACCAACTCGACTCTGCATACTCGTAGTCGCCAGAGAGGGATCTGCCAATACGTGACGCAGTAAGTCCACAGTGCAAGGCTGCGATCACTGCATCGACAGCATAAGGAACCAGATTAAACAGGTTAGATGACGCACTGACAGCAGCAGCAGCTAGTGCACCTGTACAAAGGCCAAGGATGTGGCTGTTTTGTGCCGTCGGGTATGGAATTTGTCCATCTGAGTGACGCCTGGTCATGGTCAGTAATCAAATGACGAGGACACAGGCTGGGCAGAGATTTACCATATAAAATGCGCCAAGCCGTGAACAGCACACAAAGTTTGCTCCAGTGCTGCACTCAAACAACCGTCTCGTTTACGAGACAAGAGGTCCCAAAAGGTTGAGAATTTCGGCGTGGAATCTTTCTCCGAAGCAGGAAGTAGTTTCAGCTCAGCCCGGAGCGCAGCAAAAGCCTTGGTAAAAAAGCTTCTTAGCAAAGCATCATCGAAAGAAAGCAGTTGCCGAAACGAATAGTCGAAATCGTAGGTCTGATCTCCAAAGAGATAGACACGATACACGCTGTTGCTCATGTTGAAGCTGGTGAATGGCCGTGACAGCTATGAATGAGTTGTGCGCTACGAAAGGAAAGCAAAATGAGGCATGCAAATGGTAATTTCTTCAAGGCAAGTACTTGGAAGACGCATTTGGAAGCATGAGTGGTTTGATGGTCAAGCACGTTCAGACTGACTTATTAGTATCACTTGTCGCCAACTGAGTATACTCATCATGAGAGCATGATTTTTGATATGACCAGCCCGCACCAGGGATGTGAATCCGTGTGATTCCCACATCGGTGAGACATGCTTGCATTTTCATCCGTGTGGTGATAGCACTTATGGCTTGCATGTATTTCGGACCCCGATGACTGAGCTTTGGTTGCTGTGCTTCGGATCCCGACGCATTTAGCACAACGGAGCACTCTCCAGTGCCGGATTCCCAGTGGCTTTGAACCCTCCTCAGCTGGCAAATGCCAACATTAGCCCCGGATGGGAACCTGATTATCGACTAGTTCGTACGACTCCCTTTCCACGTCCAATTACTGAGATACTCCAGAAGCAAGCGGACACCTACTTTCAGCCTCGCCCGACAAGACTTGCAGCGTTTAAGAGTACCTTTACACTCCCGAGAGGCTTCTCGCGCTCTTGTCCGGAGGTCAGAAATCAGGCCAACTTTGTAAAAGATGTAGTGGGGAGAGAAGGCCAAGTACGTCTTTTCCTACGCACACATGACAAAGTCACGGAGCCTAGGTCAGGCAGGTATCTCGGAAGCCGAGGCCGTCCAGACACATAGTACACGTTTCGCATCGATGATTCAATGCTGCGTGTTTGATTGCATTCCGAAGGTGTTTTATGTTTATCGTAGACGGTGACAATTGCTGAGGTGCGTCGAACCGCTGCGCTCGGCATTTTTGTTCCTCGCTTTCCGCTCGACCCGGGTTTGAAAGCCTCACTCCTTGGCCTGGCTGTGGCCAATCGCGGAGATGCTCTAAAGGCATTCCTCCTTGGGATGCCCAACATGACTACCAAAAAATCAACGTCCGGTCGTGCTAAGAGGGCTTGACACTCGATCATTCATTACATTAGTTCCATCTACGTATAAATCTAGCTTGAGGTCCCCCGTGACGAACCCCTTCGCCGAGACTCAATCTCATCCACCGTTGAGTGCAGCCGGGAGAGTACCAAGTTTGTAATCACAAATGACAGTTTCACCTCCCCAGTCGCCTTCTTCCTATCATATGATAAAGCGTCAACGTACTGCTCCCACTTCCCCATCATGTCGTGAAGCTGGCTGAGGACCAATTGGTCCCGCACTGCAGACGACATCTTCTCGTCGAGCTTAAAAGTGCCAAGCGAGAGCTCGCTGTGGCGAAGACTTAGTTGCCGGGCGGCCCGTCCGCCGGATACAGAATTGCAGGGCTTGACGTCCGCTATCGCCTGATAGATGTCGAGAATCTCGCACTCGCTGGCCGCCAACATCATGAGAACAGTACTCTCCCGCGCGCACGAGCATCGCAAATGTGTGTTAACCTTCTGCGAGAGCGTGACGGTTTCATGTAGCAACGTGTCCAGTGTCATGGCATTGGCCTGCCTAAGCTCAACAATGTCGCACAGCTGCTTCGCAACCTCGATCGGTTCGCAGCAAGGCGGCCCCGGGACAGCGTCCAACGTCGCCGACGAGCGACCAGATAATTTCGGGGTCGTTGACGCAGACATGGAAAGTTCGCCACAAGCGGCGTCCATCAATGTTTCCGAGAGAGTGATTGCTGGCTGGGATGTGGCGAGGCCGAACTGTGTGGTTCCCGATAATGTAGCGGCAAGTGAGGCTCCTGTAAATGCAGCACAGGGGTCATAGTATGATGCTGGCGAATGATTGACGGCTCCCAAGTTTCCTGAGACTCCAAGCTCCTCCTCCCATGGTAGACTCGGTAGCATCACGTCCATGCACTGCCAAAGGTCCGACGTCGCACTCGATGGGTGTGGATTAGAGGCGACCTGCATTTCGCTTGGCGAACCAGCAGCGCTCGGTTGCCTTGTTGGTGCGTCGGCGCTGACCAGTGTCACGCCGGCGCAGGTGGCGAGCTCTCGTCGGAGTGCCAGCTTGGCCTGTGAAGGTTTGCCCGCTCGTTGGGAGAGGCTATAGACGCACTCTCGGTTTGCTTGTATGCATCTTGCACACGAGGGATGCTGTTTCCCGCACTTGACCTTGTCCGCTGCACATCGGTCGCACGAAGCTTTAAGCTTGGCCGGGGACTCTGACATGATAGAATATATGTGTGGATGCAACATGAGAGTTCTTCAATACGTGCAACCCTCGAGTGTAGCGGCACGGGCAAGGACAGGTATATCTGGTTTCTGTCGCACGATCAGATTGTGCCGGTTACTAGGACACCTCCCTCCTGCAGTATTCCGGCCAGGGGTTTTCGGCTCGCATATTAGTACAACAGATGCCATCGGAACGAGACGCACATCAGCCACGCCAGTAGGCTTTGCTTTGGACCAGAAGAGGCGGCACGGGCGGTCAAGGGCGTACATACATCCGATGATGGGACAGGTCAAATCTCGGGAGCGCGCGCACACCCTCTCCAGCACCAAGCTTGCATGAACCTAGGTGGCAACGCCTTGTAGATTCGCGGGGCCCCGCGAACAAGACGAAGGGGACCCGGCACAGTGGCCGTTATACTAATTGGTAGTAGGTAGCCCGTACTGGATCCCCCGCCCATCTCTCATCCTTGTCTGGACGCCATGTTGTTTCTTGAGCGGTTGGTCTCACGCCACATTGGAGTGAGCACAAATTCCGGCATGTCTCGTCGCTCAGCTCCTCTCTGCTCGCGAAAACGGGTGCAAGACATAGACAACGGCTCTTCAGCAGGCCGAGGTGAGAGGGCCGTCGCGTCCCCAGTTCCTTCACGAGCGAGCCGAAGCTAATAGAGACTCGAGGAACAGCGGGGCTGCTAATAATAACCCGTTCGACGGCACGAATGACAAGGCTGGGTGCACATGTATAGCCGCCCGGCCCGGCCCGGCACGGCTTGATTTCATATGTAGTGTAACTCGCACATACTCAAGAGTTGCTTGAGATCTAGGGGACGACAAATGCAAAAGCACCAACGAATGACGGCAAGACAACACAACTTGCTGCAGCACGCCCACATCCGTGTCGCAGTCCTGACGGATCGGCGCTCAGGCTTGACAAAGGTCCTGAGCGGGGTAGCCCGCATTGCGTGTTGATTTCAGCAGTCCCGATTGGCCCATTAAATTACTATCCGCGGTGGCGAGCAAAGTACATCAGGGTCAGTAGCCTAGGAGATCTTGTACCTTTGAAAAGACAAGGCAGAGTGCTGGGAGCAGGTGCCCACATCCATTGCAACACAATAGATGATGTTTTGGCAGCACTCAGTTTAAACTATCTCGTTGAGTTGAGTTCAAGGTCGGCTGAATAAAAGTCATGGCAGAAGTTCCCAGAAGCAGGTGCAACCATCGCAACATCCCAAATAGCAAAGTGTAGGCATATCAACTGTTTTGGGGAACCATGTGCGCCAGCAACGCGAGGGAAGAAAAGCCCAAGCGCGGCGCCACCTGCCCTTCGTATTGCGGGAACGCACCAATGTATTTATGCAGGAGCAATCTTGTAGCGCCAGGGAAGATCTGAGATGATAGCGACATGGCTAAAGGGAGAGTTGTATAACCCGACATCACATGCTACCCACCGTTGACTCACTACCAGCTGAGCTGCAATAACCTGCTATCACACGTGTCAACAACAAAGACCCGCGTTGCTACCCTTTGGCTGGCTGAACCAGACCCTACTTGAGGCGAGCCACCCTTTGGCTGGCTGAAACAGACCCTCCCTACTTGAGGCGAGCCACCAAGATGGCCAAGTGGCTCCCCATAGGAATCTCCACGCTCTCCAGCTCCAGCCGGTCATCCGCGGCCTTCAACAATCTCTTCCAGTCCTCCAGCTCCCTCTCCGACGCATTAAATGCCTGCATCATCGTCATGTCCCTAACCCTTAGCTGCGCCTCGTGCACGCGCCCAATGGTGCCCGGCAGCGGAAGCGCCGAGTCCATAATTATGATGCGCGCCCCGGGCCGCATCGAAGCAGCGATATTCTGCAGGATCTTGGCGGCGTCCGCGTCGGGCCAGTCATGAAGTATCTGGCGGAGGAGGTACACATCTGCGTCCTTGACGGGCTGGGGCTCGAAAAAATCGTGCTCTGCAAATGTGATTCTGTCGCGGACGCCGGCATCTTTGTCGATGGACGTCACATCGACGCTTTGAATGACGCGAGTGAGGTCTTGTACGATGAACTTGATGCCCTTGTGCTTGCGGGCAAGCGCAATGCTCGCATGGCCCGACGAGCCCCCGACGTCGACAACGGTAGCCCCGTCTCGGAGACGCGACGCCCAGTCGTAGCCGTTAACAAGATGCTCCAGCGACGTGCCGTACGTGGCCGTGACGGCCTTCATGTAGCCGCTAAACCTTTTCGTGGCCTCGGGCGTGGTGCTGAGCCACTCGAAGAATGGCTTGTCCGTTCCGACGGCCAGGTTGAAGCTCGTCTCCGTCTTGGACGTCGTTGCACCCCATTTGGAGGTTGCTTCGTACATTTTGAGGCCCATGATGATGGAGTCCTCGGCCAGGAAGGTAGCCCAGGTCTGCAGTGGTTTGCTGCGAGCAAATTGCGCAGAAAGCCTGGTGTGCTGCACCTTTTGAGAGGCCGTCTCGGCCAACAAGTTGGCGCACATGAGCATGCGCACGATGCTTTTTAGCTGCTTCAGTGGCACCTTGGCCGCCGCGGCGAGATCGGTGTAGGAGATGGAGCCGTCCAGCGGGACGAGCGAGATGACGTTGAACCGGCAGAGCCATCGGAGACCAGAGATTTGTTGCCCCTACCCATTCTCGTGTTAGGGGTGTACGTTCATGGATAGAATCCTTGTCTTCGAATGGGACGTACCTGCACGGCCAAGTTGGGAAGGAACTCTGTAGGCTCAGAGACATCTTGTAGTAGCCTAGTGGCGGCATCAATCAGTGCCTCGCGGGCCTCGATAACAGCGTGAGGGGCGTTGACTGGCAGAAATCGCCCATCGCTGGCATCGCCGTTTGCATGCTGGAAAGTGTCTAGAGCCTTGGCAGCTTTCTGGATCTTGTCAGCGTGGTCTTGAAGCTTAGTGGTGTTCATGATGCCTTCAAGTGATAGGGTCGACGATTTTGTATTTTTTTTTCCTCTTGTTCCATTTGTTCTAGCACTACAGATATACTATGTGCCGGGCACTAAAGCCCTTAACTATGTCTGCTTGCCTTCCAAGAGACAAGTAATAGCAGTGTGCAGCGACCGATACCTGGTGGTCCCGGCCCTCTCCCGTTAGAACGTCGACGGGTACCAGTGAGACACTCCCTACTCAACACTTCCGGCCTTACTGAGGGGCTGTGATCTCGTCGGGCTTCCGTAATTGGTGCGATATCATCCTCTCGCTTGACTCCGAAACGCTGAGATCGGACACCGACTGGCGGAGCGGGTGGACGAGGTGCCGAGGCTCGGGAATCACCCAATTGGTGGCGCACCCGAATGCACCACAGCATCAGTCTTCCGGTCAGTGTCGCGCCCGGCCTTCGGCATGGAGCCTGCCATGGCACTTGACCTAGGACACTTGAGCTACCAAGTCCTGTATTCCATCCCGTCCTTCCCTCTGCTTCATGCCTTCGCATTCATCGCAGATTGAATCACTTCACAATCGCCATGCTGCAGTCACGACCAATCCGCCTCCTACTCGGAGCATTTCTCTCTATCATTCCCTTGTTTGCAAAATCGTCCAGTGCTGCACTCGTCCAGAAGACTCTCAAATTCACATGGGAAAACGGCGCGCCCAACGGCCAGGCTCGCGACATGATCTTCACCAACGGCCAGTTCCCGTCACCACTGCTTGTGTTTGACGAGGGAGACGATGTCGAGATTACCGTCAAGAATGAGATGCACGAGAATACAACCATTCACTGGCACGGCATAGACCAGCAAGAGTCGCCGTGGTCGGACGGCGTTCCTGGACTGTCGCAGACGCCCATCGAACCTGGCGAGACCTACATCTACCGCTTCAAGGCGCATCCGCCTGGGCAGCACTGGTATCACTCGCACTCGAGAGCCACATTACTAGACGGCTTGTATGGGCCTCTTCTGGTTCGTCGCAACAAGGGCACCGCAAATCCCTTTCACCTGATTAGCAAGGACCCCGGCGACATTCGCGCGATGGAGCGTGCGGCACACGACCCAAAGATCATGCTTGTCTCCGATTGGTCCAACTTCAACTCTTCGCAATTCCTGGAGGCAACCGCCAAGAGCAAGCTTCAGATCTTCTGCGTTGACTCGGTGTTGATCAACGGCAAGGGCAACCTGCACTGCCCAGGCCAGAAGTGGCTGACCGACATGCAGATCCCCTTTATGCAACGCAGCTGGCCTAACGACACGATTTCCGACAAGGGATGCTTTCCGTTCGTGCCTAGCACACAGGGGCCATGGCTGCCAGAAGGGAATACATCGCACATTCCATATGGCATGCAGGAAGGGTGCATGGCGTCCACCGGCCAGAAAGAAATCATCGAGGTGGATGCGGATCAGCAGCCCTGGGTAAGCATCAACTGGATCGGCGCGTCGACGTTCAAGACGCTGCAGCCGAGCATTGACGAGCATGAGATGTGGATCTACGAGGTCGACGGACACTACATAGAGCCGCGTAAGGCCACTACGATGCTTCTCTGGGCAGGCGAGCGCTATTCTGCCATGGTCAGACTTGACCAGAGGAAGATGGACTATGCGATTCAGGTAATCGATGGCGGGTACTCTCAAATGATTGGAGAGTTTGCTACGCTTCGCTACGCTGGTGGAGAGATGGACCTCGCCGAGCCTGATCGCTTCGGCGTGACGACAATATCGAGACCTTGGTTCGGGTACAACGCCTGGCCAATAGGCAAGCCTACATTCTTGGACAAGAACGATCTTCCACCCTTCCCGCCGGCTCCTCCAGCGCGTCTCGGCGACGAAACCCACATTCTGATGCTGGGCAAGGCAAACTCGACGTGGGAGTTTACCCTCAGTGGAAAGAAGAAGTATCCCGAGGACCACTCGGCCTACAAGCCACTTCTCGAGCATCTCGACTCGGCGGAAGCCAACGACGACGATCTGATGATTCGCACCAAGAACGGAACGTGGCAAGACATTGTCCTCCAGGTAGGCCACAGCAAGCTCTGGCCTGTCGAGTTTCCGCATGCCATACACAAGCACGCCAACAAGTACTGGCGCATCGGCTCTGGGATGGGCATGTTCAGTTACTCGACCGTCAACGAAGCGATTGAGGCGCAGCCGGAGCTGTTCAACCTAGAGAATCCGCCATACCGGGACACCTTCCTCAACGAGTTTACAGGAACCATGTGGGTGGCTTTGCGATACCAAGTCACGCATCCTGGCGCGTGGCTGCTGCACTGCCACTTCGAGACGCACTTGTCCAACGGCATGGCCATGGCCATTTTGGACGGCGTGGACGTCTGGCCAGTTGTGCCAGAGGAGTACGCCAACAACGGAAAGGGCGTCCTTGGCATGGGGACGGGTCAAAAGGCGGAAAACAAGCCAGCTGCTGCGAGCGAACCTGGCACTTACAAGCAAGAAACGCCGCCCAAGTCTCGACCAGAAACTGCCTGGGCAGACGGACAAGCCGTCATTACCTACCTTGGCTTTGCAACACTGGCTTTGGCATTGGCAATGTTAGGTTGGTGTAAGGGGGTACTTTCCTCTGGTAGGAGCAGCGACAAGAGCACATCGTCGATATTACAGTTGGAAGAGGTACAGAATTTGTTTGGACAGGAAAATGAAGTGGCAACCGAGACTCGGAAGTGGAAAAGGGAGTCGCTCAAGAATAGCTAGTATATTTACTGCAATGAATTTCTTTTACTGCATGCATAGTTCATAGGTACTCATTCGAAGATTTGGAGATTTTGATAGCGTACAGATTGGTGCTGGCAGCACACGACTTGTCCTCGAAGTGTGAATTGAATTGCATTGCCGCGGAGAGACTACGAGGACATGCGAGGGAAGCGATGGGCCAAACGAAGGGGAGGCAAACGCAGCGGCAAGGTAAGAAAAGAGAGGTACATTTAATTATTGAGACATAGTACCTACATTTTAAACAGCTCTTTGGGGACAGGCTCAAACGGGCGATGCTGTGTGTTGAGCACCTATGCTGTCCCTACCTGGTAACCACGGACTCCGAAGCCTGATCCGCCCCGGCCGCGCCCCGAAAACCCCCAAACCAGCGCTATTCCCCCTGTAGGCAGCAGCTACAGTGCATCACAGAACCCTGAAATCGCCCAGTCGCCGGCCTGTTTAATGGCGGCCTCACCTCACCACGGCCAGCAGAACAATGTCAGTCGAATCATGACAACCAGAGACTGCCTTGTCGTCGGCTGCTTTAAATTCTGGTCAGTTTATACAGCGTCATTTCTGATAATTCCCCTACTCTCAACCCAGTACACAGCCCTCAGTCAAAATGCGAGCCACGCGCCTGCTGCTGTTGCTGCCGCTGGCCCTGCTCAGCCAAGCAAAGCGCCCTGCCGTCACCAACCAACAAGTTCCCGTCACGTACATCGGCACCGTAACCGAAGATGGCAAGATCGAGCAATTCATGTCCATACCCTACGGCCAGGACACCGGCGGCGAACAACGCTTCCGCCATCCAATTCCCTTTTCACCAGCGGCGGACACCATTGTCGACGCGACCGAGCCCGGCGCGGCCTGTCCCCAGCCGGAGCAGCCCATGAAGCAGGACCCCTGGACGCGCATCAAGAACATCTCCGAGAACTGCCTGACGCTGCGCATCTCCAGGCCAGCCGCAGAAACCGACAACGCCGTCGCGGAGAAGAAGCTGCTCCCCGTTATGGTCTGGATCCACGGCGGCGGCCACCTCATCGGGACCGTGTACGACGGTGCCTACGACCCCGTCGGGCTCGTCCGCGCGTCCATCGACAGCGGCAACCCCATCCTCTACGTCGCCATGAACTACCGCCTCAACATCTACGGCTTCCCTGTCTCTGACAGCCTCCTTGAGGACGGGCTCACCAATCTCGGGCTGCGCGATCAGGCCCTCGCGCTGCAGTGGGTGCAGGACAACATCTCCGACTTTGGCGGCGACCCGGACAATGTCACTGTCTTTGGCGAGGACACAGGGGCGTCGGATATCGGACTCCATCTCCTTACCGGCAATGATGCTCCAGCAAAGGTGCCTTTTCGACGCGTGGTTGCGCAGAGCGGATCGGCCATGTCGGCCTGGCCTGGGAATGCAAAGACGTCGAGGGATAGCTTCGCCGCCGTGGCTGCCAAGCTCGGGTGCATCGCTGCGAGTCCTCAGTACTGGTACACCGTTAATTGCCTGCGACAGTTTTCGATGGACCAAGTCACAAAGACAGCGTTTGATGTAGCCTACGAGTTTGATCCCCTTAATGGCTTTCACGCGTTGTAAGTTGAAGAGCAGAATGAAGATCTTGTTTCGGCCCGCATTTGAGGCTAACAGTAACGTCCTTGACTTAGTGGCCCTGTCGTCGATGGAACCATTGTTCCGGAGCAGCCTGCCAGGGCATTCGAAGAAGGCCGCTTTGTGAAAGACGTCGACTTCCTCTTTGGTTGGGATGTGGACGAAGGATCCATGGAGACGCCCACAGCAATTCAATCCACCTTGGATGCGGCTAGCTGGCTGGTGAAGCGCTATCCTACCCTCACGTACCCTTCCGCCCTCGAGCTCATGTATCTCTACCTCGATGGTTCCCATGCCTCCCGCGACGAGTGCCACGAAGCCGTTAGCACCGCGTGGTGCGCCCTCTCCCGCCTCGTCCGAGACGTCACCATCGCGTGCCCGCTCATCAAGCAGGCTGCGCACATGTCCCGCGCCGGCGCCCCTAACATCTACCTCTACGAGCTGAACCAGTCGGCCTTTGCGCCAGTCATGGAGAGCAAAGGACGGGCTTATCTGGGCGCCGCGCACTTCTCTGACGTGCCTTACGTTTTTAATAACCTGCAGTCCTCGTACTTTATCGGCGACGAGCGCGACCTAAAGCTCGCGAGCTGGATGGCGAGTACTTGGGCGGCGTTTGCGTCGGCTGGGTCGCCGAGGGCAGAGGGGCGCGAACACGAAGGCGACGGTGAAGATGAGGAGTGGCCTTTTCTGTTTGGGGGGCAGTGGAAAGCGGAAGAGCCGAGACAGATTACTTTGAGGACGATTGGGGGCCCGAGTAGTGGCGTGCGGCGGATGCGTTTTGCTGAGAGAAGGAAATGTGAGGCTGTCAATCGGATAGTTGGAGAGGGCGTGACACAGTACTAGACTGTTTCCCGTGACGAACTCTTCCGCATATACCGCGGTTTATCCTGCAAACTCAAGTAAATGGGGATGGAACCATTCAGTTATTTTTTTTTTTACTTGTGACTTTTTTTCCTCGTTGAAACAGACCGTTGTTTAAGAACGAGGACTTTGGTTTGAGCAACGACAGGCCAGTTGCCTGCAAAGGGTTTGGTTAACGTCGCGCCCTACCCTACAGCTCGTAAGTTTTGCGATGTGTTGCTACAATGGTCGAAAAACTCGATTTCATCCCATTTCCCCTGTCTATCCACGACTTGGTCAAAGTCCTTCATTTGTATCATTGTAGGCATTAATCGTGTATTGAACTACTGTCTTCCAGTTTCCGGTCTTTGGGATTATCTTCGGGTGTATCATTGTCCTTTTGCTGCCAAAGACGGCAATTTCAAACTCCCAACACCCACGCCGCCACAACCACAGAAAAATGTATTTTTATCCTTAAGGGGTAGTCTTTATTGACGGGTAAATTCTGAGTACAGTTTTTTCGTGTTGCTAAATGCTTTACTGGTATGCATTCTTGGTGGTAGCACTGAGCGCCGACGGCATGTGCTGTTGCTGATACATTTTTCGTGGCAAAGTGTTGTTTTGGTGGTAGCCTTGCGAAAGAAGAGTTGGTGGGGGATGTCCCGTTCCCGTGGTGGCTTGTTCTAGTCTGCCACTAGGTGCCTTATGCAGTAGCCGACCAAGTACAGCCTTCGGAGTCCGTGTTGAGGGCAGGTCTACTTGGTCCGTATCATCCAGATGCCACAACGCAAGCCGATCACAGTGCAGGAACGAGCCCGAGGAGTCCACTCCAATTACGACAGGCAACCACAAAGGCAATAGCTA
This sequence comes from Cordyceps tenuipes, assembly GCA_025583755.1. Taxonomy (NCBI): domain Eukaryota; kingdom Fungi; phylum Ascomycota; class Sordariomycetes; order Hypocreales; family Cordycipitaceae; genus Cordyceps; species Cordyceps tenuipes. The sequence goes on from JANZYN010000038.1 coordinate 211,325, forward strand.
AAGCGGCCCTTTTGAAGCTCACCTGTCATCTCTCCAATTCCACTCACGTCTTACTTCCATCCTCGACTACAGCGGTACGATCCGCTATACAGATCTCACGCAGGCCCTTGATCATGGCCAATCCAGTGTACGTGCGGCAACACCACGAAAAAAAAAAAAAAATCCTTTACCCCCAATTCAATCTACCAATTCAATCTAATGTTTGCTCTTAGGTCCGGTTTCCTACTTTTTGCTGGCCTCTTTTGGGCCAGCAAGCAGGTCCCATTCCACATCCCCCAAGTCCTCCTCGGCATGCGTATCGCCTACGCCGGAAGCACTGTTTTGGTCCTCCTCGTCTACAGCTACACAAAGGGCTCTATTGACAACGACAACTTCAAAGGTTTGTACTGAATGCATCCCTACCTACATGCTCCCCGTCAACTAGCCCGACCTAACAGCCGTCGTCGAAGAAACGACTGTTGTTATGGATGTCCCACAACCCGCTTCTAAAACCAACAATGGCAACGACGGAGACAAAGACAAAGACGCTGCCAAGAAAACGTTCATCTCCGTGCAGGAATACGACCACAAGCAGTGGAGAACCCTCATCAAGGGCTTCTGCATGAGCCTGGCCATGATGTCGGCGATGCACCTGTATATGGGCATGCATGGCCCGCTGCTGATCAATATGATCATCCCGCTGAAGACGGCGCTGGGGAGCGAGCTCGTGCAGGCGCGTCTTTTTGGCAAAAAGGTGGATCGACCTTTTCCGGAGCCAAAGACCATGTTTGCCATGTAAGTGAGGAATACGACAAGCAACATACCGTTCCAAGGAACTGGGCTGATGACGCCTGTATTACCTAGGCTTGCGGCTGTGCGGACTCAGCTCCTGGGGATTAAGGATGAGAAGGAAGTGAAGCAGGAATAAAGGAGGATGATGGTGCATCCTAAAATATGTCTTGAGCATAGAGCTGTGAGAGAATACAAACGATAGGAGTCGTTAATGATGTACATATCCTCCATAATGGACTGTCGCTGTGTTTGATGTGCTTGCCTGGCGTTGGGTCTCGCTCTGCGGGCCAAGCATCATGCGCGAGTTGCATGACCGATTAGTTGAACTGTAAGGCGCATCTTGAGTTTTTTTTTTCGCAGTACTTTTTGGGCGAGTCTAAGTACCCCTATTCTTTTTCTGCTTTATCATATCGTCAACGACAGCGTATCCTGCGGCTGGGCGTCGACTTGCATGTTACAGCGAACTAAACATTCACTAACAGTGTTATTATGACTAAATGAACTATTACAAATTACAAATTTAGGGGCACATTTCCCAGTTTAGATTTTGGTGGTGAATTCCCGCTGGGTCGGCAGGTGGGCTCGGTCCCGACAGTGGCACTCGGTCCCGACAGTGAGGTAGTGGCTCGGGCCGGGTCCCAATGGTCCCTGTTCGTCATTAAACATGCGATGTATTGCGACATAAGTGTACCTAATACGTGGCTGTATGGGCTGCGCAGTAGCCGCCATCAATCAAGAGTACATTGCCGTTGCAGTACGACCCCGCACGGCTCGCAAGCCAAACAATCGTGCCTCCTATATCCTGCATCTCACCGAACCGTTCCTCGGGCGCAATCGACCGGGGTAGTTTGCCTCTTGTCGATTTGTAAAAGGCGCCCATCATTTCCGTGTTGAAATCTGAGAATCGCGTCATCGACATTAGTTGTCCCTTTTTCGTTCCTTTTTGGGGCCTGTGCACAGGGAGGGTATGAACCTACACCCTGGAGCGACGACGTTGACCCGAATCTTCCACGGAATCAGATACGTCGACAGGTTCTTCATCATGTGCGTCGTGCCTGCCTTGCTGGCCCCGTAGCAAAAGGCCGAATTGTCGCGACCGAAACCACCGACGCTGCTCATGGTAATGATCTGGCTCCTCACAAAGTCCTGTGGTCCGTGGTACGAGGGCCCACGCGCTACCTCCATCTCTGCCTGGCGCGCCTGGTTACCCTTGTCAAGCAGCTCGAGAAATGCAAACGAAGTTTGGAGGGCCGCCGTCGTGTTTGTCTCAAAAAGCGCCGCGTAGTCCTCGAATGACTTGTTGAACCAGAAATCTCGCATCCGCTTGACGTCCCACTTGGGATTGGGGCGCTGCGGGTGTGGCTCCAGGTTGGGAGTCGCGATGCCGGCGTTGTTGATGAGGAGGTGGATCTTGGCGTCCTGCGCGGCTATGTGGTCGACGGCTCGCTGGAGCTCTTCCTTGGACGTGACGCTGCACTGAAGAGGCACGATGCTGCCGCTTCCGGTCGAGGGATTGCTGTTGATTTCTGCCATGGCGTCACGGGCGGCCTTTTGCAGCACATCCGAGCGACGACCGAGTATGTAGACCTTGGCACCGCTGGATGCGAGGGCCTTGGCCATCATGAGGCCGAGACCAGTACCGCCGCCGGTAACGACGGCGATGGTGTCGCCGACGTGGAACAGATGGGCTGGACTGAGTGGGTTAGCGGTGGCGGATTCCATTTTGGACAGGAGCCGACGGTGGAGCAACGAAGAATGGATTGATGCAGAGTCAAGGTGGTGATGTTGGATCTTGATGGAGTAGGTGTTGGTGCGGTCGAAGGAAAGCACTTGAACAGGCGCACTGTGAGAGCGGGAGAGGCCGCAGGAATGTTAGCAAGAGTGTTATTCTTGCTACCTAGCTGTGCATGCACTCATCGATCACAAGACGCAAGATTCCTATCCCGGATAATTCCACTCTGATTCGGTTTAGATGTCGGACTGTGTCGCCAAGACGTGGAGTGCCATGGTTCGGACGACTGTCGTCCGAACTACACGCGGCAGCTACAGTACAGTCCTCAGTGCGCTCTCTGAGTTTGGAGAACACTGTGGGTACACCATCTGCAGGCTGCAGGGTTAGTAGCTGCTCGCAAGTTACAACTCGCCGTTGTCCGGCTGCGACGCCCGTGATTGGTAGGTCGGAAAGCGAAACGGCTAGATCGGCCCGGGAGCGCCCCGAAGCTCCAGCCACGGGCCACTAGACGCTGTGACCTACCAATAGCAAGCAAACCAACCCTGGAAACGGCACCCACTGATCGCCCTGGCGCACAGACAAAACTAGGCATCTTTATTAGGTCTGATTCTTGTAACGAGAATCGCCAATGGAATTCCGTGTCGCCCCTATTTCCAACCGGGCAGTCCTGCCACTCATCACCTGAGCCTCTGAGCGTCCAGCCAATCTCTCGTCAGCTCAGAGATCCATTCGTCCAACGGCGAAGAGAAGACGCCAACTTAGTAGGCAGTTAGTGCGGGCATCGCTGCGCCAGTTGATTCTTAGCCCGCCCGCCCCATGAACGCTGTCGCTGCCTACCTGGGAGGCGAACAGGCCAGGCGCTTCACTCGCCCGCTTCCCACCAACATCTCCTCGTCTGCACGTGCACCTGATCTTCAGCTCATCCACAGCAAGGGAAAGGATTTAAAACAGCTGCACCTGCACGTTCTCGCCACCCCAATGCCTAGCACCAGCCAGCAGCAGTCACCATGGGCAAAGAAGCAAACACAGACATCGAAAAGCCAGAGCTCGCTGCCCCCGAGGGACCACCCACCCGCGGCGCTGGCTTTGGAGGCTTCCCTGCCGTCGAGTATCCCACCGGCTTCCCGCTCTACGCTAACATCATCTCGCTCTATCTCGCCAGCTTCCTGACCGCGCTGGACCGCACCATTGTCGTCAACGCCATCCCCACCATTACCAACGAGTTCAACAGCGTCGGCGACATCAGCTGGTACGGCAGCTCCTACCTCATCACCTTTTGCGCCTTCCAGCTCCTCTATGGCAAGATCTACGCCTACTACAACGCCAAATGGGTCTTTCTAAGCGCCGTCGGCATCTTCCTTGTCGGCTCCGCCATCTGCGGCGCTGCGCACAACTCCCCCACGCTCATCGTCGGCAGGGCCGTCGCCGGCCTGGGCTCCTCAGGTATCTTTGGCGGCAGCGTCATAATCACCTTCTTTACCGTCCCGCTCAACATGCGGCCCATCTACTCGGGCATCGTCTCCTTCATCTTTGCCGTGGCCTCCATCGTCGGTCCGCTTATTGGTGGTGCTCTGACCCAGCACAGCAGCTGGAGGTGGTGCTTCTTCCTCAACTTGCCCGTCGGCGCGTTGACCATTGTCGTCACCCTCCTCGTGCTCAATCTGCCGCCCGCCAAAAAGGCAGGAACTCCGTGGAAAGACCAGCTCAAGAGCATGGACCCCGTTGGTAATCTCTGCTTCATCCCGGGAATCATCTGTCTACTCCTTGCCTTGCAATGGGGTGGATCGGAGTATAGCTGGAGCAATGGCCGCATCATTGCGCTCCTCGTCCTGGCCGCTGTTCTACTCGGCGCCTTCATGTTTGTTCAGTGGTGGCAAAAGGACAATGCAACCGTACCACCGCGAGTCATACTGGAAAGAAACATGGCCGCAGCCTGTCTGTATACCGCCTTTGTTGCAGGCTCCATGATGTCCATCATCTACTACCTGCCAGTGTAAGTGTCCTCGGATTTCATTACTGGAGCGTGAATTCAATCTAACAAATCACCTGCCAGTTGGTTCCAAGCCATCAAAGCTGCTTCGCCCACGCGATCAGGCATTATGATGCTGGCTCTCGTCGTGCCGTCAGGTGTGTCTGGCCTAGTGTCCGGGTTCGCCATTTCCAAAGCGGTCGGATACTATGCGCCCTTCATGCTCGCATGCACCGCCCTGATGGCAATCGGCGCTGGACTTCTGACCACCCTCACACCACATTCCTCCAACGCTATGTGGATCGGCTATCAGGTCATCTGGGGATTTGGCTCCGGACTCGGCATGACGGCCGGAGGGTTGGTGCCACAGACAGTACTTGCCAGGATGGATGCACCCATCGGCATCTCCCTCATCTTCTTTTCTCAGTCGCTGGGGGGATCCGTGTTCTTGTCCGCCTGTCAGTCCATTTTCGGTCACTTTTTAAAGACCGGTCTGCGAGGACTCACAAGCTTTAGTGACATTCTCAAATCTGGCTCGACGGATCTGCGCAAGCATACAAGTCCAGAGGAGCTTCCGGCACTGCTCAGCGCATACAACAGCGCCGTTACCAAGACTCTCGTTATTGGCGCTGCAACAGCGGCAGCGGCATTTACAGCGGCATTGGCAGTCGAGTGGAAAAGCGTGAGGAAGCCGCAACACCAGAACGGGCCTCCAGGACCCCCAGGAGGAAAGGCGGCTCTAGCCACTGATCCCATGGCAAAGACGGACACGCCAGCTCTGAACGGAGCTGCAGCGGGAAATCTTGGGCCGTCGAATAAGCCCACGGAGACGGACGAGTAATGGGCACATTTAACTTTAGTTACAATTTTGAATATGTGTTTTACTTAAGAGTGATGCTACTACAGTACTGAAGATATAACCTTGTCTTAGAGTCATTCGCGCGTTCCTCCGGGTATAGAGTCTGGCTTGGCAGATGACGGGTAGCAGGCTGTGTTAAGCAGCGTTAATTTATGCAACATGTTTTATGCTACAGTTGCTGAGTCTGTGAACCGTGATGGCAAGGTTGTTTAAGGCCATTTATGGCAACACTACAACGGGTTGAGTCTTCGTGGCAGAGCGTAGTCCAGCGCTCCCGTGGAATGGGGGGGTTTTCATCGCCCTTAACTCTTAGTCGCAGCCTTTAATGGCTGAACCGCTAAAAGCTACTACTGTCGTCTCTTCTAAGATGGGTGCGAGCTCGTCGCTGAGCCCACCCACCGACCCACCGAGAGGCGCAGTAAGGCGTTTCAGAGTTTAACCTGCACAGGCAGTCACGAGCATCCATATACGCGGTCTAACCCAAACGGCATAACCATGCTTACACCTATTGCCACCTCACACTAGAACCGAATCCTCGCGCAACATCTAGCGTGTACTCGGCGTCTTTTGATCTCGACACTCTTCTTGAACAGATCACTGCCTAGACGCAGGGGCTAGGTCGCGGCAGCAACGCGCGACTATAGAGAATACTACGCTGCCAGAGAGCCGCCAGATCGACCAGACGCTGGAACAGCAGCTGATCATGCAAAATGCTGAGCTTCGGGATAGGCTCGACCGAGCACGGGGACGGTTTCCGCGTCTGTACAATGCGATGTTATTTCCTTTTCCACGTTTTCTCAACGCCCGTCGTGTCCGCCTCTACACCTAGCATTATAGATTATGCAGTGGCATGGTTGACGTTGCCTGTATGCGCCCAGTTCTGGCTAATGCGCTTGGTCGCCCTGGATATTCAGCTAATCAATGCATACCATCTAGTTCCGAAACTGACATAATGTACTCATTTAGGTCAATAAACATGTCCTATCTACTCTATCACTAAGGAAAAACACCTCGACATTCTGGCTCCTACGTATCAGCGAACAGCCAGCTACCGTCAACGTCAAGATGGACAGGTCAAGCCGTGCCGAGCCTCTATGCTGCTACAAGAGTCCAATATTCTCCGCTTCGCATAGAACCACTTCCAACATGCAAGGTAATCATACGGCTAACAGGAACGTTTATAATTTAGGGCAGACTCTATCCATTATTCTAAATAGAGGGTACGAACAGTCTATTCAATTTCCCTATACAAATTTTTTAGTAGGGTAGTAGATAGGGGGTATAGTCGATTTAATTCTACCGTTCTTAATCGACTATTCGCCTTTTAAAGGATAAAATGGATAAGGTTTGTGTTTTCTAATATTTAACTTAGATACGAAGTGGTTTCTAAAGAGTCTGCATTTTTATGATTTTTATAGCGTTTTCTATATATAGGGAAAGTTTTTTAGGTTAATAGAGTAAATTTTACGTAAGGGTTACCCTATCTATTATTCTAAATAGAGGGTATAAACAGTCTATTTAATTTCCCTATATAAATTTTTTAGTAGGGTAGTAGATAGGGGGTATAGTCGATTTAATTCCACCGTTCTTAATCGACTATTCGCCTATCTATTATTCTAAATAGAGGGTATAAATAGTCTATTTAATTTCCCTATATAAATTTTTTAGTAGAGTAGTAGATAGGGGGTATAGTCGATTTAATTCTACTATTCTTAATCGACTATTCGCCTTTTAAAGGATAAAATAGATAAGGTTTATGTTTTCTAATATTTAACTATAATATAAAGTGGTTTCTAAAGAGTATATATTTTTATAATTTTTATAGTGTTTTCTATATATAGGGAAAGTTTTTTAGGTTAATAGAGTAAATTTTACTTAAAGGTTACCTAATTAGGACTAGCACTATAGCTTTACCTTATTAACTCTACGCTATTCTAGCTGTTAGGACTAATCTAATAAACATTAACTATAGTCTAGGTTCTAGTTCTATATAGTGAATGTTTAAGTAGTCACTACTACTATAAGAGTTTAGCCTAATTTAATAAAAATGTACTATACTAAGTGGCTTATATTAAACTCTTCTATATAGATATAGTTAGTGCTATTACGTATAAGGCTATAAACACTTACTATTCTTTATAACTTACTTAATCTTCTATATTACTATAGTTAGTATCTTTACACCTATTAGTCCTAACCTAATGTTTTATTACTGTCCTCTATAACTTATATTAATCCCCTATATCACTATAGTTAGCGCTATTATATAAGTTACTCCTAACCTAACGTTTTATTACTATCCTCTATATTAATATAGTATGCGTTTAGTAAGTTAGCGCTAAGCGACTAGTTAGGACGAATCTTACTATACGCCGCCTAAGAAAGGTGTATCTATAATTTAGGCGAACTAGTGTATTAGTATAAAGCTAAAGTTTAGGGTTAGGGTTAGAACTATGACTATATTTATAGCTAAGCTGTACGCTCTAGGGTTAGGGTTAGAACTATAACTATATTTATAGCTAAGCTGTACGCTCTAGGGCTATAGAAGGTAAATACACTAAAAGGGAGTAAAGACTCTATCTTCCTTTATAGGAAGGCTAAGGAGCCTTTA
>JANZYN010000039.1:0-218639 GCA_025583755.1 Cordyceps tenuipes
TGTTAGCGACCAGGAACGCGGGATGAGTAGATCGGGCGGGAAAGGGGGGCGGGCGAGACACTCACAATCGGGCAGCCTGTAGATGACCAGGCTGTCAAAGTCGACCTGCTGGATCTGAGGGCTCAACGTCCGCCGCATGTCCCCGAAAAAGTACTCTTTGATGACAGCCTCGCGGCAGTGCTCCGTAAACGACTCGTCCCGGTCTACCACGCCGTCGGACTTGTCCAGCGTGATGACCTGGATCGGCTCGCCCAGGCTCGTCTTTTCCGTAGCGAAGCGTTTTGCAATCTCCCCATTTAGACCACTCGTGCCTAGCACAACGACAATATTGACTTAACCTCTGTCAGCATGTTTATCCTCCCCCCCTTTCTCTCTCCTCTCCCACAGCTGCACACCACCCTCCAAAAAAGAAAAAAAAACATACCGGAGAGCTCATCAACCATGTGCGCCAGCAGGTCCAAGCCGCGCGCGCTGCCCGCCTCCACGCCCATCGAGTCCACCAGGACGCCCGACGCCTTGACGTCCGGCTCCTCGCTGAGCCTCGCGCTCACGCCGTCCGCCAGGCGGCCAAACAGGCGCTTGTAGACGTCCGGGTCGGCCTCTGCGGACTCGCGGCCGTAGTAGTACACGAGCGGCAGCTTGACCGGCACCGCGCTGGGCCCGCTCGTCGGGGTGCCGCCCCAGCCGCCGTCCGCGGCCAGCGGGTCCATGACCGTCGCGAAGACGGCCGCGCTCAGCGTGCCCGCCAGGCTCAGCGCGCCCTCGCCCGGGTCCGCGTTGACCACCAGCGGCTGCCGCCCCTGCCGCGTCGCGTAGCTCGCCAGCGTCCGCACCAGCGTCGTCTTCCCCGTCGCCCGCGCCCCCGCCACCAGCACCCGCGGGCCCTCGCGCGTCGACGCCGCCGCCGCCGCCCGCTGCGCCGCCAGCCGCCCGTGGAGATTCACGTACGACGCTGCTGGTGCCGCCACGTTGTCGCTCGGTGCGGCGATGCTGTCGGCGTCGGCACGCCCGTCCACTTCCAGCTCGCACCCGTGCCAGGTCAGCAGCTTGCTGCGCAACGGGCCGGCAAACTTGTAGGCGCTGCGCGGCGCCAGCTCGACGCCGTCCTTCTCGGCCGTCCCGGAGAGAAGCTTGACGATGATGCTGGACCCAGGCGCGAGGTGGAAGCGCCACTCGCCGGCCTTGCGCAGCGTGATGATGCGCGTCGACGATTCGACTTGCTGGATGGATGGGAAAAGGCAGGTCAGCGTGAAGGGTGGGAAATGGCAGGCCGAGAGAGCGGGCTGTCCGGGCTCGAGGATTATCTTACATTTGCAGGAATTTGCCCCAGCCCTGGAATTGACATGACGGGCTACATTAACACTTCTATGTGTATGATGAATAGTATCAAGGTAAAGAAGCTTGCTCTCTCGAGCTTGGAGGGGCAGCTTGCAGCCTGGTGGGTCAATCACCACTGAACTGTGCAAAGCAACAAACACAGCAAATCCAGTCTGTGAGGTTGATTTAACCACCCGAATATTAACCACGCAAGCTGACGGCTATAAATATAAGAGTTCTCGAATTAATTTTTCTTTTGCATACACTGCTCGCCGCTGTTGATGGTCAGGGGGGCACTTCTTTGCTGTGCTAGTCTCGGTAACATGTATAGTTAGCAGCTACATAACAGCAAATTTGGACATTTGTCCGCTGAACTTGTGCAACAAAACAAACACCGCAAATCCGGGCACAAATAGACTTGAAAAAATGGCAAAATGCCTTAATAAAACACTTTATACACAGAGACACCTGCAGAGGAGACTAAAATAATGATGCGTTTATTCGTAATGATAATTCTGCGTTGCCACATAGCTACACCTTCAGCTGGCATAGACGCAATGCTATTCTATGAAACTTGACTGCCCAATCCCAGACGCCATGCCACTTGCACTTGGTTGCAAATGACCCAAAGAATAAACTGACTGAGGCGCCATGAAACCACGTATGATTCTTCATTTTATTTCGCGAGATCTTCGAGAATTTTCCGTACGCTGCGGACACCCAACAGCAGGTTCTCATCGCATCCCCCACCCTCGTTGAACCTCGCATGTGCAAAGTCAATGAGCTTCACCGACAACAGCGGCGGGGCATCGATATCAACAAAGTCTACACCCTCATCCTCGTCATGGCCGTCGTCCGAGGCAGCCGCCTGGCCCAGCACGTCGTCGCCCATGGCAATGCCACTATCAGTGCGCTGGGTCGTGCGTTTGGCTTCCTTGGCCTCGACGGCTGTCTCGATGGCCGTGACCACTTCATTGTTGCGCTTGATGGCAGCACGCAGCGCGTTTCCATCGCCCTCAAAGACGAAGAGCAGCGACGACGAGTACATGACCGTCTCATGCGCCTCGAGAGTTTCTTGAATGGTCTTGACCACTTCGGCGAAACCCTGGTACACGGCCTTGGCGAGCTCCTCGTCGATGCCCGCAGCTTCGTTGTGAACGAAGCCGCGGAAACCATCGTGAATGTTTTCGTCTTTCATGTCACATCGGCCATAGTCCCTGCCGTAGACGCGGTAGTCATCCTCCTGTACGACACCCCGGTCGTCCGAGCCGCGATAGACCCGCATGCCCGCTATGCGGAATCCCAGATTTTGATGCGTGGTTGCCATTGTAAGTTCTTGAAAACGGAGCTGCTTTTCCGCGGTTGCATCATCGGCATACAGCCGCCGTCCGAGCTTGACGTCCATAATGTTGGGCTTGACAAAACCTTTGGTGGCGTTTTCCAGCGCGAGGGCCAATTCTGTCTCAATCTCCCCTCCATTGCTGGGCACATAAGGGGGTACACTCGGCGTCGGCCCCTCAACTGGCGTGTGCAAGACCTGTTCGGCGATTACCGCTTTAATCTGGTCCTTTGCGGTTTGGATGGTGCCAGCGTCCGTGATGACACCAGCAACGGCATCATCTATGTTAAGGTCGGAGGGAGTGGTGAGGCGTAAGACACCCATGCAGGTGGGCATAATATCGGCGAAGGTGGTGCCTCGGGTCTTTGCGTAAAAGTTGATCTCGGCCTGCGTGCAGGGCTTGATAAAGATTTCTCCGTCTTGGTCGCACATCGGGCCAGCGCTAATACGGTCAGTTGAAGTCTGAAGCTAGCCATCTGTATCCTTCTGGTACTCACTGTCCGGCGACTGTATAATTGCACGGATGCAGTTCACCATAGCCTCGGATGCGCGTGGGCTTCATGGTAGCGGAAGGGGCAGGTTGTGGTTGGGGGGGAATAGGGTTGATGCGCCGGAGCAACAGCGACGACAATACCCTTAGGGCAAGGTTAGTCGGAGAGTAATATCCTCGCAGCTTCGAGCGTAGAAAGAAGGCGATAGTAGGCGAGGAAGTGTTGGGTGGGAGGTATTTTCAGGCGAAGATTGGACGCAAAGAAGGTTGCGGCTGGTGGGATATAAGAATCGGCGTGGTTGGAGCGTGACTGGGTTGCTATCGTGACGCGGGGAAGAACTGCGCATGGAGCGAGGTGGCAGAAAATGGTGAAACGGACAAGGTGTGTTCCAGAAACCTGTGCATGCGGACCGGTGTAATTACTCAAAGAGACGCATCGCATTTACTTTTTATGTGCAACTGCTTCTTTGATTCGTAGCCAAGGCCCAAGGCAAGGCCAGCAACAACGCCACCTTGGGCCGCAGTGTGGCGTGCGTGCGTTGTGAGCTGGGCAAGTGGGGCCGTTGCTACCTCAGCCGTACAGTGCGAGGCCTAGGATGCAGTGTGCCTTATGCAGGCCATTCTGCGGCGGCAAGGTCTCGTCACAATGGTAGTCGGTACACAAGTAGTTATTTCATTACTTAGTACAGGTTTTAGACAAGTAACCAACCAGCTCGATTGACTGAGGGGTTGCCCATGCAGCAGGCCACAAGTCCTTCACTGTGTGATCCGCACCGTGACCCCAATGTCCTAATCAGCCAAGGCACAGTGACTTCAGTGCCTGCCTGCCTTTGTTAATAACGCTCCAGAGCAGCACAGCCACAGCCACAAGGGTCCCTACCTGTTCATTTGTCGCTTTCCCATTGCAGCCAACGCTCTTCCATCAGCTTCCCCATTGCAAGTTGTAGGACTCAGCGCGGTTCTCCATACAGCCTCGCCATGATTTACCAGGTGCTCTAAACGCTTGCGCAACGTGGCTAGCTCTATTAACTCTATTCGAAGGGGGCCAACGGTCCCAGTTCCGACCCGTTGCCTGCAAGTTGGTCTCGGCTATGGTCTTGAAAAGCGCCCACGAATCTGCCTCGACCGCTGTACTCTCGCGTGACGCCCGCATTGGGCCTTGATTCTGGCCTCGTTACACAGAATTTGCTACATCAGTCCAAAAATAACGGCCTTCATACTAATGAATGCAGATTTTTTTTTTCCTTTTTGCTTTTTCGACAGCGCAACGCAGCGACCGGCCCCCGTCATGGCCAATCATCATGCTTCCCCGTCGTGCTGCTTCACCTCAAACACCGTCTTGCCCAGCCCTCCTTTGCCGTTGTACGTCTGCCAACACGCTTCGCGCACCTTTTCGATATCGCTCAGGTCCACGCGCATGCCTACAACCGGTCGCAGCCCGCCCTGCTCGGCCACGTCCTTGAGAAATGCCAGGTCCTCACCGTTGGGGTCTAGGAATATGTACTTGTACTCCACGCCGTAGAAGCGAGCTCGGAGCTTGCGCAGCTGGTCTGTGGCGTCGAGGAATACGCGGGCCACCAGCGGCAACCGCTTCCTCTCTGGCGTGCCGTTGTCCATAACGCTCGCATTCTGCAGCGTTGCGCCGGATGGGGTCGTCGAAATGGACACGACCAGGCCGCTACCCTTGACCAGGAGAGGCATCAACTCGGTTGCCTGGCCAGTGGTATCGAAGATGAAGTCGACAGACCCGGCTGGGATGGTCGTCGCGGGATTCTCCTTTGTGTAATCAATCACTGCACGCGCGCTCTTCATTAGTGTCACAGCATGGAAAAGCTCGCAGACACGTGCAACGTACCCTGATCAACGATGCCGTCGCCGAGCAGCTCTGGCACCTTTGGCACCTTGCTCGTCGACACGGTGGTAATGACCTTGCCTGCCTTGAATACATTCTTGGCAATCTGCAAGCCATATGCGCCGGTGCCACTCACTGCATGGCATTATTAGGTACATCCGTGTAAGTCAGGTCGGAAGTGCCACTCACACCCTGCGGGGATAAAGACCGTCTTGCCTTCCAGCGAGCCCTTGTACTCGCGCATTGCCTGGAGTGCCGTCATGGCAGCCAGCGGCAGCGAGGCGGCATCACCAAACGACATGTTCTTGGGTTTCAGGGCGACGAAGCGCTCTGGGCACATGGCAAACTCTGCCCATGCACCTACCAGGCCCGTTAGCATTACCAACAACATCTCCTTTGTTGTACCGGCGTCCGCGCAGTCTTGCATACCTCTACTAAACTCAGGGAGCCGCACATAAACCTCATCACCCGCCTTGAACGATGTGACGGCGCTACCCACCTCCTCCACGACGCCAGCAGCGTCATAGCCAATTTTGTACGGGAACCTGCATACATGACCAGTGTGTCTCAGTTCTCAGCGTCCCGACGTGCTGCGGAGAAGGTAACTTGGTGTCTAACGTACGTGTCCTGGAGCGCCATTTTCATGACACCATCTGCCTTCTTGACATCGACGGGGTTGATGCTCGCCGCATGCACCTTAATCAGGACGTCAGTGGGCTGTCTGACGGCTGGCTTGTCCACCGGTGTGAGCTGGTAGCCATCGGGCTTGGTGTATTGAGGGACGGTGATTGATAACATTGAGCTCGCCATTGTGAGTACTGCTGGACAAGGACAAGGTAATTAATCTGCAGAAAAGGATGGATTGAAATAGATGGTCTTTTCCGGATTTTATGCAATGTGGATGATGAAATCTTTGCCACCTGCGACCGATGCCGCGGCTCATCACGCCGTCACCGAAAAGGGCGGGTCGGGAAACGCCGTCTGGTGCGAAGCAAGTCCGCAGCGGACATGATGGGTCTCATCTCCGGAAGAGCAAGGGTTTTCGATCCGGGCTGGTTGTTTTTGGTGCGGAATTGAATCGAAAAAAAGCTGACTAAATTCAGGCGGTCTTCTCTTCTCCCAACACGTCGTGATCTGGAGCCGTCTATTGCTTGCCGCTACTTCCGGATCAGTTCTGCCGCGGACCATTAGCCCCGTCATTGACTTGCGCGGTTGCTTTATAATAACGTCTTGTTATCTTGTAGACCAAGAGCCTCGGCTGTGGCGCCTACCAAACTCTCCAACCTATTTCATTGGTCTTGGCAGATATTCGCTCTAGAAGCCAGCCATGCATGAATGTCCTGGAACTGCGTAGATCATCTCCGCCGCCGAGATAATGCTGGGGGTAATCAACTTCTGAGGAAGAGAAGATAAATCGCTTGAAAAAAGAGCCCTTACCTTCTTTAATGAGCAGAGATTACTGCCGGCCTATATTCACCACAGGATTGTAGCTACTACCTGAGACTGGGTAGTCAGTAAATGCCTTCATCTTTTCATACCAGGAACCTTGCGGCAAGTAGCGGCTCGCAAAAGAGCCTGGGGTTTCTCCTTTTTTTTTTTGGCATGAAGTCTATGATGATGCATCGCATTAATAATGTTTATCGCACAGTAATGTTCTGTGCAACGCCAACCACTTTGGTCTCTCCCTGCAACAGTTTCTCAGCCCGTTTGCTCCGAATGCACGGTGCCGTTTGCAAACAGAAATAAATCAAACATCACCGACGCACAGTTCATTTCCCTCTTGACAACCATCTTTGGCAGAAAAGGCTTCCGAGGCAAAAGAAGGATTCCACCATGGATTCGGATGATGAGCATGATGGACTCGAGCTCCACGACTCCGTCAACTTCCCCGTGAAGAAGAAGAAGAATCGCGGAAGAAGGAAGAAGAACGCTCCGACCGGTTTTGAAGGTACCTTGAAGATTTCGTTATCTTAGTTAGACTCGCCCATTCTGACTTGAGATAGAATACTTTGCCGACGCTCCCACGACTCCGGCGGAAGCCCTCTTCGAACAGCAACAGCTTTATGCCAGGTAAGCACGCGCACGAGAACCATAGCTGTCTCACAAGCATGCTAATCTTTATCCTTTCCAGTTCAGTTCCGTTTGAACAGTAAGCACGAAATTCTACTGCCTGTAGCGCCTCTCCTCACACCGAAAGCTGACTGGATCGAAACCCGCAGACGCATGCAGACGTGCATCCACCGCTTCCGCACGAGCCGCCGCCTCGACAACGCGCTCGGCAACTACTTCAACGAGTACATGTTCCTCGGCGGCATCAACACGCACCTCGCGCCGTTCAGCGAGGAGGATCTCGAAGAAGGCTCGCTCATCCCGCACGCGACCACCAACGACGGCACCGCCGCCGACGACGAGGACGCCGCCGCGCGCTACTACGACGGCAACGCGCGCCACTGGACCGTCGACTTTGCCGGCGTCGCCGCCGGCTTCCTCTCCGTCTCCATCCTGCCGCTGACCGACGTCGACCCGGGCCCGACCGAGCGCGCCATCGCCGTCGTCGAGGCCTTTCTGCGCTACGTGCTGCAGCACGACGTCTGCCCGGAGCACGAGCCCGACGTGCGCGCCGCGCTCGCCGTGTGCGCCCGCGCCCGCGTCGAGTGGCCCCGTCTCTGGCGCTTCAAGAGCCTCCTGCCCGGTCGCTTCCACGTCGCGGCCGCGCGCACGCTGGGCGTGCACGACAGCGGCGCCGACTGGTTGTTCGCGGCGGCGGAGGCGGAAGCGGAGGAGGAGGAGAGGCTGGCGGCAGAGGTCGTCTTCTACGCCTCCCTCGTGGCGGCCGGGGAGCCGCTGCCGGAGGATCGGTGTGTGGTCCGCCAGTTCACGTGCTCCTTGGCGCTGCGCGCCGTGGAGATGCCGGACGCCAGCGTGGAGAGCTGCTTTCGCCGGCTGGCGATTGGCGAGGAGGCGAAGATGCTGAACTTGCAGCCGCTCGGACGCGCCGTCTTCCGGCCGACGGTGTTTGAGGACGGCTGGGTGCACCAGGTGCCGCTCGAGGTGCTGCCGGCGGAGGAGGATGTTGTGTTCCTGCTGGAGCGGGACTTGCTCGACGCCATGACGGTCGGGATGATGATGACGGCGACGGTCTGCGAGCTCGGTTCCGGGTTTCGCTTCTTGAAGACCATCGAGACGGTGCAGCCGTCGTTTTACACGTTTCTGCCACAGTACCTGATAAAGGATTACAAGCCGCCGCGGGCTAATGACCGTCCGCCGCCATCAGTCCACGACGGAGCTGCCGCTGCGGCAGCGGCGGGGGAGGGCATGGAAGATGAAAACGAGAGCAAGGACGATGAAGACTGAGTACAGATGAGCCAAGACGGTGAGCTATGGGCGTGGTGGAAGAAGAATATGTGCATTTATTACGTTCGCTATCGGCTTTCGTTATTCAAAGAAGAAGATTTGCGAATAAAACATAAAGAGTAGAATAGGGTGCAGTCAGCGGTATGCGGGCTGTGTAGGAGCAGCCATCGCAAATGAAAAAGCAAGACAAAGAAAACCTGTTAAAACGAAACACATATAAGCATGAAACTTTACCGGATGGGACAAAGAGAAGTTTGGGAGGTTTCAAGAGCGGCTGAGCAACAGATGCCCACCATCCTCCCAAGCCTTTGCCAGACCGAGGAGGACTGGAGATGGAACAGCGCCGCCAGCCATCCTACATCGCCGTCTTCTCCCCCATCTCATCCCAAATCCCGTCCTAATCGTGCGATTGCACCTTGTGGTCCCCCGCCACCGCCGCCGCATACGACGGAGGCACCTGCCCATCCGAGCGACCCGCGCCATTATCCGTCGTCGCCACGCCGTGCTGCTGCTGCTGCTGCTGGTTGCTGTGGGCGGTAGCACCGTAGTTCACACCGCCATGCTGCTGCTGCGGCTGCGCATGCCCATGCTGCGGCGGCTGGACATAGACATATGTGACGCGACCGCAGCCACCAGTCTCGCCGCCGCCGTGGCTCAGCGTCTCGTACTCGTAGGGCGGCTCCGGGAACTTGGCAATGATGTACCAGGCGTGCAGCAAGCCCGGGATGTATCCGAGCACGCACAGCAGGATGTTGATGAGCGAGTCGGCGCTGCAGATGCCGCGCTTGACCCAGACTAGAGAGAGAGAAGGGAGTTTAGCGAAGGAGGGAGATTGGAGGCGCGCGCGCGCGGGGCAGAAACGTACCGGGTAGGGGAGGGAAGAGGATGGCGAGGACGCCGAGGAAAATGTCGGCGGAGCACATGCTGGAATTTGTGTAAACAGCTTATAAAATTGAAGAAAGAGATGCAGAGGGAAGAAGACGTGGTTTGGAGTTGTTGCAAGGTTTTTGTCTGGTAGAAAAAGCGGCAGCCTGGCAGGGCTTACGTTGAGTCAATCCGGCGGCCGGCTGGCTTTGCCGGTGACGACGACTTGGTGGGCGCAAACGTCACGCGGGGCACTTTTCACTTTTCTTAGGTAGTTCAGTCACTGTACGCTTAGAGGGGCTGGCGTGGCGGCAATATGGATTACGTAAGCTAGCGATGGTTGCCGTACCACCACTTCGCGCACTTCATTCATGATTTTATTGGTTCTACAAGACATAGTCCAGCTTTGTTTTGGCTCATCCAAAGCGCTCTCTTTCCTTTTTTGGTTTGTTTTTGCCTTTGTACGTAGGATGACGATGCTACCGTAGAAACGCTACCCCGGATCCGCTCATGTATATGCACCCACACGACCAGGGCCCTTGAGAGGATCAGATGCTGTGATAGACCTGCTTGGCGTTAACTTTTTCACTCTTTTTTTTTCGTTCGACTCAATAATTTGTGCTCGAGAAACGAGCTTCCTAAAATTCTCAGATAAATGCAACTTGATCGCCGACATGCTATATGCCTTTGACGGCACCATTCACCACCCAACTATATATACAACGCTAGCAATAAGACTGCCAAACAAACTCCAAGCGCCGTTGAAAATACTCCATACAACAAATCAACACAACACCATGCAGTACCGTATGTATCAACCCCAAGTGCCACCGCCGCCACCGCGTCCTCCCCTCCTCTGCGCGCTCAATCTCCAGTCATCCTCGGTCGCGTACTTGTTGTACAGCGGCAGGATGCGCTCCTGCGCCTTGCGCTTGCTCAGCCTATCCGTCGGCGCCACCTTGAAGAACGTCGGCGCCGCCTCGACCAGCCACTTGGGCTCAATCGCCGTCGTCCAGTGCATGTACTCCTTGGTCGTCAGCACCAGCTCGTGGTAGATGACCCACTCGGAATGCTTGCCGAACAGCGCCGACGACGGGTGCAGGTACACCGGCGTGCCCTCCGTCAGCGTCTTGTAGCCCTCCTGCGGATCTTTGCGCGCGGCGCTCCGGAAGAAGCCCGTGCACAGTGCCCGCCGCACCTTTTGCGTATCCCGCCCGCACGAGATGATCGGGTGCCGGTGCCGCTCCATGATGCGCAGGATCTGGTCCCGTATGTCCTTGGCGCGCCGCATCGACCGCGCCTGGATAAAGTTCTCGAAGCACCACGGGTTCGAGTACCCGCTGTGTTTCCACGAGTTGTACACGTTGAGTAGTGTTAGATGGTCGCCGTGCGGATCGTGGAACTTGGCCTTCTTCTGGTCCGCCTGCGTCTGCTTCTCTTTGGGCCGGTAGAAAATCGTGGACTGGTTCAGCATGGCGACGATGCTCAGAATCTCCTCCGAGCACTGATAATCTACCGCTGTGATGAGCACCTTGGCCAGCGAAGGCTCCATCGGGAAGTCGGACATCTTGCGACCGAGACGGGTAAGGAGACCCTCATCATCCAACGCGCTAAGTGCGTATAATTCCTCGAGGGCTGTAAGCATCGTGTTGACGGGCGGGGGGTCCATAAAATCAAAGTGCAACAGGTCGTTGATGCCCATCGCCTTGAGCATGAGGATAACGAGGGACAAGTTCGCTCGCTGGATTTCGGGAATCGTGGTCGGCAACATTTCTGATTGGTAAGCGGCTTCCGTGTAGAGACGGAAACACTTTCCGGGCCCCGTGCGTCCAGCACGCCCAGCTCTTTGGTTCGCCTGCGCCTGGGAGACGGGGGTGACAATCAGGGAGTCCATGCCTAGCTTTGGATCGTAGGCGCTCTGCTTGACGAAGCCGGGATCAATGACGTAGTAGATTTCATCAATCGTGATGGACGTTTCGGCAATATTGGTGGCAATGACAACCTTTCTCGCACCCGGCGGCGCCGGGTCGAAGATTCGGCTCTGCGCCTCGGCCGGCAACTGAGCGTACACTGGAAGAATGAGGAGTTCAGGCACTCCCGGCCCGAGTGCCTTCATTCGCTCAAACAGCACTTCGCACGCGGTATCGATTTCTTCCTGACCCGTGAGGAAGAGGAGGATGTCTCCCTTTGGCTCTGTCAGGTGGATCTGCATGACGGTGACCAGCGCAGTATCGAGATAATCAGATTCGGGTTCTCGCGAGTACAGAATCTCAACTGGAAAGGTTCTGCCAGGGATTGTAAAGATGGGACATTCGTTGAAATACATCGAAAACTTGTCGGCATCAAGAGTAGCCGAGGTGACGATAACCTTGAGATCCGGACGGCGCTTGAGAGCCTTCTTTAATAGTGCAAAGAGCACATCGGTTGAAATGGTTCGCTCGTGTGCTTCGTCCAGCATAATGACTGAGTAACGTCGCATGTCAGGATCGCCGAGAATTTCTCTCAGAAGCATACCATCTGTCATGTACTTGATTTTGGTCATCGGGCCCGTCATGTCGTCGAAACGCACATAGTAACCAACTTCCTCTCCGAGTTTACACCCAACCTCTTCGGAAACACGCTTTGCCACGGACATGGCAGCGACTCGTCGCGGCTGTGTGCAGCCAATAACCCCGTCATTGGCGAAACCACCCTCGGCCAGGTACTGAGTCAACTGCGTGGTCTTTCCGGAGCCAGTCTCACCAACTACGATGAGGATCTGATTCTCTCGGACAGCCTGGATAAGCTGTGAGCGGAATCCGTAGACAGGCAGGCTTTCGCGCTGTTCCTTCATGCTGAGATTGGTTCGCTTCCCCAGTGGCTGGTTGCGCGGAACGATTGCCCTCTTCCACTCTGGCACGTCATCAGTACCAGCGTTCATCTTGGCATTGCGCAAGTCACTGGCAAACTGTCGCTTATCGGGGTCCGCCATTGGATCCTCCCACTGCGATGACAGGTTTTCTTTGGGCCTTTCTTTTGCAGCCTCCGCTTCTTGCTGTTTAAGTTCCCTTCTCTCCTTGGCCAGAGCGGTACCCGACATGGCAGCTCTGTTCATGGATCCGTCAGGGGCCTTGACGACACGGATGGGTGATAGCTCTAGCGACTGCTTCGTCTGACCAGCGAGGAAGGGGGGTTCTTCTTCGCGAACCTCAATGTCAACATCCTCCTCAAGTTCCAGCTCTCCATCGCCACGCAACGTAGCGTTGTAATCCTCCTCTAGATCTGGATAATCGGAGGCCTTGGCCACGCCAGAGGCAATCAGCTGTCGAATCTCCCAACGTTCAGGCGATGTCATTCTCTTCTTGTGTTTCCGTGGAGGGCCAACGTCGTCTCGTGGCATGCCTGATGACACATCATTGAAGCCCCGGCCACCTCCACCCAGCGCCTCCATGTTGGCACCAGTTGTGTGTCTCGGTTGTGGCTCGTTATCCATTCCCGTCGATTGGTCGACAGCGGCGATGGAGAGGCTGATACGCTTGCCGTCAATGCCGATAACCTTGACCCATACTTCCTTGCCCTTTTCAAGAATATCCGAGGGGTGGTTTACGCGTTGATGGGCGGCGATCTTGGAAATATGGACGAGACCATCCTGTCGGCCGCGAACGTTGTGTAGATTCACAAATGCCCCAAAGTCTTTGATGCCTGTGACATGGCCCGGGTATATTTTATTTAGCTGCGGCTCGTCGTCCATTTCAGCAGCGTGTTGTCGTTTGGGGTCGTCATCGTAATCAGTGCGGTCGTCTCGGCGTCTGTGGCGGCTTTTTCGTGATTCTCGGTGTCCGTTGCGCCAGTCTTCATCGCCTCGATCATCTGATCGCGAGCGCGAACGAAACCTGTCTCGTCTGCGCCCATCCCGGGAACGTGATCGATCGTGTCTTCGCCGTCGTGAGTCATCGTGGGGGCTTCGACTCCGTTTACGGGTACCCTTGTCTTTGCGTGCCTTGGGTTCGAGGCCCTCGAGAAGCGCCAAGGTATCGTCGATGGCATCTCCGTCATCTTGATTGGATGGCTTGACGTCTGCGAGCGCAAGTCCGCTGAAAACCTTCTCTTTCTCCTCCAGCGAGCGGACGTGGTGCTCTTCCTGGGGCGGCGGCTTGCCGTTGCCTCTGCCTTTGAAGCACGGGTGCATTGTCAGGACCAAGCGGTCAAGGCTGTCCACCAAGCTGGGCGGAAACTCGGCGCCAAGGCCATCGAGCTTTGTGCGAAACTCATCGGCGTCCTTGCTATCGATGCGCTGTGCTATGAGGAACTCTGCGAGGGTCTTGTCGCTGACGCCGACATGGTTCTGAAGTTCCGAGGTGACCTTGGAGACGAGAGAGAGCAGCTCCAAGTTCAGAAAGTCGTCCATGATGATAGCCGTTGCCTGGGCGTATCAACAGGCGCGAGAACAGGGCGTCGGAGTGGCTGTGGTGGGAATGCGCAGAAGCAGAAGAAAGAGTTGAAGACTTTGTTTGGCCTTGAGCGCTGACACTTGATGCAGGCCAAATTTTGGTGGGTCTCACAGGCAACACTGTAATGGGGGTCCAAGGGCAGATCACCAGACACGTAGAAAACAAATCAGAGGAGAAAAAATATTTTATTACTCTGATCTGATAATTTGCATACTAACTATTTTGTATTTGCAGAATCGAGACTGCCATGAACTGTGCGTGGCTCGTGAGTCAAGTCCCTGTATCTGCCCTCGTTTTCGTTTTCGTAAGTAAGTGAAGAGTTGTAGTGCATTTTATTGCTATCGATGGTTTGCTTCCTTCACCATGCGCCTCTCCAAGGCCACAGCATCACCTCAGTTAGGTCACTGCCCGAAAAAATTGGATGCCTCAACAGGTCTGTCATTGCACTCCGTTCGTCCGGGTTTGTGACAATCATTTTCCTGACCAAGTCAAGAAATACTTGCGACGCAGGCAGATCACGACGCGCCTCGCGTTTTCCCCAGGCGTCATCTCGATCGCCGAGGCCCCTGCCGTCGGTTCCTGGCCAAGTTTTAGTGCAATGTTCTCATATTTACAGTAGCAAGGAACGAAAACGAGCATACCGTGATTCCAAATGTCGGGCCAGGAATCGGGTGGTGGCCCGCCAAGTTGGACAGCCCGGAGGAGAGGATCGCCGGGTGACCCTTCGGTCGAGATGAGCTGGGTTCCGGACTCCATCTGGTATATCTGCATTGGCGTCGTTAACACTGGCAATTTATAATAATAAGTCGGGAGATACTGGCTGCCACATACGACGCACCCAACGGCCCATGTATCCGCTGTTTTGCCCCAAACGGACCCAACTTTGCCCTCAAACTTGTCGTAAACTACAACCTCTGGGGGGCGAACCATTGTCGGTGCTGCTCCTGGCAAAGATTTGAGATTCTCACTCGTCCTGTGTGCTACACGGAGAAAAAAGGTGAGTGAAGTTTATATAAAGGGGGGCAGGGAGGTGTCCTATATTCAGCATACCTCTCCCAAAGTCCAGAATTTTGATGCGCATTGTCGAACCTGCCGGGAAAGATTTCTTACTCCGCAAAAAGCTTGCGATCGATTCGCGCGGGGCAACATAAGGCGGGAAAGAGCTCAATGGAAATGATGCATCGCGCGGCACAACGGGGATGACTTCAGGGTTAGCAAAGAATTCGATGATGTCGTCTTCGCTGAAGTGGTCCAACTGCGGGAGGGCAACTCCAAAGTTGGCGAGATGGGGATCTGCAAACGATCAGCTTCAGCTTCTTGGCTATGCGAAATGTACTCGTGAACGACCTCCATGTGCTACACCTTGCTGATGAAGGAAAGAAAATCCTTCTACTATTTGGTGTATAGCCTCTAATGAGCAATGTTCCATGATACCTGGCTCGCTCAATGGAGATATGACTTCGGTGACCAAACATTGGTGAAATCCGTTTGGTCCCTTGATAGTAAACGCGTCAAAGAGCTGGATAATTCTTTCGAGGCCAGCATTTCCTTGCCCAACTTTGCCAAGCTCGGACAGGATAGCTGCTTCATTGCTGAGTTCTGGAGCGTCGGAACCGACACAAACTTTGAGCGAGACATATCGTCTGTCAAGGTAATTAATTGATCGAACCGCTTGCTATTTGGATGGATGTGCCTACTTGTCAACAAGGTCCCGAGCGAGCCAAACGGTAGCGAAAGCTCCGAAACCGAGCTTGAGCAGAATTCGATACCGTGGCAGTCTGTCGACACTGGTGCCTGGCTTCGGGAGGACGTCACCGAGAATTACCGGATGAAGCCCGGGCCATTTATATTTCGTCAGGTCCTCAACACATGCTTCCTCTCCAGTGTACAAAAACAGGTCGAATTGATCTGGCCTATCATGGGAATCGTCCATATCAGCAAATGAAGATGGAACAGATGTTGAGGTACAAGGCTAGATAAATCACCAGGTATCAACCAGGGTGACGGGCTGCGGCTGAGGAAGGAGACAAGTCAGAAAAGAGTCATTGTTGTACATGTTTTCTGCCTGATTGCTCGGTGGGAGGTGTAGGGTAGGCAGGTTGGACTTGGTACAGGTAGCTGGGTTGGTTACGAGAGGCACCTCATAAATTACTGAGGCTCCCCTGAGTAGCACAGCTGTTTTTGATCAATCAACTCAATGACGACCAGTTGGTCCTCTACCACAAGCCATGCCTCCATAAACATTCACTTGGCCTGCACGGCGGGATTCATCGGCGGGATTCTCTCGCTGAGCAGAGAGCGCCCAGTTGCCTGTGCAAGGGGTGGTCCTTGTTACACTCAGCGACCAACTCGGCGGCTTTCATACCTAATTTAGCTCCCTGGTCACTTACTTGTGCGAGCGCTTCTTGGAAATGGCCTACGTAGCCAAGGCGTCGATTTGAGGCTGCCCCTGACTTTCGCTCGGCGGTATACTGAAACATACAGGATGAGATACCGATGGTTGTACTGACAGTGCCAGGAGGCAAAGCTACATAGCTATCGCTTGGCTCATGCTGACAGCTAAAGGCACAATCATTGTCGCTGATGACGTGTCCAGAGTCATCATGTCTATGCCTTGCTCGGGCTGGGTGATACAGGCTGGGCTGAGCCGGACTGACTGCCTTGTGATGACGATGACGTGCAACTTGACAACAACAAGATTTTGCCTGCAGCTTTAAGTTCCTGGTTTGTCTCTGACGGACGGAGAGGGAGATGACAGGTCGTCAAGGGAGGAGCCATGTCGTCGTGGTGTCCAAGCCAACAACAACTAAACCGCGCGGTGGTTGACGTCAGCCATTCATCAAAGGACACCAAGTTGCCTGGAGAAGCTTGAGAATTCGTTGTGGAGAGTTCTTTTTCGAGACTTTTCTCTTAAGATGGCTCCGCAAGGCAACGTAAATTTTGTATTTCACTCGAGCTGTCGCATCAAGCGCCCCTTTGGCCATTTTACGCACCCTGTTACCGCTTTACGCACCCGTGTTACCAGGCAATGAATTGGTCGGCAATTCATTGATTGGCTGAATCGCCCTTCAGCTCTCCCCAATGAGCCGTGCTACTAATAATAGGCTGGGGCTGATGTACTGAACTGCCTTGTAGCTCCGTCACATCTCGCCGCCGTGAATGGCATCAGCACGCCACATCCGCTGGCTTCAAATTCTCCTTGGCCACTTCAAGGACCCGTGTCACTTACTTGTTAGTCAATAGGCTGACTGTCCTACAGCTATTCTCATGGCGAAATACGACGGGCGGCAATTGTACGGTGTCCAGAATCCTTTGCCACAAGTTACAAAGGAGTTGTACAAGTACGCCTGTGACACATCTGAGGCCTTTATGCTGGTAGTAGGCGCCAAAAATACCCTACTCCAGCTTCTACGTCCATATGACGTGGCTTTTGCTGCGTAGTAGGTGAAAGAATGCAAATACACCCTTCAAGTCCGTGGCAAAGGTTGCACAGGCTCAAAATATGAGCATAAAAGCGGTCGGTTTTCCCCAACGACCATCGCATCTTCCTCTCTTCATCTCATCAACTTTGTTGTAAAGCTTCCTCTTTTCATCTTCATTTCATCAGTAATTTCAATACAACGCTATCAAAAGCGACAAAAAAATGCAGCTTTACCTTGCTATCGATTTCGCCAAATACGGCTCGCCCATCCTCGTGGCAGCCGTCGCCTGATGGAGGTAGAGGGTAACCCATCGCATCATCTTCAGGGACCTCGTCAACCAGGCTGCCAGTCGGATCATTCTGGTTTTCTAACAGACCTTGCAGAGAGAACTCAGCTGCTAACATCACCAGTCGTGGCGCCCCAAGTATATCGTTGGGGCCGTCCAAGACTCTGTTTCCCGGTAAGTCATGTCAAGTCTATGACGTTGGATGAACGACTGTCCAGCAGTATTTTAATACTGATGCAGGATATCGCGAGATGCTGGGTCCAACAACGGCGCCGCTGCCAGAGCAAGTGCCAACAATCGCATCGACGGATATGTATCAGGGGGTTGAAGGATGCAAGCAAGCTTTCAAAGAGTTAGGGCTTGAGAGGGGATCGGATTAACATCATTCTAGGTGACTTTTGACAGGAAATGAAATCTCACTCCCCGGGGCCGCACGCGCAGTTTAGGCACATGGAATCAGCCTCCGGATCTGTGCCGGCGGCCCCGGAAAGGAGAACGGGCAGGAGAAGGAGGAGCAGGGGGGTGAGGGATATCAGGATTATTTGGCAATAAATATAACTTGACATTTATCAAAACAACAACGCGATCAAAGTGAATGTACCTTTTGTAGGATGCCAGTCTGCGGTGTCGCCTCTGACTGCCTGGGTCTCGGTGCTCTGCGGTGTAGCCTGTTGCGCCAGCTGAGTGCTCCCAGTGGTGATTTCAGGTATGGATTCGAGAAGGAGGACATGAAAGTCGACGCCGGTGGGCTCGGCTCTGGATTCGGACTCCCGGTCGACCTGGCGAGCATGAGGCGACGGCTGGAATCAGTCCTTGCCTCGAGGGCTGCTGCACATTCATCAACTGCCTTGTCTTGGATTCCTCGCACCTTGATACAACGAGTCCCAGGTTAAAAGGCACTGCACTGCCCCATGGCGGTTTGAGTTAGAGAGGAGTGCCAGCCAGTACAGCGGGTGGCAGCGGCTACGATTTTATTAATAGCAGGGTCAACGGGGGCGCGGCGACTCCACGACAAATGCGCCTTGTGAGTACTGCCGAATCTAGTTGAATCCATCTATATTAATTAACTACGTCTTTTTCCTACCGCTATAGCATTGGCTCGTTTCGTATGATCGCTCCATGGAACCGGGATGTGTCGCAAAGCTGATGAGACACGGGGTCCTGTTTTATGCGAAAAAATCGCCTAGCTTTGACGGCCGTGGAAGAGAACTGGACGAGAAACTTTATTTCACTTGGAATGAATGGCCAACTGCTGAGCACCGGCACGAGAGTTTAGCCGCCGTTCCGGAATCTCGGCGCGGACGCCCGTTCATCCTCCGACGAGGCTAACCCCGGCCGGAGCCGCAGAAGTCCGTCTGCAAGTCGCCGCCGATTCACGGGCCCGGGCAAGTCGTGTGCTCCTCGCCATGGTGATTCTCTCGCCTCGTTGTCAATTCTCGCTTCTCCAGTCAAGCAAGAAACCACGAGTCAAGGGATGGAATACGAGTTTCATGCTGTCGGAAGGGAGCCGCGCTGTAGGGCCGGGTATTGAAACAACCTATCGATCTTTACCCACCAAAAAAAGTAGCTCCCTTCTTGCGTCCTTCATGGGGAAAATATGGCCTACATCGCGCTACGGAAGTAAGGCTTTTTGTCTCGTTATTATGCAGCGACTTCTCGGTAACGGCTTGTTTCTGAAGGTGTTCCCACGGGTGGCATAATTTCCCAGGGCATAATCGCAGTTACATTTTATCTAGGGATCAAGATTAATTATTCATTCATATTCATTCATCAATCACCAATGTAAGCCGCGCAAGCGATTATAACCTTGCTGGTATATCTGCCATCACATTCCCCAGCGCCCTGAGTCGTGCCAACACTCAGCATTCCCGCTGATAAGCGTCAAGCAACTACTACATCTATTCTCAGGTATAGTCTCCTTTTTACCCATTTCACCCATAACGACGTCAGTTCCCAGTTTTCCTTTGTTTCGTCCACTCGTCAGAGATCATGCAGTCGTGCTAGCCATTTGCTCTCAAGGTCGCGTGATATACATACCAGAGCAAGCCAACTGCATTGTAATTGCCGAGTCCAAAAACCTCT
This sequence comes from Cordyceps tenuipes, assembly GCA_025583755.1. Lineage (NCBI taxonomy): Eukaryota > Fungi > Ascomycota > Sordariomycetes > Hypocreales > Cordycipitaceae > Cordyceps > Cordyceps tenuipes. The sequence continues at coordinate 19,437 of JANZYN010000039.1, forward strand.
CAGGATGTTGATTCGTTGCTTTGCTTTAACCGAAATTTATGCTGGCGCAATTGAAAAGGACAATAACAACTGCACATCCCTGACATTCCACTCTTGCAGCTGCTTGAAACGCTGATCAATGTTCTCAATGTGTCTCCTTGCAACGAATTGAAGCTACACGTAAAGTACACGACTATTGCTATCGTTTCAATAGGATCAAGTTGCTGCTGATTCTCGACACGGACGTTATGAGTTGAGATGACATGACTTTAAGCAGACGGGGTATTTAAGTTGAGGAGCACTGCTGTTGGAAATTCATCCATACCAAGGTTGTTTTTCATCCATTCACGTTATCAAAGACCTTTTGCTCAATTCAGACCGGTACCCTTGACTTTTCATAAAAAATTACCCTTCGCTTCAACATCATGGTTCGCCTGAGCTATTTCCTATCTTGCAAGTCCAGGGCAACCCAAATACCAACACACCAGGCTAACACGTGATACAGTGGCTTTGGCTGCCCAAGGAATCAACGCCGCCCCCGCAGCCCTGGGTCCCTTGGAGACCCGGGACATGGCTCTCCCTCGAAGCGGCCCTGCCCAACAGGGCCCAAGCAGCCCGGTGCCCGCTGGCGGGAAGCCCGGCGCCACCCCGGACCAGGGCAACCGCGACAGCACCAAGCCCAACCCGGCCCCGGCCCCGGTCAGCCCCGTCTCGAACCCCCCCAGCCTCACGAAGCCCTCCGAAGAGGAGGAGGAGGGCGCCGCTTGCGTCCCCAAGCCCCCCAGCCCGCCCCCGACCAGCCTCGGCCCGGAGCCGGCAGGCGGCAAGGAGGGTTCGGAGAAGGAGGCCGACAAGATTGCGAAAAAGCCGGATCCGTTCCCGAACCCGAAGACCGAGGGGCAGCGACAGGGAGACCGTGGCAAGATCAAGTTTGAGGACACGCCGGAGGGCGCAGCAGTAGCCGCCGCTGCCGGGGGGAAGGGCGGTCGCCAGTAGAGACATTTTTCTATCCACTTTTGACTCGGATAACTCGGACTGTCTTACCTCAGCTTGGCCATTGAGCTTTCTTTGGGCTCCTTTTTCCTCTTCCTCCTTGTTTTAAAAAAAGAAAGCAACAAGTAAGCAACATGGTTCAGCGGACAAGCAAGGGGCTCAGAGCCAATAGAGAGATCCCTGGTCTGGCTCCTGGTTGCTATTGTGCATGGAATTTTTGTACTCTTCAGGATCATCATTCATCAGTATTACCTCGTCAGTTTATTTCTTACCATTGCTGGCCAAAGTCTGTTATGCAGGGTGTGACTAGTTGCATAATCTATACAATCCATCACAGCTGCTGAGCATCTAAGCGGACAGGAAAATTGCATATTTTATGCGTACCAAATGTTACATCAGTTTCTGAGGGCGCTGATTGCGGTGTGCAAGAGGGAGGGGTTCAGTTCAGCAGTCAGCATGATACCCCGAGTGTCTTATCTGGGAGGCAGGCCTGCGGTGAATTTCTTTCCAAACTTTCGTTCGGGGCCGTCCTTGAATCATCAGAGGCAGCGACATGGAGACATTACGTGATACGTGGCCACACGATAACCGGCGAGCTGTGAAGGCTATCAACATCATCATTGTCGGCGCAGGGATCGGCGGACTCACCTCTGCTATAGCGCTCGCGCAGACTGGCCACACTGTGACCGTCCTGGAGCGCTCCCCAGAGATTTCCGAAATTGGCGCCGGTATCCAGGTTGCACCGAATGCCTCGCGAATTCTGCACAGACTAGGTGCGCTGCAGAGTGTGATGGAGCGTTCCACGGTGTTGAGCGGTATCAGTGTTAGGTATGCGTGTCGGCGTGCGATTCGACCAACTTTGCGTGAAGAGGTTACTAAGAGACTCAGAGGATATGCGAGCGACAACGAGACGGCAAGCGTTCCGCTCATGCCTGCTAAGGGGATCAAATACGGTGCGCCGATTGGTGTCATTCATCGTGGCGATCTTCAGAGTGTGTTGTTGGGCAGAGCCTTGGACCTCGGCTGCCGAGTGTTGACCAGTCACGAGGTCATCGCCGTGGACCGGTCCTTTTCCGCGAGGGTCAGAGTCCGTCTGGCTCCGACCGGCGCGGAGATCTGGATGTCTGCGGATCTTGTCATCGCAGCAGACGGCGTCAAGAGCGCCGTCCGTCGGCAAGTTATGAGCTCGAGGGGATGCAAGGACGAGCCGGTTCCAACCGGGGACGCAGCGTATCGTTTTCTGATTCCCCGAGAGCGATTTATGGGGGACCCCCTGCTTCTGTCCATGATGGACCAGAACATGTTTGTGAGATACATGGGACCGGGAGGCCATGTCGTGGCCTACCCTGTGAGAAAGGGCTCCTTGTGCAACATTGTTCTACTTCACCCGGCCAAGGAGGAAGCCCTCTCCGACGACACGTGGAAGTCCAAGGGCAGCCGAGAGGACATGCTTCAATTCTACTCCGGGTGGTCACCGGCCATCCGAAGGTGGCTGTGTCATGCCGACGACGACGTCCCGGAATGGGTGCTCTACGTCTACCCGAGCCTACCGACCTGGATCCAAGGCCGCGTGGTCCTCCTCGGCGACGCCTGCCATCCGATGCTCCCGTACGTCGCGCAGGGCGCCGCCGCCGCCATCGAAGACGCCGCCGTGCTGGCCACCGCGCTGACCTGCACGGCCAACCTCCCGCTGGCCCTGAGGATGTACGAGGCGGCCCGGAAGCCCCGGGCAGAGCGCATCGCGGCGTGTTCGACGGCCACCGCCCGCGTCTTGCACTTGCCCGACGGTCCCCGGCAGGTCGCCAGAGACAGATTGCTGGCCGACCCCAGAAACGCAGCGCGGAACCCAGACAGGCTCATCAACTCGCAGTGGCAGGACTACATGTGGGGAGTCGACGTTATGGAGGAGACGCTGCGCATGTGGACGAGGCTCGCAAAGGTGCTTCCGCTGGAGACGTGCTGGCCTCGCATACAAAAGGCGTATTCGTACATCCTGTACATGGACATGTCTCATGGCTGGTTGCTGCGACAGCTGCTACATCGGCTAAGGGTCACTCTTGCTCGACGGGGGTGCAAGAGACACGTGCATATCTTGAAGAACAAGACAGATTCCTGGGCTCTTGTTCGGACTACTAGATGCGCCACGGTACCTCAAGTGAGGGGACGGCGCATCTTCACCGACCAGGAGGCTCGGTTGATCAAATGCATGCAGTGCAGTCTTGGTCAGTCGACAGATAGTACCCTGGAAGCCGTGTTGATCAACTACTAGATGCCCACTGGATTGCGGCAGGGTTCAACTTGAGTCATGAAAGCCCTCGCGGCTTCAATTTCTGTCACTTTTCTAGAGTAGCATACCAAAGTAGTCCATAATCTTATCCCGCCTACTTCCGAGGCTGACGGACCATCCAGTAGGTATGGTACACTGCATCTCGAATCGGGCGCAGATCCTGGTGCTTCTCCGCCAGCTGCTCGAAGCCATGCTTCAGATACGCATCCCTCGCCTTGTCCCCCATCGCGTAGATGGTGATGGGCACCTGGAGCTCATCCGCCTTGTCGCAGCCCGATCGCAGGAGCAGGGAGGCCACGCCTCGTTTATGGTGCGCCTGCTTGCAGCAGAGATATTCGAGGCCTATGCCGAAGCCACCCGTCGTCAGCAAACTCGAGTATCCTTGGGGCACGGGCCAGACAGACGTACTGATGACCGGGCCGGTCGGCGTGTATGCCGCTCGCCAGGCGGACACGTGGTCGTCGGCGCCCAGGCCGTCCTCGACAAAGTGCCAGTAGGCGCCGTCAAACTGCGACTTCCAGCGGGACTCCTCCTCCGGGGCCACGCCGGGGGTCTGCGCCTCGGGCCAGTCCTCGGCGGCTGGCACGAACCAGCGGGCGTAGCCGACGATCTCGCCGGTAGGCACATGGATAACTTTTTGGTGGCGGCGAATGTTCCTTCCGGTGAGCTGGTTGTAGGGCTCCCGCAGGATCATGGAATCGAGAATCGTCTCGCTCCTGTCAGCAGGGAATTCGCTAGTCCACCAGGGCTCTTGCGCAAAGGATTGAAACTTGGCCTGTGACAGGCCCACGGCATCATTGACGGTGCAATTAGGGATGAGTCTGTATTCCTCCACCATGGTAAAGGGGGTTTTTGCCTCGCGCAATGTTGACTGTACAAATTGTCGTTGTACAGGGAGAATGAGGCTCGCTAGATAGTCTATTAAGCGAGGCGGACAGGCTAAAGGACAGGTGGTTTGTTGATCTTCTTACCAGTCTTTCGGGTCGGGGTGCCGATGGTGAGGCTGTGAACTGCAAAGAATAGATCAAACACTAGGTTGTCTACTAACACTACCTGGTATTGTTAATAGTGCATGTACAAGATCTTGGGTCTGTCTGGAAGGATTTGTCTGCGAAGGATGCATGAGGTTGAATACCAGCGCTGAGAACCATAGGGTTGGCAGCCAGTACTCGACGAGTCTACCAAGATTGACAGTTGCTCTGTCAGTTGTAAAATATCTTTGAAAATTCTTCTCGGAATGCACTTATCCTCACTGCAGTCCTTGTCCTACTGAGTGGCTCGGCATCGCCAGCTCCCGGGTAGCAGCTGTTGGATCAGACTATGGCACAGTGCGGGTACTGTCCATTGCCATATATTCGCACCGTGAAGGACCCGTCCCCTCCCGATCATCTTGCTCCTGCACCACAAACGGTCCTCCATCAACAATTCCAACACACAACCCCTAACGCACACCTTGTCGATTACACGCCTCGAACTTCATTTTATCCTAATTCGAACCACCTCACAAGCTCCCCCCTTTTAGCCCACACATGCTCATGTGGACGACAGCGAACCGCCGACATCCGAACACCAGTGCCGGTCGTGCTATGCATTGGACGCGAATGAGATGATGGCCGCGATCACGAAATGTGAAGGGAATCCCCGATTCTTGTCTCGTGGTAGAGACCATGATTTTGAGCTTTCATCTACTGTCCCGGACTTCGAAATACAGCTACCAGAAACTCCTGCAGCGCATAAGCCGTCGCCTGACGTCGTCGCCGCATGGCTTTACATTCTGTTGGATCCGGAGATGAACCGTGAGCCCGAGGAATTCTACTTGGAAAGAAACATTCTCCGAAAATATAGAGAGGGCGCCCCCGAGTACTCCACGGCCGCACGCCGCTGGCCCTCGTATGCTGTCGAGTACTGGGACACTGTTGGCCCCATCGTCAAGGAGCTCTTTGCGCGCCACTTCAATTTTATGCAGTGGGCCCTTGAGTACGCTCGTGAAACGTATCCCGAAGTATATGGCCCTCAATCGCCATCCCACGATGCCATCCTCGATCTTACCGACGTCTTGTACGATGGCACCTTTTCTCCCCTCCATATCAGCGCAGCCCTGGGACTCAACCAGCTGTGCCTGGAGTTGATGGAGAAGCCGGAAGTACCGGGCGCCATGTTCGGGGAGCGTGCCGCCTCGCCCATGTTCTGCTCTCTCGCCGGGCCTCAGATATTCACCTGCCGAACACACGCGACTAAATGGTACCAAGCCATTCACCAGCCGTTTCCCGAGTTGCGCGCGCGTCTGCCGGTTATCCGGAGGCTTTTGGAGTTGCATCGGCAGAAGCGAATCGTGTACGAGCTGACTGGTCGAAAGGGGCGGCTTTTGGTATTTCTCGCATTCCGAGCCACTGTATTGACAGCAGAGTACAGCATTTTGAAATCCGTGCTGCATGATGGCGGCGACGTCAGGGCCGTCATTGACCTGATAAATGAGGACGAGTTTTCATGCTACCAGTCAGCCGACCCAACAATCACGTCCAAGGTCCTGAGCAGCATTCTCGACTTGGTCCTTGCGCCTTCCAAGCTGAATCTACTTGAGCGGGACAGACAGGCCCTCATCGACGCTATTCAGGACTCGTTTCTGATCAATGCAGGCGCTCGCGTCACTTCTGGCCAGGTCGATATCACAGATGCCGAGTTCCAGGAAGCGCTCAAGGATGCGTTCCTAGATGACAGCATCATCTGCTTCCGCCGCCTCATTCACCACCCCAGCTTCGACCCCAACGCCCCATCTCCGACCGGGCTAGCTGACGGCACCATACTGCACCATGCCGTCTGCGATGGACTTGTCGAGTTTGCAGATGCCATTGTCGAATCTGGCGGGAATTTAGATGCGCGAGACCACATGGGTCGCACCCCGCTGCTCCTCTGCAACGACACAGCGACTCTGGCCATGCTGGTCAAGGAGCACAGCGCCAAGACGACGGCGGTGGATCACCAGGGCCGCAATATCTGGCACTATGCAGCGTCGACCAACGATGTTCCCATGCTCATGTGGCTATCAGGGCATGATTCTGCCAAGCACGAAAATCTCAGGGCCAGGACGAAGCACGGGGCCACGCCCATGGACCTGGCTTTGAAGAGTGGTCTGAAGTCGCTCGAGTCCAACAGCAAGGTGCAACTCGATGCCACCATCGTTCTGCAAGTTCTTTTGAGCAACGGAGCTCCGCATGCCGCCGAGGTCGACGGTATGCGTACCCAGCTGGCCATATCGAAGATTCTTGCGAGCCATGCGCATCCAGCCGGAGAAAATTTTGGTACAATGGGGAGTATGTTTCGTGATAACATTGCATAGTAGTTGTATTTGCGTGTATTTAGCGTGTTTTTGACCAAACTTGCGCTCAATTGACCATTGATGAATAGCCTTGTCCAAGCCAAGTCAGGAGATGTAATTACAAATGGCGTGCACCCCATTCACGGGAGTCTAGTGCCTTCCACAGGAGTCTGATGCATCATGTATTTCATTCATATGGATCTAGCCAAGTGATTCGTAAATTGCGCGGGGGGAGCTCCCCGCCCACGAGAATACTCCAAGCAAGCACCGCTACTTGGGCGCCACAAACGGCGTCTCATACGGCGGCTCGGCCTGCGGCGTCAGGCGCGCCAGGTGGCGACGCTGGCCGTTCTCCCAGTCAACCAGCGCAGTGTGCTGCGTCACGCGGTTATCCCAGACGACCACGGTGCCCTCCTCCCACTTGACGCGGGCCTGGAAGTCGGCGCCGTACGCGAGGTGGTCGTAGAGGAACTTGAGCAGCGTGTCGGACTCTTCCTTTTTGAGGCCGACGATATCACGGGTGACTTATCAACGTCGGTGGTCAGTCATCGACAACAAGACAACGATGGGGGAGGACGAAGAAAAAAAAAATCAAGCCAGACTCACACTGCGGGTTCACGTAGAGGGCCTTTTCGCCGGTGGCCGGGTGCGTGCGGACGATTGGGTGGTCGTTGACGACGGGCTCGCGGCGCTTGATGCTGTTGCGCGCGGCGGCGGCGTTGACCTGCTCGATGCCCGAGTGCGTCGCGCGCAGGCCGTGCAGGCGCTCCTGGAACGCCGGGCTGAGCCGGCGGTAGGCCTGCGCGGCGTCGACGAAGAGGGTGTCGCCGCCCGTCTCGGGCTTGTCGAGGATGTACAGGAAGGTGGTGCCGGGCGGCTGCTTCTCGTAGGAGATGTCCGAGTGCCAGGCGACGGAGCTGGTGCGGGCGGCGAAGAAGGCCTCGTGGCCGCGGTCGCCGGCGCCGCGGTGCACGAGGTGGATCTCCGGGTGGCCCTCGGGCGCGCCCGAGGTCGGGTGGATGTGGTGCCGGCCAAAGTAGGCGCCGTAGGCGAGTGCGTCTGGGATGGAAAGGTCGGCAAAGTCTTGCCCGCGAAAGGCGACGACCTTGCGGGTGGCGACGAAGTGCGCGAGCTCGTCCTTGCCGGCGTCGGAGAGCGCGGAGAGCTGCACGCCGCGCACCTCGGTGCCGATGGAGGGCGTGAGGTCTGTGACGGAGGCGGTGCCGGCAGGGAGGAGGTTCGGGTACGAGGTGTCGGCGTCCTTGCCGTGCTCGTAGTGCTCGTAGGGCTCCAAGGGAGGCCAGGACTGGGTACGGTCCCAGGTCGGGAGGTAGTGAGGGTACTGTTGATGTGGGTGTTGGTGTTTGGTTGGGTGGTTGCGGGGGAAGGGGATTGGGAGGAACGTACCTTGGCGGGAGGCTCGCCAGACTTGCCTTGCTCAGCCTCCTTGTCTACAAAGACGGCATCAATCTCCTTGTACTGGCCAAGGTGCAGCTTGTAGTGCTGCGGGAGCTTTTGGTCGGCAGTGACGCTCTGGGTTTCCGTTACGGAGGGAGCCATGGTTGCGACTTGTATGTGTATGGATATCGCTCTAGATGACCAAAAAAGACAAAGAGGCTCATCACGAGCTCTGGGAGAGCTAAGCTTATTATATACCGCCGTTCTTCGCAGTCAAAGATCCGAAACTCGGACCATAGCCTCCTCCCCCGCAATGGCATGCGTCTCGTAGGCGATTGCGAAATCGCCAATGATCGGCTCGGGAACCATGCTGCATTGTGCTATGATGTAAGTAAACTCTTCCTTCCGATTGATGGAAACGCATTAATTCCGGTAGTGCTCATAGCGGGCGCATTCCCCCATGTTTTTGGGTTTCTGTGTGGACTCGTTGATGCTATCCCGTGAGGCAATCACGCCATCTAAGCCGAGCTCTTGCAGCGGTATGGCGAGGGCCGCGAGATGACACCATTGCCGCCTCAAGCTCGGCGCAAAGCACGCAATTCACACGGGAGGAATCCCGGAAGCTTACCCGTCTCCTCTATAAATAAATGGCAAATGGCGATCATTGGTGCGTAGTCAATGGGTTGCGGTTGACCGACTCGTCATGGAGGGTTTCGAGATTTCCAACATGCTCGCAAAGCCTACAAATAAAGATTTGGTCAATGCACTTTTCTTTAATCTGCTCAAACTTTCAAATGATTAGGGGAATACCCTACTCTCCCGCACTTTTCATCACATACATGGGACAGAAGACGCACCAATTGAGTAGCGACAGGCTGTCTGTCTACTTTCCGCCCCGGCCGGGAAGTTGGATATATATATACAACGTTCGATGATGCCGCCCGAGACCGTTACTCCGCAAAAAAGTTTTTTTCTTTTGAGTGCAGCAGAGTTAGTGAGGCGATATCGATGCAACACACAATCGATTGCCAGTGCCCAGGGGCCGTAAGCACCATCGGCAACGTCGACCAGTATACTGGCACTCGTAAATGACAGGAGGAGAACAACCGTAACTCGAGCCGATGGGTTTGATAGACAGCCCCAGGCGTCAAATCCGACGAAATTATCTTGGCTGCGCCAAAGTACGGCGGCAGAGCTGCTGGCCAAATCAGCTGCTGTGTTCTGGCAAGGCTTGTGCTTCGCGAGAGTTTGCCGCCGCTAAGTAGGCGAAGATTGGGAGTGACATCAATGACGTGTGAAATCGTGATTTCGGCGACCTCTGCATTTTGTCTCTCGTGCGAGGCAAAGTATTTGGGAGTTGCGACTCGAGTGCAAACGCAGCCATTGGGCGGTGTTGCTGCATTTATGGCACGCGAGGTGGATGCAAAATGTGAGCGAGGCAATGCAGACTAAAACTCTGAAATATCTCAAATCGTGCGACTAATAGAAAATTAGATCTTTCAAGCGACAGGCATTCTCGCCCTCGAGTCGGTTTGTTCATGTAGGAAGAGGAAAGACTGCCGGCCGGTCACGTCAAGCCCCTCTTTGATGTGTCCGCTGACAAAATGTCAGGCTGTGCAAAACCGGCCTTCATGATTCGACGCCCGGACAAAATATTAAGAAATCCTGATTGAAAAAAAATCGTGGCGAGTTACAGAATATACGTTTGAATTTGCCTCCAGCCAGCGATCTCTGTTCAAATCACACCTCTCCAACTCAACTCAGCGAACCGGCCGAGGCGGACGAAGTCAAGCACTGAGTTTTACTATAGTGACAACAAAGATTTATTGTGTTGTTTCTGCGTCGCAGCTGCGTGTGTGCCAAGGAAAACCAATTCTGTTTGCGCGATCGGTTTGAAAATTGCCTCTTTTTGCCAAGTGAGCTGCCAGCTCGGGGAAGCAATTAAGCAATTGTGGGATTGATTTCTTGGAACGGAAAAGAGCAAAAGAACTGGGCGAAACGAGGCTCTCGCGTGGCGATTCCCTGATCTGCATGCAGCTGCAGAATTGGACGTGTTCATTTCCAGAACCCCTGCGTGCGGGGTATGAATTCAGCTCCAGCGCAAGGATCCCATAATCTCCAGACTGACATGGTGTTTCGCCAAGACAGAAGCGCGATTATTCGACCAGCGTTTGAGATGGAGATTTCGTGCGGGCGCATTGCAATTAGAGTACGGGTATGACGGGCACGTGTACAAGAATTAGAGACAGAAAGCTGTTTTATGGAAGCGCGAAGCGGGAGAGCCATGAATGGAAACCGCGGTGGGAAGTTCGTGGTTGCGGATCAGCCTGCCCAAATAGAGTCACAGAGCCCCCCTCTTGCTACGACAGGAGCGCGGACCAAAGATAACCGAGTCGGCTCAGGAGGGTGTTGGTGTCTCCAAGTAGAACTTTTGGGCTCTGCTAACACCGACGACTAGCTTACCTGGAGTTGAGGTGTAGGCCTCGAATTCGACTAGCAATGCTGTCTATTATTGTTCCGTTCTGCATAGCCAAGGCGGCCATGGAATGGCCGGTCGCTTTCGCCAGATGTCTGGGCATCGCCAAGTATCGCATTTCTACTTGCCAAGCATTTGGTTCAAAAATCGGCGACATACTGGCAACGGGCAACAGCCCCCCAGTCATAGCTGAAAGAATTTGTCGACAGCACCAGGTGGGTAGCTATAAATGAGAAGGACGACACTGTTGACAAATTTGAGGCTGGAAATGCGTTGACTATTTGGAAGAATGAGGCGTTTTCTGCTCACATATCGCAATTATCAATCAATACTTTGTTGAATAATATTGTGACCGCGCTTCTTCGGGTGGGCACTGTACATGATAGTGATGGAACGAACAGTGGTTGCTGCTCGACACTTGGGGCCGAGGGCCAAGGATGCAATCTAGCAAAGTGCAAGAATGCCCAGCCGATCTGCTTGGCAGCGACGCAGATGCAACGTGTGCGGAGTTCCGGTCGCGGACCCGGCCTCGCTCGTCTGGGCGCCGTTCTGTATCTGGATGAATGTGCTGACGCCAGTCAATCTTGGCATGCCCCCCAAATCAACTCGAATCCTGGGGTTCTTCCAGTTGGGCTGGCTGATCCGACCAGAAAGAAAGCCGCTCGAGAGCTCATCGTCTGCTGCGAATTTCGGCGGCCTACGCGCTTCAGAGCTGAGCAGAAGCAGAGTTTCCAGGACCGCCTCCTCCGGCGTTGACCTTGGATGCGACGGCACCAGTTTCGGTTTCCGAAGGTGTTAGCCTGCCCATCTCTCGCTTTTGTGCCTCTCGGCCACTTCTGCTCGCTCCATGCGGCAGGTCGACCCGGCCCACTGCACAACCACCCACAACCCGTGGACCCGTTTGACAAGGGGGCGATCAAAATCAGTCGTTAGCTGCTAGTGCTTGTTGAGTTTGATGAGCCGGTGGCGTTGGGGAGAGATCAAGAGGAAAATCTTGTCATGATTTATCGGATTGTAGGAAACGGCACGGACGGCACTGAAAATTGGTCTCTGTTGCTTGGCATTGCGTTTGCTGAGTGGTGGGTGGAAAGGATGCAAGGCACAGTAAGAGAAAGAGAAACGTGTGCACGCAAGCCTGCCCCACCTCGCTCCTTATCAGATGATCAAGATAAAATGTCGCAGGATCTGATAAGAAAATCTGTCTGCGGCATCGCAGCTTGCTAGACACAACGGAAAGGGAGCCAGCTCAAGGAAGACGTCCGAGGTCCGTGTTCCATCAGAAATTGATCTAGAACCCTCTGATGTTCGGACATTACCGGCTGCTTCTGCTGCTCCTTCTCTCTCCTCACAAGGTAAGGATCATAGCTTACGGAGGGCACTATTCGACACCATAGATGTGACGCCCCTCTCTTTGGAGCCCGCAGGTGGATCTAATCAGTTTGAATCCAGGCTCATCGCGCTCTATGCATGTGGCAATAGTCAGTCCCCCCCCGTCGACCCGCGACTCAGCTCCAGCGCCTCCGCTTTCTTCTTGGTCGCCTCGGGATACCCAGCTGAATTTCACGCAACCGCACCAACAATTATAGCGTCACATTGTGCTCCGGTTAGTCGGAAACGTGCGCAGCCGCCAGAGAGAGAAGAAAGAAAAAGAAAAAAAAAAAAACGTTTTTCCCCCATGCTTCTTTGGTCTTTAGTCGTTCCCGACCGATACCGCACATATAAAATTGCCGATCGCCCGTCATGCAGCGTGGTTCGGATCCCCGTTCACTGCAACCTTCCCCGCAGCAGAAAGGGACGACAACCGCTGTCAGCGACGAGGTGAACGCTCATCTTCTCTCGAACGCGGCACCTATAAGCTACGACGACGACAATCTAGCCTGCAGCAGCAACGGCAAGAAGAATACCATGTCGGCCCCTAGCGCTTCCGCTGCCGAGCCCGGCTACGGCACCGTCAAGCAGGGCGATGTCGAGCGTACAAAGCCGTTCTCGGATGACGATGTTCGCGAGCTTCGAGATGACGGCCCCGAATCCGAATCGAGCTCCGTCCACGTGCAAGACGGTGTCAAGCGTGTCGAGGCCATCACCACGGTGTGGTCCAAGAACACCATGATTATCATGTTTATTCTGTAAGGGACGACCATGGCGCGCAACGTGTGCAACGAAAACGAATACGAACCAACACTAACACCACCATCTCGCAGCCTCTACCTCGTCAGCTTCGTCGACACGCTGCTGCAGAGCGTCCAGGGCGCGCTCACCCCGTACGTGACCTCGACGTTCAAGGCGCACGGCCTGCTCGCTGTGACCGACGTGCTCGCCTTCATCCTCGGCGGCGTGTGCAACCTGGCCATTGCAAAGGTCATCGACATCTGGGGGCGGGCCGAGGGCTTTGCCGTCATGATCCTCTTCATCGTCGTGGGCATGATCATGAAGGCCGCCTGCATCAACGTCGAGATGTTCGCCGCGGCCAACACCATCTACTGGGTCGGGCACATCGGCATGCAGTACTGCATCCAGATCATCTACGCCGACATGACCACCATGCGCAACAGGATGATGCTCTTTGGCCTGCTGCAGCTGCCCATCATCGCCGCGACCTTTGGCGGGCCCCAGATCGCCCAGCTCTTCTACGACCACGCCAACTTTCGCTGGGCGTTTGGCGCCTTCACCATCATCATGCCCGCGTTTGCCGCGCCTGTCATTGTCATCTTCTGGTGGAGTCAGCGCAAGGCTATGCGCGAGGGCCTGTACCCCGAGCGTGCCAGGACGCGTTCGGCCTTGGAGTCGGTCAAGCACTATGCTGTTGAGTTTGACGGTGAGTGAAGCAATCACTGATCAACCCTAGTCTCCCACGTATCAGCCATCTCATACACTAACTGTAATCCAGTCGTCGGCATGTTCCTCACCATCTTTGGCTGGGGCTTGCTGCTTCTCCCCTTCAGTCTGGCCAACTACGCCCCCCAGGGCTGGAAGACTGGCTACATCATCGCCATGATTGTCCTCGGTGTTGTTCTCCTCGCTGCGTTTGTCGTCTGGGAAAAGTACTTTGCCGTCGTCCACTACTTCCCCTTCAAGCACCTCAAGGACCGGAGCATTCTCGGTGCCTGCCTTCTCTACGGCATCATGTTCCTCTCCATCTTCACCTGGGACACATACTACTACTCCTACCTCCAGGTCGTCAACAACCTGAGCATCTCCAACGCCAGCTACGTGCTGAACGCCTTCTCGCTGATGGGAGCCATAACTGGCCCGCTGACCGGAGTGTAAGTACTCTTCTCACCCTCCCCTCACCCATCACCGAACTCCTTGATCGTCCTTCTCACACCTAGCTCCAGCCTCATCCGATACCACGGGTACTACAAGTGGCCGTCCGTTGCCATGACGCCCTTTGCCGTGCTCGGCACCGCGCTCCTCGTCTACTTCCGCACGCCGACCTCCCACGTCGGCTACCTCGTCATGTGCCAGCTCTTCAACGGCATCTACAGCGGCGTCTGGGCCGCCGCATCGCAGCTCAGCGTCATGGCCAACGTCACCCACCAGGAGACGGCCGTCGCCGTCGCCCTCTACAGCCTGTTCGGCTCCATCGGCGCCGCCATCGGCCAGGCCGTCGCCGGCGGCATCTGGACCAACGTCATGCCCAAGCAGCTCTACCAGAACCTGCCCGACGAGCTCAAGGCCAACGCCACCGACATCTACGCCGACATCACCGTCCAGCTCAGCTTCCCGCTCGGCAGCCCGGCCCGCGACGCCATCATCCTCTCCTACGGCCACGTCCAGAGAGTCATGGTCATCGTCGGGTGCTGCTTCCTGCCGATCTGCTTGGTCTGCCTGCTCATGTGGAAGAACGTCAACGTCAAGGACATGGAGTCCAGGGAGCGCCGCAAGAAGGGCAACGTCTTTTGATTCTTTTCGGTTGGGGTGTGTTACATACATGCCATAGCTTGGCACATTCCCTGCGGTCTGCCGGGGGGGCGTGGGAGGGGGGGGGGGCAGATTGCATCTAGATTCCCAATATATTCCCAGTTCCAAGATTTCGCTTCGGTTAGTACGGGGGATTGTCTCTCGATTCCCGATATATCACCTGTTCTAATCACCCACCATCTCTCGTTACCTGCAGCAATCTCACTCTTCCCCGTATCTGTACCCCTCTTGTCAATGCAGGTAGTACCAGGCGCAGACCGCATGTGCCGAACAGGCCCCCCTCCCCGTCGGAGCTGCGTCAAGACATCAAGACACACCATATGCATCTCCGCCCCTGGGAATCTAGACCGATGCCAGGCAAACGAGTGAACCAGAAAATTTATACCTGCAGATAGGGGAGATTCCGCACTTGTTTGCTCATCGGCACTCCTGCCGCATCCGCTCCCGGATAAAGGTGTATCTTTCCCAGCCCCTTCTCCTCAATTTATCCAAGCAACACACTTTTTTCATCAGGCCTTCTTCCCCCACCCACCCAGTCTTTTGGAATCTGTAGTATTTTCGGCATGCCCAGCCCAGAACCTGCCGGCGTCCGCGGCGAAGACGCGCCAAGGACTGTCACCTTTGCAGAGTACATCTACTGGGCCAAGATCACCCGAGGTAAGGAGAAGGCCAAGGCGGGACAGTCGATCATCGATGCCGCAACGCTCGATGCCGTGACGGGAAGCGCGGATAAAAAAAAACCGAATGAGGCTTCAGTGCAGCAGTCCGAGGCAGATTCAGGCTCGCCCACCGTGGCCATCGTCGCAGCGCCCCAGCAGGAGGAGGAGGCTGCTTTGGCGGCGCAGCGTGGCCGACCCCGAACCACGGGCTGGGTCGCCGTCTTCTTCCTCATCACGACGGACATCCTCGGACCGCTGAGCACGCCGTGGGCCTTTGCGCAGACAGGCTACGGTCCCGGTGCTGCCCTGTTCACTGTCTTTGGCGCCCTCGCTGCTTAGTTGAGTCCTCCCTTGCTACTTCTTTTTCTTCCTGCTAACCCCCGATTACGTCTCTCCTCAGCTCCGGGTATATCCTCTGGGATTTGTATCTGGGCCTCGACTCGGATCGGTACCCCCTGCTCACCCTCGGGGACGTTTTCGACCGGCTGTTCGGGGCTCTGCCGCGGCGACTGATGAATGGCCTGCTGGCCCTGCAGATGCTGATGTTCGTGTCCCACGTAATCTTGGAGAGCGGGCAGGGTATCGCGCAGATCTCGCAGGGCCCGGGCGACGACCACGGTGACGGCTTGTGCTTCATCGTGTGCATGCTGCTGTTTGCAGTTGTGGGCCTCGCGGTGAGTCAGGTCAGGTCGCTGCGTGGCGTGGCATGGTTCTCCAACGTGTCCGTGTGGATAAGTATCGTGGCTTTGTCGATCTGGTAATTACCACACTACTACACATCCTCCCAAGCCAACGTTCACCCGGTTTTCCTTCTAATCAATCCTGCGTGTTTTAGCCTAGGGGCCGTTGTCTACTACCCACCCAACTTCAAAGCGACGGAGGCATCGTACGGACCGGCGTTTGGCCCGGGACCGATCCGGACGTTCGCCAGCACACCACCGTCAGGCCTGGCCAGCGGGGGCAGCGGTTTCGTGGCGGCGCTTAACGGCCTCAATATGGCCGTGTACGCGTACGGCGGGTGCATGGCCTTTATCGCCTTCCTGGCCGAGATGCGGCATCCGCTCGACTTCTGGAAGTCGCTGCTCTGCGGGCAAGTCTTCATCTACGTGCTATACCTCTTCTTCGGCATGTTCGTGTACGGGCACCAGGGCCAATTCGCGTTCAACCCCGTCCACCAGGGCTTGTCTGCCTATGGGCTCCAGACAGCAACCAACGCGATGTTTTTGTTTTCTGGACTCGTAGCATCGACGCTGTATAGCAACGTCGGCTTCAAATCCATCTACTCCGACTTGCTCGAGGGCCCGCTCGGCTTCCCGCCACTCAACGGGGACCGTCGTGGTCGGCTGGCGTGGTCGGCGTGCATGCTCCTGTTCTGGGGCACCGCGTTCGTGCTGGCGGCGGCGGTGCCACACCTCTCGTTCGTGACCGGGTTCGTGGGCGCGCTGCTCATCCTGACGCTCACGTACACGGCACCGGCGGTTGTGGCGCTCGCGTTCCGGCTCCAGAGCGACGCACTCACGGAGAGCGAGGCCAGTTTCGACCCTACAACGCGGAGGACGGCCGGCCGCGTGGAAGGGCGATGGGTGCGGTATTGGCGGGCGTACAAGAAGAGGCCGCTGCTCAACAGCTTCCACTTGCTGTACGCAGTTGGCGGCTTGGTGACGACTGGCCTGGGTGTGTACTCATCGGTGGACGGGTTGATTGCGGCCTTTGGGGGAAAAAGTGTTGCTACGAGTTTTGGATGTAAGGCGCCAGTGTGATGGCCAGTCTATCTATGCATGGCTTGCGAGGTGATTGGCGATTATAATTGGTGATGAATGTATGGCCGAGCAAGTTTGAGCATTGGCGACCTCCATCTCAACATGAGCTGCTTACTAAGGCATGTTGGGGCGATGCACGGGCCAGCTACGTATGTTCTATTTTTAACAACGACTCCAGAGTGCTTCTTCCTCCATTCATTCACTCTTGCTCCCATTCGCTGTCTATCCTCATCTCCGGATCAACATCCGTTTTGCCTCTGATTGCGCGTCCACCGCTCTCGGAGTCAATGCACTGAGACGCCTACATGCTAACAGCAATGCATCCGGAACAGGGGAGACTGATCGGCGCTAGGGCGGGGGCGAGATCAGACTGAGTCAACATCAGACAGACAGGCGGCGCACCGTGTTAGACTTTGGTCGGATCCGGAGATGGAAGGAAAATGCGCCACCAGCCAGTACTGACCCTCAGGGGCGGCTCTGGATACGTGCAAAGGGAGAGCTGCCAGGACTGCCTACTGGTATGACATGATCCTCTCTTCTTTTGCACGGGTTGCACTTTTTTTTGTTTTTGCTCGTAAGGGCTAATGACCGTCGACGGAGAGAATCTGCCGATCCCACTCCCTCGTTTCCCAGATCCCGTTTTTTTTTGTTTTGTTTTGTTTTTTTGCAAAAGCTCCTGCAAAAACCAACTGTTGCAAAAAGGAAAAAAACTCAATTCCGCTCCAGATACTCTATCTGTAAATCATGACGACACAGGCGCATTTCCGTTGCTGTCAACCATCCAAAAGCGGAAGTTCCACACAGCCAAAACAAAATACCAACTAGCTGTCCAGTTGTCTTGTTGCCTGCAATCTGCCAGCCAGCAACTACCAAAAAGGGGGACTAATGAATGCGACGCAGCTGCAGATAGACTTTTCGCAGCCAAGTACAATACGAAAACGTGGGGACTTGCAAGTCAACGGTGGTGGGTGATGTGAGCTATTGAAAGGCGCACTGGTCGGGCGTTATTCTCCTCACTCCTGTTCGCCACCGTTCAAACAGGTTTTCGAGGGTTGCAATCCAATATTTCCGTGTTGTGAGCTATACGTATGCACGTCTCGACTCACTATCGAGACAACAGCAAGTACCGAGCCCCTGTGCATATGTGCTTCGATGCTGACACGAGCACATCCTCACGCACAGTGGCACAGCAAGACTTATGCTCAACGTCTCGAAATACTCTATGCCATCACAACATTTATGCAGCTCAAAGTTGCAGTGGTTCTCGACTGGTAAAGGGTAAAAGTGGTAAATCGGAAACAACGACTGCGTATATCCATTTGCCCCCTTGCTTGATGGGAAAGACGATATATAGCTGGCATCAACACAAGCGCACGGTACTCACACTCATTTTTGTGAGAGTGTACAGCCATTCACAAGAAAAGAAACCAGCCAAAAGCGTACCAGTAACGGACCGGGGTATTGTGTCCGCTCCTGTTTTTCTCTTTTGTTGTTTACGCCACTCGAGACACCAGACACTTTATCCGGTACGCACCCGTCGATCTCTCCCTTGTGTGGTGCCATGAATGTCACACTAGGCCGGTAACAGCGTAACAGATCTTCATCGTTTTCCGGGGCGACGCGGAGACGCATACCCAGTCCAGTGAGACTGAGAGGGAGACAGTATGCCCAAGCAAGCTGTGCTCCAAAAGGGCCAGCTATATAAAGCCCTCCCATTTCCGGCCCTGCCATCTGTAGCCAGCCTTTTTTTCTCTGTTCCAAAGTTTTCCAAAGTTTCTCTCTCTGACCTCAGACAATCGTTTACATTCTACTTCTTGACACCCCACATCCCATCATTATGAAGTACACTGCCGTCATCCTCGGCCTCGCCGCCGCCACCGCCGTCGCTCAGGACAACCCCCTCTCCAGCGTCGTCTCCGAGCTCAGCAGCCTCATCCCCAGCGAGACCAGCGGCATCCTCTCCTCCGTCAGCAACATCGTCTCCAGCATCCGCTCCGGCGGCGAGAGCACCAGCGGCACCACCGCCACGACGTCCGGCACTGCCGAGTCGTCCGGCACCGCGACCTCGGGCGGCTCCGCCACGTCCATGATGACCTCGGCCACCACCGGCACCAACAGCGGCACCAACGGCGGTGCCACCTCCGGCTCCGCCACCGCCAGCGGCTCCGGCGCCTCGGCCACGAGCTCCCACAATGCCGCCCCCACCAACGCTGCCAAGTATCTGGCCCCTGTTGCCGGTCTCGCTGCCGCCGCCGTTGCGCTGCTTTAAGAAGATGAAAGCGTGGAGCAAAGTCTTTGTCAACTCTTCGGACGGAATTGGCCCTGTCTTGGGGGTTTGTTTGGTCCGGGATCTTTCTTTAAGGGCGCTATGCCAGCTACAGTACGCAGTCTAAGAAGCTCAAAAGTAATCTAATAAAGAAAAGTCGAAAATGCGCCATGAGTTTGTCTCTTAAAAATTGAGTCGGAAATATGCCATGAACGTGTCTCCAAAACATTATGTATCTTGCATAAAGCAACTGGCGGTGAGAGACTAGTGCAGGTTCGCGAGGGTAGGCAAGTATGGCCGATGAGATAGTATTTCTATGCGCTGTACGTATGGTAATTCTTTTTAATGTATTCATTCCACGACCGGGTCTCGCAATGAAGCAGTTTATAGCTGGTCGATCAGCTTGTGCCACACGTGGTCGATATTGGAGCCGTAGTAATCCGGCGACGTCTGAGCAATACCGTTCGTTAGCTTCACTCCACGATACCGCATCTTTCTACTTATCCAAAATCACATACCTGAAGGTACAGCACACCATCCTCAATAACGGCCTCGCTGTACGTCTCCTTCATCTGTGCCTTGTCAACCACCCGGAACGCAATCTTGCCCGACTCGACCGCCTCGTTGAGCGCCTCCTGCATCATGTCGTCCGAGTCAAACTTTTGACTGACCAGCCCGCCGGCGAGCGCCTCAAAGTACAAGAAGACAAACTGGCCGAGGTTTTGCTTGAAGTCGGCCTGTGTGCCGCTGAGCTTGGCGTACGCGGCCTCGAGGCCGGGGTCGAGCGTGTACTCCCGCTTCAGGGCGGCGTTGATCCGCGTGCGCACTTCGGCAATCTTATCATTGTAGGACTGCTTGATGTCGAGGCGTGTCTCAAAGCAGATGCCCTCCGAAGGCACCGCATTGAGGGCTGCGGTGAGGCTGCGCTCGCTGAAGACGTGATCGATGTTGCTGGCGAGGTTGCCCTCCTGCCACAGCATGGCAAGCTGGCCATCCGAGGTGATGCCGGCGCCACAGTAGCTGACCTTCTTGTCTACGTCGAGGTCCATGATGATGGAATGGGCCGACGCGACCTTGTTGATCTCATTCTTCGCATCGTCGCCGTATTGTTCGACATATCGGCGAAGGCCCCGGATAGCGCAGTCGACGTACCTGTAGAAGAGGGATGGTGTTAGCTTCTCGTAGCAATCATTCAAGCAATCCACCTACTCTGCAATCATGGCACCGGTAGATTCTTTCGCATATGAGCGGTCTTCGCCATAAGGGTAGATGGCCTTGGCGTCAATGTCAATGGTCCATTTCTCGCCGAGAATCTCTCCAAGTTGCTTTTCACTGTCTTCCTTCTTTGACTCCCAGTTATCGCGGACTGCCATTATTAGCAACCAATGGCAATGTCCACCACACAACGGGAAAAGCACCTACCGTCCTTGCGGATAGCGAGAGGGAGCTTGTCGACAGGAGGAAGGCGGCTCATTTTGGGGACGTGGGGGTGTTTCAAGTGTGAAAATAGCTTTGTGAAGTTGAGAAAAGCAAGTTGTGAAAGAGTCAGAGGAGCAGAATGCTTCCTTCGATGTGGTTGGCATTGCGCGGGGGCTTCGAACCTTTATAGGGATGAGCCTCGGGTTCCTGAGACCTTTATTATTGACACCAAGCAGAACACATCTGCCTTGCCCGACGCTCCTCGTGAACGAGACCAATGCAGCTTGGTCTCAATTCAATCAAGCCTTTCTTTTTTTGTAAACTCTCTCCACGCCAGGCGCGCTGCCCTATTGCCGCCAACAAAGGGTCGCGAAGCTCCATCCAGGTTCATTCAGCCTTGAGCCACAATTTAGTTGGTATTTGAGCTTGGCAAATTGGCTTCTTCCTATTTCGACAATGGCTCGGATGCCCAGACTTTCGGACTCGACGCCACTGTGGAGGCGCCACGCGAAAGCTGAAGCTCCAACATCAGCTCGCCCCAGCTAGGCGTTTCGCCAGGCACCATTGCTAAAATGGGAGGGAACGCGTTCTCAGCGGGCGGGTAAGTCCTTGTGAGAAGATGAGAGTGATGAAGAAAGAAACTTCCGATTTTAAATGAAGAAGAGGTTGGGCTCAGAGACTCGAAGACTCGACACCACCATAGTCACACTTTTGTTTTGTGCTTTGCCGCCTAATCTGGCCTTTTTTGAAACTATGCCACTGTAAGTTTTGTCTTCCTCCAGAATGAATAGTCAATGACACTAACATGAACCAACAATTCAAGACCACTGAAAGCCCGTGTTGCCGTGCGCGACCTCTGGGAGGCCAATGACTCCGAGGCGCAAAAGGCCCTCCGCAGCGTCCAGGAGACGGTAGGCTGGTCGGTACGATGCACTCCCGACTTTGCTGTGCTCTGGGAGGGAATGCAAACTGCGTACGAGGACGCCGGAGAGTTCGTTGCCGCTGTTGCCGGTCTGGTGCACATCTGGTGCCAGGAGCTCAACAGTCTGCTGGACGGCGACGCCGCAGAAGAGACGTGGGCGGACAAGTTTCTTGAGGCCGTCGGCGACGCTGGGCCCCAAATCATCAATCTGCTCGTCAGTGTAAGAAGGACCTCGCTGCTTCCCTACCACTTGTGGATGACCGATGACTGACCCGTTCCGCGGGGGTACATACAGCTTGGGAAGTCCGGCCTTGCAGGCACGACATGGGATCCGTTGTCGTCATCCTTCACCCTGGCGCTTCCAAGCACGCGCGTGGCCTTTGCCCCGAACCACTCCGCGGAGCTTCGCGCAGGTCTCTTCGGCGTCTTTGAGGAGAAAGAGTCCGCGGTAGCCGCAGCAACCCCGGACGGTTGGGCGGACCTTGGGGATCCCAAGGTTATGAGCGGCGCCGAGCCCACCGTCGTAGTCCCGGTCGTCACAAAAGGCATCCCTGTGTTCCTGCCGACACTCAGCGATGTCCCACGTCCGGACATACTGCAGCTGCAGCCTCCCTATCGTCTCATGGTCCACGATCGAGGCCACTGCATCGAGGTGCACGGCAGCCACTCCCCGTCGCTCGAGCTGCTTACAGGTTACCTCCAGAAGTGGTGCCAAGCCATCACCAGCCGCTCCAACCGTGTAAGTCGAGCACCTGACCAGAAACGCGCCCGATCTGGGAGCTCCGTGTGCTGACGAGTCTAGCCCCCCATGGCCACTGTTCGCCTGAACAAAAGCGCATTCGGGCTTGGTGTCGTCTACGATGCCCTGACGGTTGCACCATACGATAACCGCGAGTCTACCTTGCTCTCACCAGTTCTGATACTAAACCTGATTGAAAATGTACTTGGTTATGACCTTGTGAATGAGTACCCTCAATCTTGGCGTTTTATTCGAAACGAGGTTTTGAAGAAGGCAGCTTAGATTGTAGTTTGGCAGAACTGCCACCGTAACTGAGAAAACGACTCTTCCAACCTACCCCATCAGAATTTCGGTCCTTGCGTTCGAAGTTGCCATGTTCCTGAGCCAACATCAAGTGACGCCTTGACTGACTGCGCTGCAGTCCTCAAACTTTCCTCTGATTCGGGGTTTTCCGGTGACCACCCGCCTCGTCTGAGATTTGCCGAGCTTAGAAACGCGACTGCTAAGATTGATGACTTCCAATCCGCGTGCAGCTTGCTTCGGTAGCTCAAAACCATCACGATACCGAGGAATAGCACCTCCAAGACAAAGACCACAGCAAAAAACGCAATATATCCCCAGTGGATACGGATACATGTCTTCTCGACCAAGGTGGTGCCGCGAGCTTCCCGAAGCATGCTGGGGCCAACGGCGGCTGTCCTCATCTGCGCGCCAATCGATGTCGCGAGGCCTTCAGCAAAATGAGCTACCAGGTCAATGTTGGTGGTTCCATTGCGCCAAAGCTCGCTCACCCACGCTGGAAGGCCATCCCAGACCCTAGGCGTAAAGAATGTATTTCCAAGGAAAGTACTCATGATGCCGGCGCCAGAAAACTCGAACACGCATTCGGGCGAATACCATGTATGCGGACCGTTGAACGTGGTGTCATCGGGTGTCAAGAATACCGAGATGGTGTTGGTTTCGGTTGGCGTCTCCGTGCTCGTACACTCATGCCAAGTACCATTTATCATCGTCTGGTTCATAGCGAGCTGATATTTCCCAGCAAAACTTGTAGATGCAAAGTGTAGGTACTCTTCCGAAATGACCTTTTCGATATACCTGCCGCGAGCCAGTTTCGCTGAAAATGTCTGAACGCAGGGAAAAAGAGAAAAGACAAATGCAGATGGCATGAAGACTGCATTGTAGTGGTAAAGATAGGTACAGCGTGGCGGTTTGCAGTCCGTTGAGTTATTCTTTACCATGCTGAGAATGTATACATCTAAGGCACTCGTCTGATTCCAGGCATCGCCTTCTGACACTTTGAAGGATGTCGTGGGTGCAGTCGTGAAGCTGACATTAAATCTATCCCCTCGACTAAGGGAGTTGTTAGCACCTGGAAGTGAGTAAGGATACCCGGTTTTATTATCTGGGATCTTAATCCGTTCGCTAATGTCCCATGCACGGGAGCACATGGTTAAAGTCGTGAACGTTGCGCCACCATCTTCAGGAAATGTGCAGTTTCCAGTGGTGCATGAAACTGAGACGCTGGCAGAGCTGTTCGAAGGTGGTTCCAGGATGCCCCGGTACAAGGCCAGTTGCATCGGGAGGTTGAATGTGCCAACTGTAACTCTGTCGTAAAGATCAGACCTAGCGGTGTAGTTATTGGCTCGAGGAATGCTTGCGATATCGGTTCCATTTTGCGCACAACTGTATAGCGAGATCGTAGCCTGCGCGAATGGATCTGCAGCCAGGACAATAAGCACAAGCAGCGCTCCGAAACTCGCAAGGTAGCTGGCGATCTGATTAGCATCAGTCTATCCCTTGCAGTCGACTCCAACTTACGCTTTTGATTCCGCTTTGAACTGACCAAAGATCATCACGGCCGAGCCCCAAGCTCCTCGGCTCGCCTTGTCATAAACGTCCAAGTCAGACAAAGCCCGCTGTTCTTTTACCAAAATGAGCCACTTCAGCTGGCCAATGCCTGTATTTATCTTGTTAGAAACGCCATTGAGAAATAACAAGACCTCCAGCTTACCTTCAGTCACTGGTAGTGCAAGGGATCCTTTGAAGATGCCTGATAAAATAGAGATGACGGCGTTGATGGAAATAATTGGTTTCCATTCTTCCAATCGTCGGTTCTCGTAGACGGCTAGGACGATGGTAATTGACGCCAAACTCAAAACACTCGTGAATAAAGACAGAATCTCCCATGCCCATAGCGAAACCCCCCCCAGGGGCTTTTGGCGTTGATCCCGACTTTGGCCAGTGCCTGTGCTGGTGGTATCTTGGACGTCGCTTGCGCTCAGTGCACTGTATCCTGCTATTCCACTAGGAACTCCGGCGGGCAACTCTGAAGTGCGTGTTGACGGGACCGGTTTGCGCCGAATGTTTTGTGTAGAGCTCGGTGTACTGCTTCCAGAAATTCTTGTATGCTTGCCTGCCGCAACACTCTGCGTCCCGCGCTTTCGCATAGCAAATATGACAACGCCGAGTGCAATCAATCCGGCAGCGAGGCACACGCCGACACCTACACCGACCTTCGCTTCTGGGGACAGACCGCGATTCTGGGCTGGGCGCTGACTAGTGTAGGCAAGCCGCACCTGGTTAAACCGTTCAGGATCCGGAGGTTGCTCGAGCTTGTCATCGCTACTGTACTCGACCGTGATTCCATACGCGCCGATGGTGGCCGCAGTTACCGTCGAGGTGGTTGTCGTCAGTATCGATCCATCCGAGACCTTGGTGATAGGAAGCAATGCAGTTGTGTTGGAGATAACCTGGCTACATGGGAAACTGGAAGGTATAGGGTTGCTTGAGTTGCGCCTTAGTCCACACGCAAAAACAGCAGACCCAACACTAACACGAAAACTCGGGGTTAGCATGATTGCAACAAGGAACACGAGGAATGGAAACCATCATACTCGGGACAGCAAACAGCGGTGGCAACCACAGCAGTCCCCTTGATTAGTTGAAATACACATCCTGGAGTGTAGGCGGAGGGACATAACCCTGGCGAATAGTAGTAGTCGGTCTGAGGTTGAAAACCAGATGGGAAGCATCCTTCTGTGGTGACGGGGCCTCTGACCACATACGAGCCACCGTTTTGATTGACGAATTCGGTATAACCCGCAGCGGTACAAGACGGATCAGGTGTAAATGTCGTAGTCAAGGGGCCGAGGGTGGACATTGTCCCTGTGGCAAGGTTGCTGGTGATGAGATCCGTAGGGTGCCTGGGAGAGCAGGTTGCCGGACGATTCAGGCGGCAGCAAGGTGCTTGCTTATCAGTAACTTTGTCAGAACGAGATTCATATGCAGGAGATAGAAGCATCAGCGGTGAAGGGCACGTCATAAAAGGCTCTGGCGTTGGGTCATGGAGGGCGGGATTGTAGACGCAACGACCCAATCAGGGTGGTGCTGCAGCTGGGTTGGGCGCTTAGTAGCTGCAGTGCATCATGTCATCTTGGCAAGTGACGATTGCTAGGGCAAAAGTTCCAGCTGAAACATCGCACAGTTTTCCTGCATATATTTGTCCGTATTTGGCATACTCCGAGCCGTAAAAGAGGTCTGCCAACGGGAATATCTCCGCACGGAGCGGGCCGCGGGAAAAAATGCCGAATCGCGAATTCCAGGATTATTGGGCCAGCCTTGCCTTCAGTACAGAGAATTATTGCAACATCTCCTCCGAAACGAAGCTGGTCTTGCGGTCCTCGCATGTGATGGTTGCATGGTAATGCGTCGTTTGGCGACGCTGACAGTGCACTGCCAGACGAACGATCGTAAGTACCAACCACCAAGTACTTGTGCGACATATCCACAGTTTTGGAAAAGTTCCCGAGATCTGTCATACGGGTGAAATGGCTCTGGAAGTTAACGGGGAAAAAAATCAGCCGTCGCTATCGCGGAAGCCTGGAGCTGCGCAACCCTCGGCCGCGGCCAAAAGAGGACATCACCCATTTTTTGATGGATTGACGGACATCTTGGATTCGTGACACGTATTTCGGCGATATCAAGTAAAGTTGTTTCTTGTGTATTTCGAAGCTGCTTCGCTGCTACACTGCGCACACGCACTCTGTCGGGGTGTCGTGCCCCCAACGATCCTTCAGGGCAGCCATTAACTTAACACAATGACGGTAAGAATCATGGTATCGCTGCAGTCTTGATTAAAAGTGTACAAGAGTGAACATCAAGTACACGAAGCGCTGGCCACTGCTGACATTCGCAATAATCAGGTTGGAGGGAAGCCGTCATCGCGTTTGCTCTGGCCGTCCTTATCCTGGAGCACACCGCCTAGAAGCCGATCTGGCAGAAAAAACAACATCCCACCAAACTTCCCCCACCTCAGGCTTTGAGTCATGAAAATCAGACCTGTCTACATCTTTCCCCCAGCTCAATCACCCTTCAACCAGCACGGGTTCTCTTCCATCACACACCAAGCCGTTCGCCGAATAGCCGTCGTCAAGCTGTTCGCCCTCCGATCCATCACCACTCCCCTCCGGAGCCGCACCACCAGCACCGCCACCGCCCTCCTCCGGAGCCGCCAGCTGCAGTCCACCATGGCCGCCCTCAGCGCGCAGACCTTCTCGCCGGCCGAGGAGACGGAGATCCAGAAATGGGTCGCCACCTCGGAGAGTATCCGGTCCGGAGCCGACGGCAACAACGCCGGCCACCTCGACGCCCTCGACGCCCACCTGGCCACCCGCACCACCGTGCTCGGCAGCAAACCCTCCCCTGCCGACGTCTCCCTCTACCGCACACTCGCACCCGTTGTCGCCGCCTGGTCCCCCGATGAGCGCTCCGGCGCCCAGGGCCGGCCCAACATCGTCCGCCACCTTGACTTCGTCCAGAACTCGCACCTCTTTGAGCTCGCCGTCCAGGACAAGGTCGCCGTCGACCAGGACGACGTCCGATACGTCAAGCCCGTCGTCGACGCCAAGGCGGAGAAGGAGCGCCTCAAGAAGGAAAAGGCCGCCGCCGCTGCCGCGGCCGGCGGTGCGGCCGGTGCTGGTGCGGCTGGTGCCGTCGCGGCCACCACCACCGACCTGGTGGACCGCACAAAGGAAAAGGTCAAGGAGCTGGTCGGCGACGCCAAGGAAGCCGTTGCCGGCGGCGACAAGAAGCAGCAGAAGAAGGAGAAGAAGGAAAAGGCGCCGAAGCAGCCCAAGCCGCAGCCCGCCGCCGCGCCCCTCAGCCCCGCCCTGATTGACCTCCGCGTCGGCCACATCCTCAAGGCCGTCAACCACCCCGACGCCGACTCGCTCTTCGTCTCGACCATCGCCATGGGCGACCAGCCCGGCGACGACACCACCGAGTACGAGGGCCAGGTGTGCCGCACCGTGTGCTCCGGCCTCAACGGCCTGGTCCCGCTCGCCGAGATGCAGGGCCGCAAGGTCGTCGTCGTCTGCAACCTCAAGCCCGTCAAGATGCGCGGCGTCAAGTCGTGCGCCATGGTGCTCGCCGCCTCCCCGCGCGTCAAGGAGGGCGAGGTCGACGACCACAAGGGCCCCGTCGAGATCGTCGCCCCGCCCGCGGACAGCAAGGCCGGCGACCGCGTCTTCTTCGAGGGCTGGAGGGGCGAGCCCGAGGGCGTCCTCAACCCCAAGAAGAAGATCTGGGAGACGTTCCAGCCGGGCTTCACCACCACCGACGCGCTCGAGGTCGTCTTTGACGCCTCCGCCGTTGAGGTCCTCGGCAAGACGGACCTGGGTAAGCTTGTCACCGAGACTGGCGGCGTCTGCACTGTTCAGACCCTCAAGGGCGCGGTCGTGAGGTAATTTTAGACAGAGACGTAAATAGACAAAGACCGAGTGGAAAGAGATTCATAGAAGCCAAAGATGAACAAAAAAAAAAAATCAAATAACGCATTGATGATTTACTATTCCAGCATCAACCCGGGTGAAAGGTTCTCACTCTTGAACATCAGTGGTTTACAGGAATACTTTAACAGATTTGTATTTGTTAATGTACACCAGCTCGAGCCTGCAGGACCGAGACTGCAATGCCGCCTATCCATACATTGAGTAGATGAGTCGTCATGTCCATGACGGCTAGATAACCCGGACTCCCTCCTCACTGCGCACCATGCTATAGAACACCTAGTAATAACAATAAATGGAAACTCCAAGTAAATGCAATTTGCGCTGGAACTTTTTATGCAATGATGGTTTCCTCCTCGATTTTGAAGTTGCGCAAAAAAAAATTGGATGCGCCAAATGAAAGTCAAAACGCTCATGGAAAAAACGCCGACATCTTCTAGCCCCCCTCGTAGTCTTACAAGTGTTGTCTTTGAAATTCTGTAAATAGTTGGTCGAAATAGATTCAAGAAAAGAAATATTGACTTCCACGTAAGCGACTGACATCAAAGTCGCCCTTCTTGGGAATGCTGGGGATCGTCAGCGGAAGCCAGACGGGGACTGTTTGTCGCTTCTTGGTAGATGTCTTGGCCTTTGCAGGCCGGTCTCGCAGGGCCGCCTTTTCGAATGCGGAGCCTTCCATCTCGCTAAGAAGAGCATTGGATCTCTCTAACTCGGAGTCAATGGAATCTGCATTCTCCTCCGCAAGTGCTCTTTTGTTTTCGTCGGCGTCAGCAGCGGCATCTTCGGCGGAA
Source organism: Cordyceps tenuipes (assembly GCA_025583755.1). NCBI lineage: Eukaryota > Fungi > Ascomycota > Sordariomycetes > Hypocreales > Cordycipitaceae > Cordyceps > Cordyceps tenuipes. Next base: position 48,152 of record JANZYN010000039.1, read on the forward strand.
ATTTCACCGAGACCGATGTCTGAAATATCTTCAGCAATGCTTATGTCGGCTTCCGCACCAGCCATTTCTTCGTACACGGCAGCAGGCGTGATGATTTGTTTGGCTGCTTCCAAATCCCAAGGATTACCGGACAGACGCAGGGAATTGCGCTTGTGCTCCAAGAGAAGCTCTTCTCGTGGACTAAGATTGCTCTTTTTCCTCAGGGCCTTGATCTTCTTGGCGACAGGGGACGAAGCATCAATATTTGACAGGAACAGTGACCCCTTGTGTCGCGTTTCAAATTCTGCGGCAAGACGGCCAATAACATCTTCCTCGTGGATCTTGATAAATGAATCACGGATAACCTCGTTCATGACATTGACGTCGGCCGCATGAGTCCAGAAGGAATCATGGACAGCTGCAAAATCAAGACCACGCTCGTGGCACTCGAGCGCCGAGAGCAGCATGTGGCTGGCGTCCAGAGAGTGGATGAAGTTTGGCGGAAAGCCCTGGAGCTGCTTTCTCCGGTTGACAGGGTCCGTAGAGTCGCTGGAATGATATGCGAGAGACTGCAGGCACGTTCGAATTTCCTTGGCAGTCGTCTTTCGATACGGTTGCGCAACCGGCATGCGCAATGGGGTCGTCCATACCACGGTAGAGCGAAATTGTTTGGTAAGCTCATCGAAGCCTGATTTTCCTGCTTTCGAGGCCTTCGCTGTCTTCCCTTTCTTGGTATCAGCAGACGCGGATGAGTATTCGTCAGCAATGTGTTGCAGCTGAGCGGGTGTCAGAGCCCTGCAAACTCGCCCACCAATTTCACCAAGCCAGTACTGAATGTCATGAGCACCACGGAACATGGTTGCCAGCGCAGTGAATACATGCCGAGCGATATACGTCGAAAGCATCAGGTTGGGAATGCCGCATTGCTTGCCCAGGTCAGGGTAAAGCGCATCGATTTGCTTGCAGACTTGCTTCTTGGCACCAGCAAAGGTCACTCCATAAACATTCGTCATGACCGTCTGCTTCACGACCTTTCGGGTGATCTTGCCGTTGAGCACAACGCCGAACTTGTTGTTCGCCGCGGCATCTTTGGCGATAGCCTGTTTGACAAGGTCCGCGACGGCTGAATAGACATCAGCAGGGCGGTCACCCGGCTCAAGATTGACTTGCTTGGCGCCCCACGTATCACCGCCCAACGCTGCATAGTGCTGCAGGCCATTGCAAGTTCCGTCTTGTTGAATTGGAAGGTGAGAAACGTATGTGGTCGGGTCCTTCAGCTGGAGTGCCGCTTTGAGCTCAAAGCAAGCTGCGAGGCATTGCCAAGGATCTTCAGCTTTAAGCCACCATCGACTTCCGTCAAGCGGGTTTGTTGCAGACTCAATGATATTACTGGCACACTCGTCTGCAAATGCTTCTCTCTCTTCGAAGCTGGCTTTGTCGAGTCCATAAACGTTGGCCAGATGAATCTTCAGCCACCGTAGACCACCTTCGCCAAGAGGCTTACCCTTTGCAAATGAGAGCACAGCTCGTGCGTGGTCGGCACCCATATGGTTCAGGTACGTCGGCATGGGATACGCACGACCACGGTAATCGACATTGTGGGGGAAATAAATGGTCTGATTGCGGAAGGCTCGGGCAATTTCCAACTGCAAGTTCATGTAGCAGCGCTGAGAGTGCAGCCCAGACCGCTCGTTTTCGATGACCTTGACGTCACGAATCCATTTCTTGTGCAGCGCGGGATTGACTGTTGAGTCGGGCTCCTCGGGAATGTCGAACTTGGGTTCCAAAGCTGGCATGTTTGCGATTTCCTCGCCCGTATTCCATGCCTCCATCATAACACTCAACACGTCGCGGTTGATCTGCCATGCTGTCTGACCAAGAATGTCAAGGCCCTTGAAAACTTGTTTCATATCACCACACTCCACAGCAGCCTTGGCATAGAGCCGCTGCTCAACATTGCCTGGCTGGACTCGGATAACACTGGTTTTGCTTTCTAGGAAGCCACCCTCATTCATGTTCTTCCATGGCTTCGGCTCCGTGATCATCGGTAGGTGTTTGGCGAGATAATCGCCAAGTGGTTCGCGCTTAAGCTGCTCAATTAGTGTATTGTGCAAGATCAGCATACCGATCTTTTTGCCTTTGCGGGGCTGCTGAGCGTGCGTGAAAGCTGGCTGATATTGGCTGACAAGCTCTCCGGAGGTAGGATGTTGAGCGACGACCTTGACCTTTGCCGACTCGATAAGAGCTTTGATGAGAAAGGCTCCTACCTGAGCCTTGATTTGCGTTGACCATGGTTGGCTAGCCGAGTCCTCGATGCGTTTGGCGGCTTCTGGGCTTTCTGTGATCTGAGATACGGAATTGAGCTCGCTGGGTTTTGCTTTAGAGGCGTCATATGTGACCTTGCGACGCCGGGTTGTCTTCTTCTCTTTTTTCTGGAGCTCAATATCTTCATAAGCTTGCTTAGCAACGGTATTAATGACCCTCTGGAGCGCGATGCCCTTATCGACCCCGAGAAGGGCGCCTGCGTTAAGCGTGCTGAGAATGGTCACTGCGGCTAACCTGGCAGGGTCAGCTTGTCGAATGAAGGGGCCAAAAATGCATCGCTCAATGTCCCGTTCGGACTTGACTTCCTTGTTTTCTGATATCTCAACCTGAGCAATCTCATCTTTGATGCGCAGCTCCATATCACTAAGCCATGACGATGTATAGCTGGATAAAGAGCCTTCTTTAGTCGATCCGGTTAACCCCGTGGTAATTCCGACCTTCTGTAGCTGCTTTTTCTGGCTTCGCCATTTATGGACAGCGGCGCTGATAGAATCGCGTTCGAGTTGTAGCTGGAGGCTGTGAAGGTCGTCCTTGGAGAGGTTCGACACGTCGAAGTCGTCGAGGTTTGAAACCAGTTTTAGCCCTGCTTTCAGAGCAGTCAAAGAATCGCCTCGCTGTGGTGTTGGCACAAGCTCGGCTACAGCATCAGAATTTGATGGAGAGCAGACTTCAGTCACTTCTGCTGAGGAAAATGATGCGTTGTCATTGTCGAGGCCGTCATCCTCCGTGAAATCAGGTTCCGCAGAATAGTTGTATGTTGGGCATTGTGCAGTGATAACAGCAAGATCTTGATCACTCAAAATCTCGGCCATGCTGAGAACACGCAGGCCGGATTCGCCTGGTGCCATTCCCATGTAGCGCGTAATGAGGCGAGTAAGACGGGCGCCACGCTCGGAGAGGATGGACGCCTTGAGCATGCAAGCAACGGTCTCGGCGGTTTGCGGCAGGCCTTTGTTGCGGATATTCATTTCATAAAACTTGTGAAGCTGCTCGGCTCGTCGGCGGTCCGGACTCGATCTGAGCTGAACCAGCGAGGCTCTCAGATATTGATTGTGCAGAAGAATGCGCTCCTCGGGAGAGAGAGTCTGGTAAACATTCATGCGCTTCAATACCAGGGCGGCGCGATCAAGTTTCCCGACTCTGATGCAGGCATCAAAGACAAGAAGCATGTCGTCTGCTTCTCCGGGAATGCCATGCGGACTGACTTTTGTCTGGACAGGGGCTGTGGTGGGCGGCTCGGGTATCATGAGTGGTGAGGTTGGGTCGAACGGCGGGGTATACGGTCGAAGTGATGGTTGGAATGGTGTCAGTTGTGGTGTCGGAAAATTGCTATAAATGGAATTGTCGATTTTGAAGTCGTTGACAGCTGTTGCAAGAGCGCGATGCCGTGATTGCGGTGCGCCATGATCGAGTCTTTCGATGCGCCAGTGTCCTAGTAATCCTGTGACGACTTGGCGTTGAGACACACGTAGAGCGGCCAATCTTGGAGGTGCTAAACGTTGTTGTGAGCGCCCATGGCTCCATGACAATGCTCGAGTGGCATTGACACCACGGCGAGCCTGCCCAGAGAGCATTGTGACGAAATTGTGCACGAGGCGAGGCTCAATGCGCTCTTTGCGGGTGACGCAGAATGAATGTGGAAGAAAATTAAATCATTTATGTGGGTTGAACAGAAATATAGAATGAAGAAGGGCTGGAATACAAATAGAATACAAGTTGCCTCCCCAGCACAGCTTGCAAAGAAGTTTTCCAGAGAATCGTTACTATACTGTCTAGCTCAAAGAGAATTTGTCGCCATCTTGGACCCATCGTCCCCTGAAATGAGTCACGTGCAGCCATTTTTCCGCCCGGGTCCACTCGGCCCAGGCCGTCGCAAAACCCGAGAAATAAATGGACAAATTATTAGTCGCAGCTTTTAAGCTCTGGGTGCTGTGAAATTTTAATGCAAGACTATGGAAGGTTCAAGTTCCTCATAGCATCTGCTAATTCTTGACGAGAATAGGCACGATGATTGCACGGCCTGCGATGGCGAGCTTCGGCTGTCGCAGTTGCCAAAGAAGCCTAATTAGGGCCGTTTTAACTGCTGGCCGCCCAAGAATCGCAGCTCCGGCCCAGCACTTTCAGTCTCCTTCATTACACGCTCAGCAGCGGAATCTGTCGGCGGCAGTGAGACTGCTTCAAATCAATGACAACACACACCAAACCGCCGTCGATACCTCGACCGAAACAAAACCGATCGATGAAGAGGAATTGCCATGGTTTCTGGAAGAGGAGCCACCTCAGCATCCGCCCAGCCATCACCAGCAGACACTACCTGTCGCTCCAGAGGGCGCGCCGGAAATCATGGAGCCCATGATGAAATACATATTCGAGGACATGGGTCTCGACGACCTCGCGCTGTTTGACTTGCGGGAACTCGACCCGCACGCCGCCCTTGGACCCAACCTCATCATGGTGTTTGGCACGGCACGCAGCGAGAAACATCTTCACGTCTCCGCTGGTCGCTTCGTGCGCTGGATACGCAAGAACCACAAGTTCGAGGCCAAGGCAGATGGCCTCATCGGCGCCGGCGAGCTTCGCACCAAGCTGCGCCGCTTGCGCAAAAAGGCGAAGCTCATGGGCACCAACGCCAACATCATACCCCACGGCGACAACGGCATCTCCACTGGATGGATTTGTGTCAGCTTCAACACCGACGACGGTACCTCGGCAGCGGATGCCAACTTTGATGCCACCGGTCGCCTTGCCGGCTTCGACGCCGGCGAGGCCGGAACGACGATTGTCGTGCAGTGCATGACGGAGGCCAGGCGCCAGGAGCTCGACCTAGAGACGCTATGGGAGGGCATGCTCAAGAGGAGCTTCAGAGACAGCAGGCAAGTGCACGGCCAGGAACCGCTCTCGAGCGACGAGTTAAAGGCGCGTGTGGCTTCCCGGCTTCAGCTTCCTGAAGGCTATAACAAGTCTGCCAAGCAGTGGCAGGCCATGCAGGACGCCTCACAAATACGATATTTTTCAACGAGCGCGCGGCGATTGACGACGGAAAACACTGCCGATGGACTGCCGACAATGCACCTCAACCTCGACTCTGTTGCCATGCACGTCCAAGATTTTCAAGCATCTGGCGCACCGATGGAAGCCGAGGACCTTGTCCGCCTCATCCGCCACGTCTTCGAAGCCGGCCCGCACGGGGACGACACTGCTGCCGAGCGAATTCGACTTGTCGATCAGCTGCTGCTCGCCGGCGAGGAACGTGGCATTGCCCTACTCTCCGGCGACATCCTCATCACCCTCGTCGAAGCCATAGTTACATCCCCGGCGTACGGCCCCGCGCTGCAGCGCGCCCAGGCCAACATTGAGTTTCTTCTCACAGAGCGGCGCATCCCGCCCAGCCCCGACCAGACGCGTCGGCTTATGGCGGCGTATGCGCGCCGCAGCGACTGGGAGCGCTTCTGGGACGCCTTCCGTACACCCACACGCTTCCGGCTCGCTCGCGGGCCCGAGCTGTACGAGCTCGCCTACGCGACGGCCGCAGCCACACATGACGTCGGCCTGTGCGCCGAGGCGCTTCGACGCACGTACCCGGAAATGGGACGCGAGGACCCGCCGGTGCTGCCGACCGGAGCCGTGTACGACGCCCTGCGTGCGTGCCTCCTCGTGGCCGACCCCGCGGCCGAGGAGCTGCTTCAGCACCCACCTGCCGAAGCGGGCATGACCACGATCGAGAAGCGGAGCTTGAAACACCGGGAATTTGTCGTCTTGCTGCGCGACGTCGAGCGCATCCGCAAGGATCTTCTCACCGAGGAGGCACGGCTGGAGAGGCAGGAGGCGATGGACGCGGAGATCCGAAACAGATTCGAGGCATAGTCACGCCCTGTCGCATCTTTACATGGCAACACGACAAAGGGCTGGACTGTAGGTCAGTAGCCTACAGATGCCAGCTCATGTACAATTATTCTGTAACAACAAACTGTAAAACGACAGAGCATATCAAGAGCATACAATAGATGTATTAGATGTATAGTCACTTCTACAGCGAATCTACATGTAGCCAAAGCGGCCTCTAATTTATATCATCATACTCCCGGCGCTACAAGTTGGCGCCAGCCCATTTCATAGCATCCCGGAGCAACGGCGCAACTTGCTTTCTGCTGGCGTCGAGTGCAAGCTGGTTCCAAGCGTACCGTGTGCCCTTCTCATCCAAGACGCCGCCGTCCCACGGCTCCAGCGCCAGTGTCTCCGTGCTCTCCTCGGTGAAGCGCCGGACCGCCCTCCTACCGCTGTCGGTGAGGCCCCATACGAGCAGGTGTCGCCGAAACCTGCCGGCGGGATTGGACGTGGTCATGACAGCCGCGACATCGAGCGCCTGCTCCGCGGCCCACGCTCCCAGCTCCCGCAGCAGCACGTCCTGGCCGGCGGCCTTTTCGAGGAGGAAGTCGAGGTCCTGCACGGCGCAGCTGATGCCGAGCTTGACGCCGGCGTCCGCCCACTCCTTGTAGTCCTTGCGGAGGATGTCGCGCAGGCTGAGCCGGGACAGGTCCTCCTTGGCGGCCGTCACCGCGTCGTAGTAGGCGCGCTGGTCAAAGGCGGGGGGGCCGTGGGTGAGCGCGGTCTCGAGGAGCGCGGCGGCGCGCCGGTCCTTGGGGCGGACTTTGTGCTCGGCGGTCAGGTTGATGGTGTCGATGAGGATCGGGGCGAGGGCGACCTGCGCAAGCTGGGCCAGGTCCTTGCTGGTGCCGCTTGCGGCACCGGTGGACGGCGTGGCGTTGGTTAGGCTGCGCCAAGCGTCTGCGTGGGCATCCACGATGAGGCTCATGCAGCTGCCACAGGTCTCGATGATGCGCGGAGTGGCTTGCACGGCGACGGAACCCTCGTCGACGTGGTGATCGATGCAGCCGATAACGCGACTTTCGAATTTCTTCAAGCTCCCGGTGAGGACGTTGTGGTCAACAAGAACCCATTCCGTATCGTTGGGTTCCAGCTGTTGCGGAAGCTCGGACAGCGTAATGAGGTCAGAGATTTCCAGATCGGCTTTGGCAAGTACTGGGCCAAGCTCAACTCTCAAGGATAGGTCTTTGCGAGGCAGGTTTGACAGGGGAATGTGAAGGCGATTGGGCGAGATGTGAGATCTTATGTACGCCAGCACAACAGCTGAGCACAACGAGTCAAGATCTGTCGGACCCGGTCAGCACGGAGTTTATGTACGAGGTAGTCAAACGTTGACACATTCCTACCTGCAGATTCGTTACCCACGACAAAGGTGAGAGGTAGAGAGCGCTGAGAAGGTGGCGCGGCCAAGGTCTCTTTAGCCGCGGCTAGAAATGTTTTCAGGGAGACAGTGCTGGTCGTCATGTCTGCTCGCATGTGTATTCCAAAATGTAGACGTCCCCGAGAACGAAATCCAGCAAGGTTTCCCGGCAAGTAGCGTCCTAAATATGCATAGGCCTGCTTTGTTCGCATCTGCAGCAGTCGAAGGAAAAGGCCAAGGTGACCGAATTGACAAGGAGTCGACTACTCAATTGCTCACGAAATACACTGCGACCACCAAGCTTCCTGAACCAATACCTTGCCTTTCACACGAAGCTTACAGAGGCAGAAACAGCAGCAGCGCCGATAAGAGCGGTATTTCGCAGTCAGAAGTGGTAGTGGGTGATGTAGTGGTGCAAGTGTAGGTTAGCACCTCAAGGACGGCGCTCTAAAAAAATATCTACGGGGAACAGTGCTGGCAGGCTTGTGGGGTGCCTTGGTTTGCAGGGCAAGGCCGGTGTCTCATCGATTGAAGGATACAGACCAAGAGTTTGACTCTAGACAGCTAAAAAGTACATTCGTAAAGAAATAGGGTGCCAGAAAATAATCCGGGGTAGGTGACGAGATGCCATGCATATGGGTGATGTTGCTCTCGGATAGTTGCGCGCTGCCGCGCCGGGACATGGTGCACATGACGCTGATTCGGAGCGGGTATGAATGATTTTTCGGGCGGGAAGATATACAAGACTTGGTCGATGAGAAGCATAGCCTGGGTCCGAATTTGGGTTTGTAGTTGGGGTAGAAGGGAGAGTGAAGGAAGTATATCAGTTACTTGAACTGGATACGTAATAAAAAAAACAAGCAGCAATTTTGGTATATGAGCAAAGAAATGCCGGAATGCCGGTCCGCGCTGCTCCGTTTGCTTGCCTGCCGCGATCAAGCAGCTGCTGCCAGCTGTCGGCACAGGGTGCATTGTACATTGTACATTTGCTCGTTTGCATTGCAGGTGCATGTCCTGTACACAATAAAGATTTCAATAAACAGATTGCAGTGCCTCAACTCGAAGAATGCATCCTTGTCTCATCCAGTATGTTGAAAGCAAAAGAAAACGCCGACAGTGACAGCTGTCATACGCCCACCGACTTACAACCTCGGAATTTTAGCCGCGCTGTCATGCCGAACCCCGCCGTCCGACTTCGGCCCCTCCTCGCCCGCCCACGTCGACCTTGATAAACAACCTGCCGTGCTCATTCCCCCGAGGCTACGTCTTTTGACCTTGATCCTTCGTATCGTTGTCCTCGTCGGTTTTCTTCTCGCCCGCACCAACCTCCCCCTCTCTCACACCTCGACCCCATCATCCCACGCCGTCACCATGTCTCCATCCAGACCGATCCGACTCGCCATTCTCGAAGCCGACACACCACAGCCCAAGACCCTCGCGCGCGTCGGAACCTACACGGCCGTCTTCACCGCCCTCTTCCAAGGTGCCTGCGACACCTCCACCCCGCCCAAGAAGCTCACCGACGAGCTCACCATCACGGGCCACGGCATCGTCGACGACGTGGACGCGTACCCGGCATACGACGACATCGACGCGATTCTCATCTCGGGTTCGCGCCACAACGCGTTCGACGACCACCCGTGGATCGTGAGGCTTGTCGAGTTCATCCGGATAGCGCTATCGACGAACCGCATACGCGTGATTGGCGTCTGCTTCGGCCACCAAATCCTATGCCGCGCGGCGGGGTGCTCGGTCGGCCGCAGCCCCAAGGGCTGGGAGGTGTCCGTCAAGGAGGTGGAGCTGACGCCGGAGGGTCAGAGGGTCTTTGGCCTGGAGAAGATGGTATGTTTGCGGTTGCGGCTGCGGTCAGCTCAATTGATGACGCTCGGTTCGGTCAGACTAACTTGGCTCTTAGAGAATCCATCAAATGCACAGCGATATCAGTTCATCCTTCCCTGATGATTCGATAGCTCTCGGCCACAACGAGTTTTGCTCCGTCCAGGCCATGTACCGTCGTGGCAGGTATATTTCGGTACAGGGACACCCAGAGTTTACAGAGGAGATTGTCACAGAGATTCTCTTCAACCGCCACGGGGCTGGTGTTCTCACAGACGAGGTATATAACGACGGAATGGCTCGTGTCGGCAACGAGCACGATGGCTTTGCTATTGCTCGAGGCTTCATCAAGTTTTTGACGGATTAGACCTTGTGAGACAAGGATGGATATAATAACTAGATCTGCATGGGGAAACCCGGGAAAGGAATGGTAGTGTGTGCTGACAACAATAGGTACCCGTGTGGCCTGTGGAACAGCGGCTGATACCTTTACGGGCGTTGTATATATATAAATGTGAGACTTGCATTTATTGTCCGCAGTTCGGGGTTAACGAAATCACTTATACAAACGAAACCCGAGATATGTTCAGCTACTTACCGTCTACGAGCCATTTGTGAGGGCTGGGCTGCACATTTCTGCTTTCCACCGATTGTGCTTCAGCATTCCAGAATTAGCAAACCGGGCGTGGCAACAGCCTGGACAGTTTCCAGTTTCCAGTGTCCACCGTACAAAGAGTGATGGGAAATATTTTTCAGCCACCAAGGCGCCCACCGCGGATACTCCCGACTGGAGTTGTCTGACCCGTCTTTGTTGTCGAGGTTGCACAAACAACGCCCGTGCAGGGGCGGAAATCCCCCTTCATAACCAGCCGGCCAAACCGGGCAACGGTTATGAGCAAGGGGTGAGAGAGGGAAACGACAAAAGCTCGCCGCCCGCTGACTGCTGGCCCCTGCCTGCCTTCTATCCTCTGGCCTTCCACTTCCGCTCGCGGCAACTCGTCCCTCGGCGACATCAACAGGCTTGCCTTCTCCAGACGGCAGAACAAAGCCCTCCGACGACGACAAGATGGCAGCAGACAACGCCTTTGGCCTCAGCTGCCAGGGTGGTAACTTTTGGTACCTTGCCGCGAACACCTCGGCGTTCCTGGGCTGCTGTGCCGAAGTCCCGAGCGATTTCGAGGACTGGAACTGCCCGCAGGTATACACCCGGCCCATGACATTCAACCCCGACGCCTACGATAAGATACCGGCTCAGAACTGCCTGAACGCCAGCTCCGCGTGGTACTCGTGCAAGTTCACCAACCCGCCGTTCCTGGGCTGCTGCAACACCAACGCGTGCATGTCAGCCGGCGGCTGCCCGGACGACGAGATTACCGGAGCGGCGCTGAGCGGCAACGCGAAGAATGCCAATATGTTTCTGCAAGGGGCGCTGTCGAACGCCTCCTCTTCGCCCTCATCCTCATCCTTCTCCTCCACGGCGACAGTGCCGACGGTCAGCCTGTCAGCCGGGACGACCCCCCCAACCTCGGCCTCGACCTCAGCCTCAACCTCAACCTTGGACACAAAAGCCCCGACCCCCTCCTCACCAGCGCCAGCGGAGACCAGTGGCAGCGGTGGCGGCGGCATCCAGGCCGGAGCTGCCGCCGGGATCGCCGTCGGCGCCACCGCTGTGGCTGCCGGCCTCGCCTTCCTCATCTTCTGGCTCGTCCGGCGACGACGTGGCCGGACCGCCGCCCCATTCAGCCCCAACTCGCAGCAGTCGGTCTTCTCCAAGGGCAGCAAGTGGCGGTCGTCGATATGGTCGCGGTCCGCCACACCATCCAAGTACGCCCAGACACCGCCGACGCCCAGCGCACCGTTCCCGCCGGAGTATCCGGCAGTGGCGACCCAGGAGAAGACCCAGGAGCTGAGCGGCCCGGTGGAACTCCCGGGCAACGTCGTCTTTGAGCTGCCGGCCGAGCAGTCGCCGCGACCGTCGGGTCGCTAATTAACACGACGGTTTCGCTCTTGCTAGGGCTTGTTGAAATTCTTGACAGACGAGAGCTTATAAGAAGAAGTACATAGCACTACCACCATTACGTGGCTGTACTCTACATAATACCCTTGACAGTAATTAACCGGGAATAATCATCAGCAACCTAATTATGTGGCATGTCCAGCTCGCTCCCGCGCTTTGCCAGCCATTTATGAAGATCAGGCTGCGTTTTTGGCCTTCATTTGCCCGTCGATTCTCTTGCAATATTCTAAATTTAGCAGCCAGGGCGTAGAAAGGGGAATTGTCCACCGTGTACTCGGTAAAGAAGCCACCAATAACGCCCACGCGGACGGTCCCAACTTGTCTGTCCCTCGTCGCTTTGAGGTTGCACAATCACCCGTGCAGGGAGCAAGGATAGCCCATACCACTTTATTTTAGTTGATATGCAGCGGGCAACGGTACCATGCATATGTCTTAGGGGAAAGGCTGAGAGCAAACAACAAAACTCCACCGCCTGTCCATCTCACTCTCCTTCTCCGCGCCCAACAGCTGCATCGCCCTCGTCGAGTCCAACAGACCTGTCCAGGAGGTTTTAACAAGACTTGGACAAGGACAAGGACGAAAAGATGGCAGGCAACGTCCCAAACACGTTTGGTCTAAGATGCGCGTCGCACAGCCTCTTTTACGCGGACCAGACCCTGAACAGCTCCGCCTTCCTGGGCTGCTGCGAAATCAACCCGAAATCGACACCCGACTGGCTCTGCCCAGAGGACAACATCCGACAGATGACCTATGACAAGAAGTCGCCCAAGATCCCAATACAGATGTGCCTAGACCCAACAGCCCAGTGGTACTCGTGCCTCTTCACCGATTCCGGGGCGCCGTTCCTAGGCTGCTGCGACAAGGACCCGTGCATCGTCGGGTACTGCCCCAAGTTCAAGGGAGCGAGGCTGGCGGAGAACAAGGACACGGCCAAGTCGTTTCTGGACCGGGCGACGTCAATCGTCCCCGATCCGTCGGCGACGACAGCCACGACGACGACGAGCGGGACGCCGCCGGCGACGACCGCAACGACAACGGCGAGCCTCTCCCCATCGGCGCCGGCAGAAGTTGGCAGCGGCGGCGGGATCCAGCCGGGCGTGGCCGCCGGGATCGCCGTGGGTGCCGCCGTGGCCGTGGGCGTCGCCGCGCTGATCTTCTGGGTGGTGCGACGCAAGCGCTCCGGCGCGGCCCGCCACCAGCCGATCGAAAACAACTCGGCCGTTTCAGAGGCGCCGTTAAGCCCGGACTCACCGGCCACTGCCGCCACCTCCTCTCCCAAGGGCGGCGGCGTGTGGCGGGGGTCCTCGGCATGGTCGCCGTCTCAGCACGAGCAGACGCCGCCGGCGTACCGGACGGTGGCCACGCAGGACGCCGCCAGCCCGGTGGAGCTCCCGACCAGCGTCTGCTTTGAGCTGCCGGCCGGGGTGCCTCCCGGGCCGACGCCGACGCCGACTCCCGGCCACTGATGGTGGGGCGGGATAGGCCGGGGGAGGAAAGAAGAAATTACAGGTGCTAGGAAGAGGTGAATGTTGTGTATTTACATTTCATGTGTGATAAGGTCTGGGCAAGAGACAGTAAGGCGAGCGAGGAAATCAGCTCTCCGAGAGATGTTGGAAAGCAGCAAGGAAAGTGCCATGTTATTACATGGCAACAGTACCACAATCCATTTCTTGTCTGCTGGCTGGGGGAGATGTTGAATGTCCACTTCACTACCATCCTCATCGGTTTAGAGACGGGCACCCTCGGCTTGGGCACCGAATGATACCGAGAGGTAAATCGGTTCTCACTTTTTGGTTGCGGCGATGGGCTTTGTAAGGCTCGACAATGGCAAGACCCAAGCATGAAGGGATCGGCATGTCTACAGTGCGTTGCATAATGTGTTGTCAGTATTCCTACCGCACTGCACTGCACTGCAGATGCAAGCGGCGGCGCTGTAACCGTGGACAGCCTTCCTGCGTGTCGCTCTTGTCCATGTTGCTGTCGTGGCAAGCATGGATGACCCTGCAGCTCGATCATTTCTTGCAGTCTTTCCATGTTTTTCTCTTGGCCTTGTCACACTTGCCATCTTGGTTAGTGTCTCTTCGTCGGCACTTCTGATCGACCTTGACCTTGGATCTACATATTGAGAATCGTACCACCACGGCACATCACAGGGGCGGACTCTCTGCACCGTCTGTTGCAAAATATCAAAGCCCAAGGGTCCTCAAATATGTGACAAAAATGACTCGTCTGCATCATGATCCTCCCTTTGCATCGTACGGGCACCGATGGCTTTGACCTGCCTTGGTGTGCATCTGCAGTGGGTGACTTGGCGGAATGCAGGTAACCTCGTAACTGTCCGACGTGCAGACCAGCAAGCCGTTTCCCTTTCGCAGCCGTATATCCGAGAGTGATGAAAAATTTGACAGAAAAAAAAATCCCCCCAAAATTGGCCACGCTGCTGCTACGCTGCACGGAGGACTGTATCCGAAAGGCGCCGTGGCTTGTAGGGTATACGACATGTATAAATGGCCCCCGTCCCTCCCGTTCTGAGGGATGGCAGAGTCAAGAGGCGAGGATTTGTCTTGGACCGATCGATGGCGCCAGCCACTTGTTCCGACTGTCACTTTCGACTCACTTTATCCGGGTGACGAGGCGCAAGCCATGGTCGGACGAGGAGGTGTGGTGATCGATGATCGAGTGATACAAGGAAGCCCGTTCATATCCGGACCTACGCATAACACGAGTGATGGTATCGATGAAAGGAAATCGCAAACTCCTTGGCGTCCGTCCGTCTGTCCGTCCGTCCGTGCCAGGGCGATATGATAGGCTGCGACTTTGGGAGGTTGGGGTTCAAGGGTGAGTGCTGGGTAGGTGATGACCCGGGAATTATGCCAGTTATCCTGTCCGAGATGGTCATTTTGCATCGGAATTATTGCTGCCGATTTCGTATCCCAGTCAGTGCTTGGTCTACCGAGTCATTTTTTGCAGAGTTCCAATGGCCTCACGACTAGACCATGAGGTCATGGCGGCTAACTAGTTGTTGCTACTATGCAATTACACCGCCATTACAATGGCAAGTGCCATTTATTCACCATTGTGTTGTCATGGAAAGAAAGTGAGACATTTCGAGAATGTCCTGTCTGCCGGAAATGACGTCTAAATCGTGGGGTCGGTCAGACATACTAACAAGACCAAATTACAAGCCGGCCTTGCTCGTTCGTACTTTGTTCCGTAGAAGCCGGTTATCACGGCCGGGTTGCCAGCTCATTGCACATGAGATTCGGCCTGCTGCCACGCCACGCACTGGATCTTTGTCTCGGCAATGACGTATACGCATCGACGGGCCATCCCATACCCTGCGCCTCCCGCCATTCCCGGCCCCAATTTCCATCGCCGATACGGATTCAAGGCCCTCTTTTTATTCGTCGGGTTTTGCGCAGGGGTTATTCATTATCCAACACCATCGGATGTTCGGCAAGGCCCTAGCAACCTAGTGGCGGGGGAAAGGGGGGGGGGACGGTAGAGCCTCCATCTGGTGAACGAGAGCGAGCAGAAGAGACGCGCGAACTATTGTAGCGAATGGATCATGGAAAATGCAGGCCTTGTGAGTAGCTTGGGTGGCAATGCAGAGACAGAGAGACGCTGTCTGTCTGCCGAGCCCCAACGCTCCTTGCATCGTGCGGGACACGGGTGCCGGGGTAACATCGTCTTTGACGCTACTGCGGCAACAGGCCGTGGGCAAGAGCCTGTAGGATGATCTAGTAGGATCCGATAGGATGGCAGGTTTGCCTTGACGTTTGCACGGATCCTCCTGGGGCAGAGCAGAGCAAGCGCCGGAATCCAGAACTAGACTGCCTCGGCCTGCAGCCAATGGCGGTCGACTTGATACGGGAATCGAGCTTTTCAATGGTTTGATCACACCGCAGTTAGCGGCTCATCCAGCCAGATCCCTCGCCGTCGACGGCTCGCATGACGATATTGACTCATGGGAGCCTGGCGGCAACTTGCTGCCGAGCCCAGGGTGTCAAAGCTCGAGCCGGATGGTTGGATGGTTGGATGGTGGTTGAGGATATTTAAGAGGCAAGACGGGCTGCTTTGGTTTACAAAGACAATCAACTCTCTTCAGGCACGCTTTCAGCTCACACTGCTTACTTACTAGTACCTCGGCAGCGGCAACCGCATCGGATCTACTGCAGCCACGATGATCCCCAGCTCACAAGCATTACTACTGGTACTTCTGTCGCTGACAGGTAGTGCTTACGGCGCGCCACAGTAAGTCAAAAAAAAAAGCGAAATAAATATATTAATTAAACTCCATGGCCTTTTGCATGGGATGACACCAAACAGCGGCTGAATACAAGTTTTTCTGTAGAATCAAGTACGCCGGGAACCGCGGCCCGATCGCTGGCGTCGGGCCGTCCTCCTCCGTCGCCGCCGCCCCAGTCGCCGCCCCGATCGGCTCCCTCCGCGGCGACAGCAGCCTCCTCGGCGGCAACGCCCCGCTCCCCGACACCAGCCACTCCTCCACCGCCGACCTCTCCGCCCCCGCCACGCTCGTCAGCGGCCAGTCCGCCGACGCCGACCTCGGCCTCTACCTGGACCTCGCCAGCGCCGCCCGGCCAGAACCCGTCCGCGGCTCCCGCGGCAGCAGCGCCACCGCCTCCCGCACCTACGCCTACGAGAAGCTCAACCCGGACCTGTTCGCGCCGCCCGGCACCGACGCCGGCAGCGTGCCCAACGCGGTGTGGCCGATGGGCCTCTCGCACAACCGGCTCGGCACCGGGGCGCGCTCCGGCTGGGCGCGCCAGCAAAACACAGACGTGCTGCCCGGCGCGACGGCAATGGCCGGCGTGGACATGAAGCTGGCGCCGCACGCGTACCGCGAGCTGCACTGGCACGCGGCGGCCGAATGGGCGCTGGTTCTCGAGGGCTGCGTCCGGGTCGCCGCCGTCGACGACGAGGGCCGCTCCTTCACCGACGACCTGTGCGCCGGCGACGTGTGGTTCTTCCCGCCCGGCGTGCCGCACTCGATCCAGGCGTTTGAGAACGGTGTCGAGTTTTTGCTCGTCTTTGACCGGGGCGACTTTGACGAGAACGGGACCTTTTTGGTCTCGGAGATGTTTGCCCGGACGCCCACCTCGGTGCTGGCGAAAAACTTTGACGGCGCGCCCGTGGACGCCTTCCAGGACCTGCCCGACAAGGAGCTGTACATCTTCAACGGCACGCCGCAGCCGCAGGACATTCGCGAGCAGACGCTGACCGGCCCGGCCGGCGGCATCCCGCCGGAGCGCGCGTACACGTACCACTGGTCGGCGCAGCCGGCGTGGGAGGCGCCCGGCGGCTCGGTCAAGATCCTGGACCCGACCACGTTCCCGGTCGCGGCCGGCTTCTCGGCGGCGCTGGTGACGGTGCGGCCGGGCGCGATGCGCGAGATGCACTGGCACACGTCGTCGGATGAGTGGGACTATTTTCTGCGCGGGTCCGGCCGGGCGACGGTGTACCGGGCGCCGGACGCGGCGCGCACGTTTGACTTTACGGCCGGCGACGTCGGGTACATCCCGCGGGCGGACGCGCACTACGTCGAGAACACGGGCACCGAGGATCTCGTCTTCCTCGAGGTGCTGCAGGCGCCCAAGTTCACCGACATCTCGGTCGCGCAGTGGCTGGCCCTGACGCCCAGGCAGACGGTCAAGGATCACCTGAACCTGCCGGATTCCTTGCTGGACGCCATCCCCAAAGAGAAGACGCTGCTGAAGCAGGGCAACACCAACATGACTGCGCTCGCTGGGTGATGTGCTGCGATGCGATGCGATGGGCCGGATTGGTGATGGTGATGGTGTGTTGTGCATGGCCTCATGGTGTTGAGACACGGAGCTTTGGCGTTGGATTGGGATTCCTTCTTTTTCTCTACTTTAGTTTCTCTTCTTCCCTCACATGAACATGATTTTCTTCATTCATAGCGACATGGCTGGCTGCCCTATCCCATCAGCTTTTCCCATCTCTACACCTGCTCTTGCCTCCTTTTCCCGTATTTTCCTGCGTCCTCAAACGAGCCGCATTCATTAGTCCTGTCTTATTTTCCCATAGTTTCCCCTCGCGATACCTCTTCCAGGCTGGCGCCATGAAAATAGCACCTCAGCCCTGCCGTGAGTCGCGGAATCAGGCTGCGTAGACCACCACGGGCCTCTTTTAACTATTTAGTCGTCGTTCTAGACCTTGGTGCCTGCTTACTGCACGAAGAAGAAACACGAAGACAAACCTGCACTCATCGTAGTTTTAATAAATCGAGCAAAAGAGAAGCCTGTCTGTCCATGGCTTGGCCACGTGTAGCCTCAACCTTTCGTGTACTTTCATCTTCGTGACAGGCACTCAATTTGCACAAGAATAATCCTACGAAAAATATGCATTTCCCATACAGCTTCTTTGCAATCGCCTCTGTAGCAGCGGCCATGCCATCCGGCCTCCCAATGGTATGTCGTGATTCCGCTCCAGGGTAAGGGTAATCATGATTTGGCTTTTGCTAATCACCAACCACAATCACGTCCAGGGCGACCGTTACAGCGACCATGACTGCGAGACAATACAAGCGAGCCCCTTTCGGACCTTCCATGAGGGAGACTGTATTCAATTGAGCAATGTCGGGTATGATTTCATCACCGCACGTCCAACATGGAACCAGCTAGTCTGACAAGTCCCAAAAGCTCATTCAGCATCCAACACGGACAATGGGCTTGCTACGTATACGAGTATGCCCATCAATCCCGCTAGCTTTACCCTTTCTATACAGGTTACAGCTTTAAATAACCATGACTGCACAGCGATGACGAATGCAAAGGCGATGCCACCGTGTATTCGAACCCGAACCAGGCCTGCCATGATACCAGTACCCTTGCTTGGAGCAGAGCACAGTCGTTACATTGTGCAGTCCGCGACTGAACGTACGAGGCCTCTTACACGATGTTTGAGACTTGCGGAATGTCGCAATCATCTTCTATTTCTATTATACTTGCTAGCCAGGCATATACGACCAACCCGCTTTCATCTCAACGCTGGCTCTGTGTTATGGTAGCAAGTTCAACAAGGATGGCGTATATTCGGTATTCATCATATCATGAGGTATACGAGTAATATATGCATATATACATATATTCTTCCTTCTTCCCTCGTACGGTCGTCTACAGCAACGCCTTCAGCTTGCCAAAATCGGGCACACCCAGACCAGTCGAGGCATCCCAGCCCTCGACAGCGGGGAACGCATCTTTGGTTTCGCAGACATTATTCCGGCCCTTGGCAATGTCTCGAAGCCCTTCCTTGCCCTTCTTGTAAAGGAATGGGTTAAGGAATCCAAGAGGGCTCTTGCCCTTGGACACCAGGTAGTCATTCAGAAGGTGAATGATGGAGGCAGTGGTCGGGGTAGACGCGCTGGTGCCTCCGAAATATTTCAAGTCGCTGCCCCTGAAGACGGGGAAGCCGGTGTAGAGAGCCGCAACGTCGGGATAGGCACGGCCAGACGCGTTGAAAGAGGCCGTGATTGAGCTATTGAGCTGTGCAACGTAAGCCTTTACTGCGTCAGCCTGGTAGTCGGGAGTGCCATAGTAGTTGGAGAAGCCGCCGCCGCCGTCGGGGTGACCCTGCTCGTTGGAGCCGTAGCCAGTGGTGCCGCCGACAGTGGTGACCCAAGGGCAGCTCGCAGGGAAAGACGGCAAGTACGTGACTTTCTCACCCTTGCAAGCACCATCACCTCCAGCGCCCGAGTCGCCAGAAGCAGTAAGAACACTGACACCGCGAGCCCCGAGCTTGATAAACTGTTCGCAAACCGCATCGGCGTAGTCTTTGGGGACGGAGGGTTCGTTGTCACCATACGAGATGGAGTAGGTCTGCGGAGGATGATCCAGAGCCAAGGTGTACTGGAGCCACTCCAGGTATGGCTCGTTGTCCGTAACATTAGGATCAGTGGTAGGAGGTCTACCGCCGGTAGAGTAATAGACCGTCTCAATAGGATAGACCAGAGGGACGGCAATTTGAGCGTCAAGGTCGGCTTCACCGCCACCACCAGGCTTGGTGGGGCCATTGTTGATAGCCTCAACCTTGTACGTGGTGTTGGACGGAATGTCGCTAACGTACTTCTTCAGATAGTTGCTGAGGCTAGTGGGGTCAGGGACTTCTTCCAAGAAGCCAGCGATTCCAAATGTAGTGTTTCCCTTGGAGGGTGTATATCCATCAATGTTATAGTTTTGGCGAAGACATTTGGTCGATGAGTGCTCCTGGGAGCAGACATCATCGCGAGCAAGGACCCGGTTGGCAGGCGGAGGGACATCCTGGATCGGCAGCATCTTCTTGCTGTTGCCAAGGTCGAGGTTGGAAAAGAGAGTGGTGGGTTGAACCATTGAGATAGCACCATAGACGTCCCGGGGCAAGCTGTAGCTAGTAGTGCGCACAGTCTCGCGGCCGGTCGACGCGTGAGTGTAGACGCCATAATCAGTGTTGAGCATCTTTTGCGCCTGGTCGACGCTGACGGAGACGGTCAAGAAGCCGCTCTCGACTTGGCCGGCCTCAACGCCGTGGGATGATAGCCACTTGGTGACTGAGTCGACGTTTTCCTTGCTGGGAGCAGTGAGGGCATCGACTTCGGCCTTGGTGAGATGCTTGCCGTAGTCGTCATGATCAGGGTCGCTGACTTGAAGAGTGCGCTTCTGCAGTTGGTCCATATTCTCTTCTTTGAGACGGATGTGGAGTCTCAGGTTATGGCCCGAAGGCACGCCAGACTTGTACTGCCAGCCATCAGGTACAGTGTCGAGGGCATGCTTGGTTACAAACTGGCCGAGGGGAGAGGCGACTGCCAGCGTAGCCACAAGTACGGGGAGAAGGAAAGCCATGGCGGTAGAAGAAATGAAGCCGGGATTGTGGCGCGTAATTCAGAGAAAAGCGTTGGGGGGCAGCGAGAAGTAAGAGACAGACAGTAATACATATATACCCGCGAGGCAGTCTTGGCGTTGTGACTTGTCTGAAATGTACGTATGTACTGACGGACTAGCAGCATGATGGCATGGATGCATGATGCCATCCATACATGGCGGGCCTGGGTTGCAACGGATAAGGCTCATGAACCAACTGCAGAGCACTTGCCTAATAAAGGAGGAGGTAGGAGAGGCGGGTAGACAGGGTTGGTTGCTTCGCGGGTGGAACTGACGATGCATTGAATGCGTATTCCACCTGCATTATCACACCAGCGGCCAATTTGAGTGGTCGAACAGGCAGATCGCATTGTGGAACTCGGTTGCCCCGTTGCGGGGGAGGTCTTGGAGCCAGCCAGCCGCACAAGGGCATTTGAAACAGTCGTGAAAACACAAACAAACTGTTCTTCTTCTTTCTTAGCCGATTCTCTGTCGCCTTCTTACCCATACCGTTTCGCCACTTGGGGTTCCGCTTCTGAGACTGCCGGACCATGGGTCGCCGTGTGCATCCCTGACCTGGATCTCCCAGACAGGAAGCTTGTAGGAACCACGGTCGGACTGGCCAGTGAAGATGTCAAAGGACCATCCATGTTTAGGGCAGGTGAGGGCTGCGCTGAGGACGACGCCAAAGTCTTCGATGTCGAAGGCGGTCCCGTTGGACAGCGGGTATGCGTTGTGCGGGCATTGCTGGAGGAGGGGAGACGGGCGGGGAGACGGGAGACGATTAGCATGGTGTGTGCCGCGGAAGAAGTCTAGTCGTTTCTCTCGGGCTGATTGCAAGCAAATATCAATATCGGGTCGGATAACTCACATGGTCGACGGCGTGCATCCTGTCTCTGTATCGGAACACTAGTACCTGGTCCTTCATGTCTTGGCCATCGGTCGGGGACGTCGCCGCGCCTGCGGGAATGGCAATCTCGGCCGCCTGGGAAGGATCCGCCTTGGGCACATGCAAGATGCGGCAACCAGGCAGACTCTTGGCGTCACATCTCCTGGGCTGGATGAGATTGCCGTCGTCACCAGACACGTCGGGGAATTGCGCAAGAGGCCCCACGGGAATCCATTGAGCATCTGGCCTGGCGCGCGGCCAAATGTAGCTCATTGCCCGAGATAACGAGGCCTCCGCGATCAGGTCGGCGCCGGCTTAATTCGGAGGGGAGATGAAGAAAGAAAAGGTTACTGGGATGCGTACAGCAGCAGTTCGTTTGCACCAACATTTTCTGTCGCCATTCTGCCCCAATTCCCCGCCACACCACACTGCATGGGAGTGGGCTACAGTTACATGCCTGTACGAATTATAGGTACCTTACGAATAGCTTGTAGCAATTGGACCTGCCGTTCTTGGACACGGTCAAATCCGAAGATGATTGAGATGATCATCAAGTTATTTATGCACATGAAAAGTACTCGGGTGGATGGACCGAGGGAAGCTAGACGGTCGCTGATTGTTTGTGGCTGATCCCCTATTTTAGGCGCAACATGCACTGCAGTTCGTCTTCTCTACTACCTACTAAGGTACGCGGGAGGGGGGCGGCCTCTCTGGACATGCCCTGTGTGATGTTATACGTGGGCCTGACAGGAATCAGGAAGCGGACAGCAATCAGGAAGCCTGACAGGAATCAGGAAGCCCTGATAGGAAACGCGGCCTGGCGTTTATCTAGCTAGATATTGATTATCTAGCTAGCTAATAGCTATTATTTTTTTCCTTTCTATTTTCTTCTTTACCCCTCTTTTCTTCTTCTTCTTCTTCTTCTTCTTCCCTCCTACACACACACACACACACACACACATACACACACACACACACACACACACACAGCGTTTAACACACACAAACAGCCCTCTAACGACCCTTCTACCTAGCCACGTAGGTACGGCTGGATAGAAGGGTCGTTAGAGGGCTGTTTGTATGTGTTAAACGATTCTTTTAGCCGCCTTTACTGGCGCTGGTGCTGGCGCTGGCGCTGGTGCTGGCGCTGGCGCTGGCTGGCTGGTTGACTAGCTGGTTGACTGGCTGGCTGGCTGGCTGGCTGGCTGGCTGGCTGGCGAGGGGTGTAGGGTGTAGGGTGTAGATAAAAGAGTAAAAAATAAAAAAGAATTTCCTTGACAGGAGCCCTGACAGGATTTTAATCCTGGCAGGACTTCCTTCCTGACATCTATTAGTCATCCAGGCAGATGTCAAACTCATGACTACAGGATGTTGGCTGGGTCAGCCAGGCAGGCCTTGTATGGTCATAGAGGGCATGACCAGAGGCCCCCCCTCCCGCGTAGGTACCTACCTCCTACCTACAGAGTAGTAGGTACAGTGGGTCGACAAAAGTTTCGATCAATACCCCTTTTTACACTAAAATGCCCTATATTTAATACAGTAGAACTCCTTTATTAAAACATTCTAAATTCTATAGTAAATTTAATTAAATAGAAAATTATAATAATATCCTAACTATGTATTCCTTTTTTCTTTTCCTTCCTTCTTTTTAATTTTATATAACGTAGAGTTAAAGGTTAAAAAAGTACTTCTATTTTACTAGTAAATTTAACTAATTGTACATAAAAACTATACATTTAACTTCTAGTATATATACCTTACTCTATATACTTATAAAATAAAAAGTAAATAGATAGAAAGTTATTTAAGTATATAAATAAATAAGTAAGATTTACTTTAGATTTATCTCTATAGTAGTTATTTAGTTATTTAAGACTAAACACTAGGTGTGTTTCTATGTAATTAGGTGGGCAAGTACCGAACCGATCGGAACTTTTGTCAACCCACTGTACCTTAATAGCTCCCAGGCGCTGTTTTTGGTTATCGGCATCAGTCAGTAACTACCGACCTCGTCTTCTTCTTCCAGCAAATTACATAGTATAATCTCCAGAATTCTACCACTTCCCAGAAACAGCAAACAAGCCGATCGACGCCCACGTATAATCCGCATTGAAATCGAGATCTAAGGGTCATGCATTCAAGATCCTCATCGTCCGGTGTACCCGAAGTCGCTCATCACTTAAACTGCACGTGACCTCGCGCTTCAAGACGCGTCGCGTTTTCTGAATGCCAATCAACGTCATACATTTTTTTTCCATCTCGAAATCTGCTGTTGCAGTCGCTTAACAGTATTCTGCTCGTTTTTCCTTTGAGCCTTATTATTCAATCAGTTTCTGATCAAACTGACTTCGCTCCACAGCAACTCGCCAAGGTGAACGCAGTCTGAAATCCCAAGCGCATTCACAACCCCGCCACTCCGCAGCGTTATCGACGCCTACTCTACCTCGTGAATCCAGCCCTCCATTCCAGCAAACGCATCAATTAGACCCAATTCGAATAGAGAGAGCGCACACTCTACCCTTATGATTTATAGCCATAACGTCGCAAACACATCATGGATGCAGCCTCCTCTTCCGACGTCGAGTCCATCATGTCCACCCCAAAAGATGCCTCCAGTCCCGCAAGCTCGCCGCCGCCAGCCCGCTCGCCGCCAAACGAAGCTATAAACGATATAAACGATGACGAGCTTGAAAAAGAAGAAGAGCAGGCCCGCATTGCCAACAATATCGCCGAGGAAAGGCGACGCCAGGCTCTCGCCCGCAAGCGGAAGACGAAAAAGGCGACAACCAAGGCAGAGCGCGAAGCCCAGGCAAGACAGCTTGACGAACTTCTAATGAAGAGTGCAGCTTTTAGCGACATTTTGACCAAAAAGACACAAGTATTAGGCCGTGTTGGGAGCGGCTTGGACGGCCAGACCCTTGGTGAACATGATTTGCAGATGGCGAAGCAACCCAAATGCATGATTGGCGGCACAATGCGTGACTATCAGCTCGAGGGTCTCACCTGGATGTTCGAGATCTGTTCACAGGGCATGAGCGGAATTCTTGCTGACGAAATGGGCCTTGGTAAGCTGCTATTGCTGCGGCCGTCGAAACAGAGCACCGACTAACAAGCGCGTCCAGGCAAAACGGTGCAGACGATATCTCTCATAGCCTTGCTCCGAGAGCAGGAAAACTACCTTGGCCCTCACCTCATTGTTGCGCCTCTGAGCACCTTGTCCAACTGGATGGATGAATTCCAACAATGGACACCCTCCATTCCGGTCGTCATGTATCACGGCAACCCCGAGCAACGACGGCAAATCTTTTCGCAGAATATTATGAAGCATATGAAAGCTGGCCGCCCTACCGAAAAGTTCCCCGTTGTATGCACTTCGTACGAGATGGTTCTTCAAGACAAAGCATCCTTGTCGCGTATTAATTGGGAGTTCATTATCATTGTAAGCACGCACCGGAATCTGTCTAACACGCAGTATTAATTAGCTCAATAGGATGAGGGACATCGCATGAAGAACGCCGAGGCCAAGCTTTTCCAGGAACTACGACAGTTCACCTCAGCCACCCGTCTACTAATTACCGGCACACCCCTCCAAAACAACCTGAAAGAGCTCTGGTCCCTTCTTCACTTTTTGCTGCCCAACATCTTTACAAACTGGGAATCATTCGAGTCTTGGTTCGACTTTTCCGGCCTCGAAGATGAAGAGGGCACCCAGGAGTTTATTCAGGACAAGATGAAGCAAGACCTGGTCAAAAAGATGCATCTCATCCTGCAGCCTCTGTTGCTCCGTCGCATAAAGCAAGACGTTGCTGCGTACCTCCCACGCAAGCGTGAATATGTGCTGTTCGCGCCCATGACCAGAGAGCAAACCGATCTGTACAATGTTTTGAGTAATAAAAATGTTGATACGCGCGAATTTCTGCAAAAGAAGGTGGAAAAATACATCATGTCGGCGAAGCCGGCGCAGAAAGAGTCGAAGTCGAATGGAACGCAGGATAAGATGTCGCTGCCGCTTCGAGGGAGTCCTAGGAATAGCCGACCCGAGAGCAGCAAGACAGAATCGCCGGTGCGGCCCAACGCCTTTACTAGAATGATGGGCAAGGCTACTCGCCAAACCTCCGCTCAGCCAAAGCAAGAGACTGCTGCCACTACGGCGAAGAACGGCGCAAAGCGCAAGAGTATGGCTGCTGTGGTTGCTGAGCCAGAGCCAAAGAGCGCCAGGTCCAGTCGCGGATCGACACCAGCATCTACACGTGGGCGCCCGATAAAGTCGCCTACGTACAAGGAGGCCGATTCTGAAGACGACGACGAGCTCTCCGATGCCGAGTTCGAGGCGAAGCTCGTTCAGGAGATGGGAAGCGCCGAGGATTCTGACCCGGGGCCGGAGTCGAGATCGCCGGAAGAGATTGAGCGTGCCCAGACTCTGGACCTCGCCAGTAAGTAAACACACCCATCCGATTCCTGCCACCAATAACTGACCTCCTCCTCCCTCTCCTCCAGAGAAGCAAATCGCCGCCAAGCGACTCGGAAACACCCTGGCCCAGCATCGGCTCGTCTGCAACAGCCCGCACAATTTCTACAACCCCTGGGCCGTGGCCACCAACACCCCCGTCGACGAGTCCATCGTGACCGCCTCCGGCAAGATGCTTCTCCTCGACCGCCTGCTCCACCACCTCTTCGCGCGCAACCACAAGGTGCTCATCTTCTCGCAGTTCGCCATGCAGCTCGACCTCCTCGAGGACTACTGCCGGGAGCTGCGCGGCTGGCCCGTCTGCCGCATCGACGGCTCTGTCAGCCAGATCGCGCGTCGCGACCAGATCCGGCGCTTCGCCGCCGACCCCTCCCACCGCGTCTTCCTGCTCTCCACGCGCGCCGGCGGGCAGGGCATCAACCTCGCCGCCGCCGACACCGTCGTCCTCTTCGACTCCGACTTCAACCCGCAGCAGGACCTGCAGGCGCAGGACCGCGCCCACCGCATCGGCCAGCGCCGCCCCGTCGTCGTCTACCGCCTCGCCACCCGCGGCACCGTCGAGGAGCGCCTCCTCCTCGCCGCCGACGCCAAGCGCCGCCTCGAGAAGCTCGTCATCCGCAAGGGCGGCTTCCGCACCATGGGCCAGAAGATGGAGCCCGCCGCCGCCGGCGTCGACGAGAAGGAGCTCGAGATGCTGCTGCTCAAGGACGGCCAGGTGTTTGAGACGACCGGCGGCGACGAAGTCCTCAGCGAGGCCGACCTCGAGGTGCTGTGCGATCGGAGCGACGCGGCGTACGACAAGGCGGCGAGCGGTGAGGCCGACGACGCAGAGGGCTACTGCGTCGTGGAGACCGGCGCGGATTCCATCAAGATGAACTTCAAGGGCAGCAAAGAATAACATGTACTATCCCTGAAGCAAGGGCTCTTGAAGCATCGTAACATGAAGGAAGAGGCATGTAAAAATTTGCATGTTATTGTCCCTCACCAGGGCTGTGATTTTGTATCCAAAGCTTTCCATTTTTCAAAAGACGGTCTATTGCTCCGTTATCATACGTATAGAGCCGAAAGATCAATCAATAAATACATGGCTACCAGCCGTAAATAGTTCATTAAATTAATCGCAGCCATTCTTTCTCCAACTCTTATTCCCCCAGTGTCTCCAAAACTCTCAGTTTAACTCGGTCACGTAACCAATCTGCCGTCTCGAGTCTGCGCTACCATTGAGCATTGGCCCGTTGGCCAGCCGATTTGCCAGGCGCTCTTGCGTCTCAACCAGCTTGCGCTGTGCGTCGATACGTTTCGCCAGCCTCTGTTCCGCCGCACGATCCACGCGCTCCAGCTCTTCCCGTTCGCTCACGCGGATCGCGCTGAGTGCGCGCGAACTGTCTGCGCGTTCCTTGCTGACACGTGTCTCCCACTCAAGCGCCTTCTTCTGGCGCGACTCCTCAGCACCCATGGCTGCCTCGGTCACAGCGTGCTGGTCCGCCAGGCGCCGTTGGAGGGTCGTGGCAGCAATCGACTCCTCAAGCTGCGCCCGTGCGTGCACAGCCTTCAGCTCCTCGCCATGCTGCCGAAGGCGGCGTGCGTCTTCCATGTCGGCCCTTTGCCTCGCAATCTGCTGCTCAACGCTGGCAATCTCACGGCGCCGGGCGAGCGAGATGGCGTGCTCCTGCGTGTCCTGTGCGAGTCGCTCAACCCGGGCGCGACGGGTGCGCTCTGCGGCGGCCATATCGTCCGGGAGACCGATGGCGTCATCAGGCTGAGCGTCGCCGCTGGTCGCGTAGTAGACATCAATCGCACGGCTGGCGCGCAGCACAGAGAGTAGCTCCTCGCGACAGTGTAGCGACAGCATGGCCTTGACGATGTACATGGTGGGCGAGTAGGTGTAGTTCTCGTCCTTGAAGCGATTAAAGGGCTTATTGATGTGCTTCCACATGCCGGCCTTCAAGAGCGCACGCGTCGTAGCGACGGGCTCCAGCGAGGTGAAGCAAAGGTGCAGGAGCGGCCTACCGTAGGATTGGATGGCAAGGTCGGAGCCGGAGTCGATGAGGAACGTCATAACTTTTTGCGTAAGCCTTTCACGCTCGGGTGACATACCAGTACCGGTGGCGGCCCGTAGACAGACTTCGCCGAGCGCGCTGCGGCCGTCATGGAGCGGGCTTGGGAAGTCGGGGTCGTGGCCGGCTTGCACCAGAACCCGGACAGCAGCAAGATTTAGCTCCCGCGCGGCATTATGAAGTGACCCGTCGTCCCGGCATGGCTCCGCAGCCAGGATGCTTGACATAATCTGCACGGCAACATCCCCTTCCATGTCTGTCGCCATGGATAGCGGTGTGCGACCTTTGTAATCGTTGACATCAACTTCTGCACCTTCAATGAGAAGCAGTTTAACTACGTCTGGGCGACGTTTTAAGACGGCGAGCGTCAATGGCGTTGAGCCAGATAAGGACGAGGTCACGTTGACTTTGGCTGTGAGAGTGTTAGCTTTGAATCATTGAAGGAGATACATATCACCTACCACCCCGCTCGATGAGAAGTTCAATGATAGATGTGCTAACTCGCTTCTGCGGTTGAGCGATGGCCCAGGAGAGCAGGGTGATATCTTCATTACCAACATCGGAATGGAGGGCATATGTGGTCAGTTGATCATGATAATAGCCTGCATCGAGCAACGTTGATATGATCATGGGGGAACGTGGATATTGTTTCATGGCGCGCACCAATACCGGTTCAGAGCCTTGCAGGGTGACCATGACGTCGACTTGAGCATCCCCGTCTCGATACTCAGCGAAGAGCTTAAACAAACCCAGCACTTCCTCTTGGCTGAGTGCTGTATCGAAAATGCACTGGAAAGCTAGAGACAACGTTTCTGATGTCGGCTTGCAGTTCAGAAGTTTGTGTGTCCACTCAATGTTGGCGACAGAGGCAGCCTGTTGAAGCGGCTGGCCGCGATTGTAATTGACATCAGCACCATGAGACACTAGGGTCTCGACAAACTGATCAGCAAGATCACTGTTTTCTGGAGCAGACTTTTGCATCACCAAGAGCAGTGCGTTGCTCAGAGAATCCCCGCTGGCACCTTTGTCTAGAAGCAGTTGAGCGGTTTCAAGGCCTCTGGGAGTGAACCACTTCTCAAAGGTCTCGCCAGTAAATGCCCCATTGAATGCGTGGTTTATATCCTTCCCTGCAATATCGTGCTGCAGCATGAGTGAAAGGCAGGAGGACGCCATATTCTGCACGGCATCTACTAAGGACTTGCAGCTGTTTGAAGTAGGAGATGCCCCGTTCTCTAGAAGTAGGCGTACCAGGCGCTCTTCTGGGTCTTCCTCGTTGACTGCATCATTGAGAGCAATGTGGAGGTCCTCGCATGGTTGAAGTCCAGCTTTCATCAAATCTTGAGTAATCGTATAGCGGGTATCGCGGTTGAGATTCCATGAGGCTTTCAGTGCGTGAGCTAACGTGGGCTGCGATGGTAATTTCTGTGTAGCTGTCAGCACAAAAAAAGCAAGGAGGATAATCGTGGACATTGTGACATACCTGACTTTTTGCCTCGCCCCATAAGCCGAGAAGCAACTGCAGACTGCGTAGAAAGGCGCTGCGCGTGGCTGCAGCTACAGCTTCGCCGCTATTGTAGTTGGGATCTGCTCCAGCCGCAAGTAGAACCTTCAAGAGACTCTCTCCGGGCTCACCATATCTCGCCGCTGATTGGAGCTGCGCATCGATGAACTCACCGGATGCGCCACATTGGAGTAAGTACTCAAACACCACAGCGCGTTTATCCAGGTCCCGCACTTCAGTGGCAGCCTGGAACGCTTCGTTCAGTGTCTTCTTTGACGTCTGCCCATCGGGCTTCAGAAAGACCTTTAGCACGTCGATGGAGCCACCACGACAGGCCTCGATGATCGCTTGTCCGTTATTGGTAGTGATGCTTGCACCATGCGCCATCAGTGTATCACCAAGCGCCACATCGCCATCCCGCGCGGCAACCAAGAGAGCAGCGGAGGCTGCATCAGCGGTCACGCCGGAGACCAGAAGCTGTCTGCATATGTCGTGTCGTATGCTTCGTGTTGAAATGTCCATCGCTCTCTTGAGAGCAGTGCAGTGTGCCTGAGGTGATGTTTTTGCGCTCTTCAACAGAATGGATATGAGCTCTGGTGACTCCTTTTTGACAGCAAGGGGAAGAACATCGCCATCTCCAATGTCTGCTTTAGAAGAAAGAAGCCCAATAAGTGATAGGTCCTGAGGATGTACTTTGATAGCATGCTGGAGGGCTCTGTTGACCTCAAATGGGGGTGCCCCAGCTCCGACAAGCAACCCTGTGACAGAATAACGCGCGGCTTGATCTTTAAGACGCAGCGCATGTGGCAAAGCGATACCCATGGATACAGGCTTGACTGCTATGCGGCTCTTCAGAAGGTGGCCGATTATCGCAGTATCTGCCGCAATGACCGCATGGCAAAGGGAGGCTGCATTAAACGCGTTCGGGTCAGCATTGTAGTTCAGGAGCATTCCCAAAATGTCCAGTGCTGGCTGCTTCGCTTTATTTTCAACGAGGGAATTTATTTCGAGAATGAGAACCCGGTTCAAATCGACTGCCTTTGTTGATCTGGACAGAATAGTCTCGAACTTCCTCTTCTTGGCGTCATTTGACAGCTTTGGGGCCAGTGCATCCAGGCCACGTACTATTGACGACTCTGACGGGTTTCCGAAGAGCAAGACAAGCTCAAGGACTTTGGGGTCTGGGTTTTCTATGGCCTTCGCGATAATAGCACCATCGCATCCGTTAATATCAGCGCTGCCTGTTTCAAGCAACAGTCGAAGAAGTGACATGTCGACTGGCTTCTCGGACAATGTTTCCACGGTAGCAGAAGCCACCTCAGATATACCAATAGTGGCACCAGCTTTGAATAAGATGCTGAGAATCTCATATCGTGATCGATGGTCTGGAACTTTCATCGCATCCGGAATATGCGAAGATGCTGTTTGAGGAGAGATTCTCGGACCCATGAGGGACAAGAGGCCCAGGTCCATTTGCTTTATGAGTGCCACCAGGCCATCTCCAGAACCGTAGTTAATATCGGCGCCACTAGCAAGTAGCTGTTTAATCAGATTGTCGTCCCTTTGGGATTGGGGTGGCGTGAGGGCATCTTGGAGGGCGGCATGAAGACAGTCTCCGGAAAGACTACTCTCCAAGAATAAGCTGACTATTTGATGGCGCTCTTTAACTGGTAGCTTCCTTGTCAAAGGAAAGACAGATGTCACGGTTTGTGGAGATGGCCGCGCTCCCAGGAGCTTCTGGGCCAAAAGCGTGTCGGCTCGAATAACAGCAGTGCGCAATGCCTCACCGTCACGGTAATCCACAGATGCCACTGCATGTGTATTAAGCGGTAGCGCGGTCCCATTTGGAGATCTGTTGCTTTGCTGGGGAAAGCGTGGGCTGAGAAGCAGGTCAACCGAGCCGACGTCGCCTGACTCGGCGGCATCGATCAGGCACTGGCTTAGAGCCGATCCATTCGCACCACGGTGCAGAAGCTGTATCAGGAGAGAGTATCGCACTTCGAACGAAGCCTGCTTCGGAATGAGGGTTACGCAGGAGGATGCGTATTGTGGATTTAATGGCGCTGCACTGTTCAGTAGCCTGTCCACAATATCCATCTCGCCACTTGTGATGGCATACTTCAGTGCAGAAGCATCATTATGTTCTATGGAGACATTGCACGCGGAGAGAAGAATTACCATGTCGTAAAACTGGGATTTGCAGGCCTGCTCCAGAGTCAATGCCGGTGATTCACCAGTTGCGCCAGCACACAACAAAAGCTCGGCGATGTCGAGCTTAATGGCAGGACTTAAAGAGGTGTGCGAGTAGAGTGAGAGAAATGCGCTGTTGAGAGAAGACGGTTGCGGCGGTCTGTTGCCCATGATGATCGCCAGGGCGATATCGCGCCGGCCCATGTTCACCGCGGTAATGAGTGCCTCGCCCTGGTTGTAATCACCATCTGCGGTAGATCGGCTGAGCTGCACGACATTATCCAGGCAACCAGATCGGGCGGCATCGCCCATTGCTTGGGAAATCGTGGCTGGCGACGGCCTCCCCGTCGAGCCGAGAATTACGCCAATCAAGCTGGCTTTATCATTGTCAGTGCAAGCCTGACGAAATGCATCCTGCCCATCAGCCGTCTCGCCCACACTGGCTCCGTATTTCAGCAGCTGCTCAACAATTGCTAAATCGGCTTTCCTGATAGCAGCTGGAATGCTAGCATCAATAGCGAGTGCATCGGCATGGGGGAGAAGAACTTGAACCATGTCTGCACTGCCGCTCTCAGTGGCCAGGCGAAGCAGCCTGGAACGATCTGAGAGAAAATCGACGCTTTTTCTTCGATTAAGTAAGCTAGATTTCTGCTTTTGGTTTCCCGACAAGTCAACGCCCGCAACAGAGAGCTTTCTGATCAGGGCTTCGGCTATACCCGGCGAGCCGCTGCTAGCGACATGCGTAGCCAAAACGTCGATTATATCGCGAGGATCCCATTGTTTGCCTTTCTTGAGACTTGAGGTGGAGAATGCCCGAGATAGGGTGCCTTTTGGTCGCAGTTGGGCGGCATCTGCGGCTCGCCTTTGCAACAAGCTCTCTGCCGTTTCATCGTCTCCAGGGCCTTGGAACGTGGGGATTTGTAACGGTTTGGCAAGCGGCTTTGGAGCGGGCGGGATTGTGACGCCCCATTCTGAAGACAATTGAAGAATTCGTCTCTGACGTTCGTTGGGAGTAAACGGAGACATGATCTCATAAACGCGACATGATAGGTAAGTTGGCAAGGGAGGATGTTGAATATGCGTAGCGCACACTCCAGAGGTTGGTTTGTTGAGGATCTGTAGTTGATGAAGAGGCCGTTGAAAAGATATGGAATACAATGTGGTGATCGAGCCGACCAGAAACTAGTTACAGAAACGGGATGCAAGAGAAGAAGAGGCAGAGGCAAAGGCAGAAGCAGTCAGAAGATAGGTTAATGCGAAAGGGACGGATGAAACAAAACTGCCGACGAATCCAAGATGCAATCGACAGTCTTACTCAGCCGGGCGGCTGGCAGCTGGCAGCAGCTGGCAGCCGGCAACAGCTACAGAACTGTGGGTACCTGGGGTGGAGGCTTGGCGCTGTATCTAAAAATGGGAGCAAACGCGTCGCACAGCGGAGATGCAAGTAAGGTTCGTATTAACGTCTTATTGCTTTACTTTGACAAATAACAAAAAGTAGGAGTGTGGGGATATAATAGTCTTTCTATGGCTGTGTTATCGAATCGTTTATTTTACTTCTCAATCAACAATATTACGACTTCGGCTTCTTTCTGCAGACATGTGCTAACTCAATGTACCTAGTGGGGAGTTGGCAGTAACAAGGTACGGTACAAAGCCGTCACGCTGTATGTACGGCACCTACCTACCTTGAAACTACTTGTACCTACCATGTACCCTATGTAGATCTATATACCTAGTACATATGTACGTAGGTACCTACCTAGGTATAGTCAGTCCCTGTCCAAAATTCTCCGCATTCTGCTTGAAATTTCCCATCCAACATGCCTCTCTTTCATCATCTCCCAGCATCAGCTATCACCTCCACATTTGCCACCCACATAACTGCTCGAGGCCCAACACGCGCCTTCATGTCCCATTATGGAAGTGATGGGGCGATGGAAAGCCTGCACTGCCCGGCTCCGGGGCTGGCAACGCTGACGCAACCGCATGATAGATAGCATTGCATTACAACGCCCGACGAAAGCATGTTTCGAAAAAACCGAGAGATCCGAGCAATAGCTGGTTGCGCGTACCTTTTTTTGGTTACCTTGCGTGCGTTTTTCGCTTCTAGACTCCTTCAACACAAGGGCCTTTCTGGGGACTTTCCTTTTATCGGTATCCATGGGCCATTTTCTCCAGCCATCTATCGTCTGGCAGTAGGCGTATCGGTGCTTCATCTACCCCCACCAGCCAGCCATCCTGCCAGGATTGATCTTTTAAAAAAATTGCTCCTTTCGCAAGCGATAATCCCAGGATTTCGGTATCTGCTCGGCATCGGGCGCGACCGGTCCCATCTACCAGCCTGAATACGGAACTACAGTACAGAAAGTCAGGGCGGAGAGGTACCGCAAAAAATAAAGCTGCAATTGCCTAATCTTCAATCGGAACGCTCCATCAATCGCAAAACCATCTTGTTGATCCCCTGCAGGATTTCATCAGATCGGAGCCACCACCGAAAAATGGCCCAGCTCCACGCCGTCGTCGGCCGAGTTTATCATTGGTGCGGTTGTGCAAGCTTACTATTTCGCGGGGTTGGGCCCGTCGCGAAGGCATCCTGTGTAAGCGTCAGGTCTCCGGAATCTTAGACGGTTGGACCTTGTCATACAAATAAACTAGAAACATCCCAACGCTCGAAAATCGATATTTGACTCCAAGCTCCTCTCCCACATCCCTCACGATGCCTCTCTACCGCCCCGACAACCCGGACGCGCCCGTCCTCTCCCAGTTCTCTCTTCAAGGCAAAGTCGCCGCCGTCACCGGCGGCGCCCGGGGCATCGGTCTCGAGATCGTGCGGGGCCTCGCCGAAGCCGGCGCCGACGTCGCCATAATCTACAGCACCAGCAGCGCCGCCGCCCTCGCCGCCGCGAGCGCCATCTCCTCCGCCACCGGCGTCAGGGTCGCCGCGTACCAGGGCGACGTGCGCTCGCGCTCCGCCATCGCGCGCACCCTCGACCAGGTCGTCGCCGACTTTGGCGGCCGCCTCGACGTCGTCGTCGCCAACGCGGGCGTCTGCGCCGACGTCCCCAGCCTCGACTACACCGAGGAGACGTGGCGCCAGAACAGCGCCGTCAACTACGACGGCGTCATGTGGACCGCGCAGGCGGCCGGCCGCGTCTTCAGGCAGCAGGGCCGCGGCAACCTGATCATCACCGCGTCGGTCAGCGCCACGCTCGTCAACGTCCCGCAGCGGCAGGCGGCGTACAACGCGGCCAAGGCGGCGGTCGTGCAGCTGGCCAAGGTGCTGGCGGTGGAGTGGGTGGACTTTGCGCGCGTGAACTGCGTGTCGCCCGGGTTTGTCGAGACCGATAGTAAGAGCATATTGATATAACCCCCCGAGGTGCATGTCTCGTCGTGGCGATGAAGACGCTGACGTGTACAGTGCTATACAACCAGCCCAGGGAGCGCATGGAGCAGTGGCTCTCGCTGATCCCCGGCCGTCGCATGGCGGCGACCTCAGAGTTGAAGGGGGTAAGTTTGGACCCGGCCGCACTGTTCTTCACCGCCTCTGACCCTCGATAGATTTACGTCTTCCTTGCGAGTGACGCCTGCTGCTATATGACGGGTGCTAATCTGATCGTGGATGGCGGATATACATTGCTCTAAGGGCCTCGTACTCTTTTTCATGAGAGAGCCAGCATTGACAAATATCCTATAGCAAATCACGCTACAAGGTGGTAAATTTCGAAACTGTACCACCGTCTACTAATTCCCCTCTTCTTGTTAACCCAACTTCTTACTCCGACCATCAAGCACCCCATGGACTCAAAATCACGGCATACATGTGCATAGAAGGGTGGAGGAAATTCAATAAAAGAAAAGGGTATATTAAGATAATCACTATTGAAAAACTGACATTCAAACAATATTGCGCCAGGGCAGAGTGAATTATTGTGTTCGTGCGCGCTTCGTGGTACGTTGACAACTCGTACGGGTTTCTATTTCTTCTCGGTTCCGGTAACATGCTCCGTGCCGATTTCTTCGTCGGACGACACGTCCGAGTCCTTGACCAGGCTCTGCTCGTCGGTAAGGTAGACGTTGCGAATGAGAATGGAGAAGATGATGAGCGGCACACACAGCGAGATACCAGTAATGGTCAACAGCTTCTGGATGTGCTGGTATCCGCTGATGAGGGCCGTTCGCTCAGGTGTACCGACGGGATGGCTGACAATAAAGGTGAGGGGCGAGCCGTAGGCTTCCTGGGCCATGGTGGCGTTGATGGGGGCGAAGAACTTTTCGAGTTCCCCAGGCAGCAACTGCGTCCATAGGGCGCCGGCGACAGAGTATCCCAGCGCCGAGCCAATGTTGTACATGGCCAGGAAAATACCCGTGAGTACAGCCATCTTCTCGTGAGGTACCTGGATCTGGAGGGAAGCCTGGGTGGTATAGGGGAAGAGACCGCCGGCGAAGCCGAGGACGACCTGGGCACCAATAACGCCAGCTCTGGTGGCGCTGTCGGCAGTGACGGATCCTCGGAAGTGGATTAGGAGACCAAAGGCAACCATGAACAGACAAGTACCGGCGATGATGAAGGGTTTGAGACGGCGGACCTTGAATACGACAATGCCAATGCAGGTACCGACAAGAACACTCACGAACGAGTAGAGAAGGGTAATGCGGGTCGTAGCCGCAACGCTAAAGTTAAACGCAACCTGGAGAACGGTGAAGAGGAAGTCGGCCTGCATGGTCCAGGCAAAGTTGAGGAAGATGGCAATACCGAACGGGGCCCAGACAGATCGATCCTTCATGAAGCGGAAGGGGACGAGCGGAACAGGGGCGCGTAGCTCCCAGAAGACGAAGACGGGAATGCAGCAGACACCGATGACGAGAGGGGCAATGATGCCAGCAGAACCCCATTTGGGAGGCGTACCACCGGCAGAGCCGCCGGCGAGCGTGAGGGGCGCCAGGATGAGGCCAAAGACGGCGATGACGAGGATGATGCCGATGCCATCGAGCGCCCAGAACAGCTCGTTGGAGAACTTGATGAAGCGGGTAAAGACGTTGCCACCAGACGTCTCGGCGACAGGGGAGCGGAAGGAGTGCTTGAGGTAGGCGAAGAGACCGTGGTCCCTGACCTTGTCGCGGATGCCAACCCAAGTCAAAGTAAGGATGAGCGGCAAGGAGCAGATGGGAAAAATGATAGCCCACATGCCAATGCCCCACTGCCAGGTGATGTTCTTATTAGCTGAGGCCTGGATGTTGCCGCTGATCCAGGCGTTGATGATGAAGGGCAGCGCGGGGATGTAGCTGAAGAAGAGACGGGAGCGGGCGGTGGTGATGTCGGCGACGATGACCTCGACGAGGAGGATGACTAGGGTGTAGCCAATCTGGTAGATGACACTGCCAGCACAAAATGTGCCGACGTTCATGGAGGCGGCCTCGATGATGGTGCCGACAGTGTAGCAGACGACGGCGAAGATGAGCAGCTCGACACGGCCAAAAATATCAGCGAGCTTGCCGCCGGTGGGCTGGGCGGCAGCGGCGATGACAGCGCGGACGACGTTGATGGTTGAGAGCAGGGAGTGCTTTCCGAACGAGTTGGTGGCGTAGGCCTGGTAGTTGTAGCGCAGGCCGCCGTCGAGCCCGTATCCGTAGGCGAGGATGAAGGCGCTGCTGAAGATGAGGATGCGGTCGGACATGGTCAGGCTGGCCGAGATGGCCTCTATGCGTGCGACACCGGGGGACTTAACACCGCGGGCAATGTCGGCAAGCGTGACATCGGCCTTGGCGACGGTATCCTCGACCTGGCCGTCGGCACCGCGCAGGTTAAGGCGCTTCTGGGCGCCGTAGCTGGCCATGGTGGTCGATGTGCTTCTTTTGTTCGACCTTGTTGTCTGTGTCTGCAGCGGGAGAGGAAAGGATGCGGACGGAGGAGGGCAAGACGGAGGGGATGTCCTCGGGGGTATAATATCTGCAGGTACCAACTACAGAGAGACTTGTCCCATAAAAATAGCCGAGTGGTTCCTCGCTGCGACAAAGGACGGGGGTTATTGATGAAAACAACAAGGTGAAGAAAAAGTTGAGACAGTCGACGAGGGTGGGAGGAAGCAGGGGTTTTAAGTGGTTGCAAACGCGTGCAGAAACTTTCCTCCTACATACAATACATACAATAAATACACCAGGACGCATACACAATGCATAGCGTGGTTCTTTACGCCATAAAAAACTTTGCGATTGATTAGATTACCCACTTGGGAAGAAGACGAGAGAAAAAAGGTTTGAAGCCATTGATCACACGACAAAGTTTTCCGTCCCGTCCAGCCTCTCACCACCCACACCCTTGTTCCTTGTTTGCCATGAAGCCATCTCCACCGCGACCACAGCTTTACCTGGGAACTAGTCGAACTAGTCTGAGGACTGGCCGAACGCCTCGTTTTGTTTCGAGTTATCTGATCTGATTCAGCCAACCACCTGGTCAGTAGAAGCGGGCTGCTATCCCAGTTCCTCTATCAGCTGCTGCGTTTGCTCTTCAGAGAACTAACTAGTCCTCGCCAGGCAGGCTCTGTGGTGGCCATTGCATAAACCACCACCCTGCATCACCATGGCCAGCGCCCATCGCGTCGGATTCGCCGATGTATAGTCTGTCCGGACTGCATGCATCCAGAACCATTTATTTACCGATAGTCCAGGCGATCGACCGAACATGGCATTGCTCGGCGTGCCGCCCGCCTAGGTGGACCTCCGTTGCTGAGGGAGACCGCGGCCGAGTCAAGCAAAGAACAATTTTTTTCAGTGCCCGTTGTGGCTTGGCGCACACAATTAGTCTATTCGACGACTTTTCTTGATGGTCGGAATCTCTCTAGATACCTAATGCCATGTTTTTTCCCTTGAAGAGCACAGCACGATGCTGTCTCCGGCCCGTCGGTTGCCTCTCTGCGGAATGCATTACTGAACACCGTCCGCATCCGGCCTTCCTATACTGCCCCCCGCGCCGGCCAGCCTTGTCTAAGACATGATCCTACTCAACACTCAGCCTTTCCAGGGTCGTCGACATAGCAAAAACATTCAAAGCCATTAATAAATATACGATCATACCCACAAAACTGCGGGCTTCAAGGTGGGTTTCGGGGTGGGCTTCCATCTCCACCAGCTCTTCCAGAACCATGGAAGCCGGGTAATTTCCTAGGATTCCTTTCTCCATTTCGCCTCTTGGCCCAACAACTTTCATTCGCTGCCTCATCTTGTCTCCGACTCGTGCTGAAGCCAGTCGGAAATCTGCGGCTGGCCAGGATACAGCAATATTTACCAGGAAAAAAAAAATACTCTACGGTGCTAGCCTCCGCGGGCGAGACGCTCTGCTAGCATCTCCGGAAAGGCCTGAAATGGCATTGGGCCAAAGCTTAATTTTGATCTTTAGCAATTCCCAAACAAAGCTATTGCTAAGAAGAAAAAAATTTCAGCTGTGAAGTCCAGGCCTGGAAAAGACCAGCCACAAATCATGCTTTTTATATGTGGTTTGTCCGACCGCCCGGCCCCGACCAGGCCATGTTTCAATCTGATAAGTTCAAAGCCGCCGTCTCGCCAAGTCGGAGCAAAACCCCCTCCGCCAAAATTAAAACTACGAGTACGGAGTACAGAGAAACGAATAAGTGTGGCACATGGCCTGCAGCATTAGCATCTCGGCCAAAGTCCTGCCGCAAGTCGATGCCTGAACCCGGCGCCTTTGAGCAATAACAAAGTGTTTCTTATGGCCCCAACGTACGATCAGCATACAGCCAACCTACAGTACCTATTGATTGATAAGATTTCTTCTAAAAAATGCTCCGCACCCGCTATCACCAGGCCATTGATGACGACTCTCTGGTGAAAGTCGGCGCACAATATATGTTCCGTCAATGTTTGCCTGGGCCAAGACAAGCTGCCTTCCAGCCCAACGTACGATGCAGGTCAAGTGCCGGTGGTGAATGCTCAGCTTCACTGTGCGACGTCGGCCTGAAATAGCAGCTGCTCACCTCGTTTTTAACCGTTGAGCACAGTCCAGCGGTTACTGTGCTACAAAAGTGACAGACAATACGACAGTACCTGGACGCGGCTGGGAAGCATTGACGCATGAATTAAAGATGTGCTGCAGCTACCCGAGCAACCTGGCACCTGATTGCAGCCCAGAGAGCTCTCGTGTTGCACCCGTGAGGGGTTGTCCCACGGCATTCATCTCAGCGCGCAGCACACGAAGATGCAGTACGTCGTAAATTTGATGGTTGCAATTTGTTGATTACGAAGAGGGTGTTGAGCTGCTACTATATAGCTGCCCAGACTGGCCGTCTTGGGCTGCCGTGGCTCTCTACTCTTCCGCATCTGTGACTGGCAATACATTTCCCAGTCAACTCGAGTGCGACTAGACAGGATGCTTCGTCAACTTGTTTCTCTTTTGCAGCTGGCCGCAATCACGTCCGCTCATCCAGGCGGAGTGCCAAACCTTGACATTGCCGCACGAGCTGTGTCCACCGACGGGCGATGCGGGCCAGACTTTGGCGGCACTCGCTGCCCGGATGAATGCTGTTCAAGCGCAAGGTAAGGTCATGTTGATTCTTCGCTTCATTTTACTGCATGTTACTGAAAAAAACAAACCAGCTGGTGCGGCCTTGGGTATGATTACTGCTCGGCGCCTGCTTGTCAGATTGATTATAGCGAGCGGTGCGACGCCAATGTGCGACCCAATGGGCCGTCAACGGAACAGGTTGCACGACCGCATGTCGGCTCAATTCCTTACGGTGAAGCCATCTATAGCTGTAACAGAGATGGTGTGATTGCGTTGACATTTGATGACGGCCCATACATTTACACGGAATATCTCCTCGACCTTTTACAGGTGAGTCGCTTGCTCCCCAATATCCCGATGATCTGGCTTTTGGTTTCTAACGGGATAAATTCCACATTAGCGGTACAACGTCAAAGTAACATTCTTTGTCACGGGCATCAACCTCGGCAAGGGCGCCATCAACGACCCTAACCGTCCCTGGGGCCGCCTCATCAAGCGCATGTCCGCCGAGGGGCACCAGATAGCCAGTCACACATGGTCACACCAGCGCCTGACGGATCTGAGCGAGGCGCAGTTCCGCAACCAGATGTACTTTAACGAGGTGGCGCTGGCAGACCTGCTCGGGTACTTCCCGACCTACATGAGGCCGCCGTACTCGGCGAGCAACGACAGGACGGATCGCTGGCTAGGGCAGATGGGCTACCACGTCACGTACTTTAACCTCGACACCGAGGGCTACCTGCACAACTCGCCAGACGAGATACAGAAGTGCAGGAATATTTGGGACAACGCGGTCGAGCGGCGGGATCCGCGGTCGACTGAATATTTGCATATTGAGCACGACATTGTCGAACAGAGCGTGTACAACTTGACAGAGTACATGGTTAGGTCTCTGATTCGGAACGGCTTCCGTTCAGTTACTGTAGGAGAGTGTTTGGGAGACCCAAAGCAGAATTGGTACCGGAAGGTGTAGTGTCAGTCAGATGTCGCCTGAGGGATGGACTGCGAGATCTTCAGCTACTGCAGCTGGAGCTGGTGGCATTCTAGGAATCTTTGTGTAAATCGAGATTGCATATATGGTACAGCTATCTAGTTTGTAATCAGTCCTAATCAGTCCTAATCAGTCCTAATCAGTCCTAATCAATCACTTCGAATCAAGTTCTGGGGATGATGTGCGACAACTGGCCCAGAGCGCCAAGTCAGGCAGGGTCCTACCCTGTATGCATGTGGTGGTGTCTCACTCTCGGCGAGGATGACGCGGGTGAGATTCGCTGGCTGTTGAGTTGACAATAAACATGCGCATTTTACTATTGGAATAAACGGCCACCATTGGCTTGTGCAGGTAGCATGGGTAATTTCCTAGATTGCGGTGTTGCACAGTGCTGTCTTGTCTTGGATGCAACGAGGCGGCTTCATGTCGGGCGATAACGCGGCCCACGAGTCTTGCAGGCTTGGCGACCCTTTCTCTCCGGCTTGGCGTTTAATAACTATCGATCTTTTACTTCACACCCACCTGCGCAGCTGGCTAACGCGGCGTATTCAGCCGCCGCCAGGCTGCCGTGCTCTGGGTGACTCCTCGCCGTCGCGACCCCTCCCCCAAATCTTTCGCATCACTCTTCCAAGTTGACAAGCAAGGCTGTTGCTTCCTAGCAGCCAGCATCATGGGAGGCCTAGGCTCGGATCGGGGGAGGGTTTTTTTTGGCGAGGCCGGCTGACCGCCATTAGCAAACGCCTTGATGAGAGCAAGATACTGAACTGCTGGGGGAGGAGAATTACGCACGTACATGATGAATTACGTCGATGGGCTGACAAGGCTTGGAAGAAGGCAACTCGCCATCGCAAAGCAGACGGATTGGGCGCTCTCGCTCATGGCGGCCTCTATTGTATTGTAAGCGGAGGTCGGCATTTGCATTACCAGTTTGAAGTTTTGCATAGACGCTAGTTAGTTACGAAATCGCCCGATTAGGCATAGTGCCAGGATAGAGATCAAAACGCCAATGCACCTCCCAGCACAGCACTCGGTATTCAGGCCTGCCTTACAGGGCCCTTGTTACAATGCATCGCAGCACTAAACATACGTGTTATCCACCGTTGACGCGATCCTAACATACAGCCTTTACTGGGCGCCCAGGAAACCACTGTACTAATTCGGTTACCGCCGGTGGCTTGCCAGGCACAGACAAGAACAAGGAACGAGGTACATGCGCAGGGAGAAAGGCTGCTAACCTCTGTATCTGGTAGGGAGTGGAAGCGCTATAAAGCCGATCAAAGAACCAACTATGGACATGGACCGATTGGGGGTGGCGAGAAGAATGAGAAGAAGAAAAAGAAAAAGAAGAAAAGAGGAAAAGGGAGAAAAAAAAAGGAAGAACCAGCAAGTGTAGGATGGGCAGGGATGTATTATTTGTGTACCTATAGGTCTCGATACTATAGTTGCCTTTGTCTGTCAAGTGTAGGATAGGTAGGGATTGATTCCTTAGTCTTTGTGCGACTATAGGCCTCAATTGTCTGGGGAAGATGGGGGGCGGGGCGATATATTATTATTATTATTTGATTTTATTTTTTTCTGGGTTTGAAGTCGTCTAGTCATGCCATCTACAACGTGAGACACGGGGCGTTGCATCCGCGTTTGGCAGCATGGTCTCGCAGGAATTCTCGACTGAGTCAGATCCAAGCACATCAGCCCGCAAAAAGCGACGTGTTGGAGAATTGTGCTCAAAACAAAAAGAAGGTTGAATCCGTCAAGGAGGAGGAGATGGAGACGAGGACGTCGACGTCGA
Organism: Cordyceps tenuipes; assembly: GCA_025583755.1. Taxonomy (NCBI): domain Eukaryota; kingdom Fungi; phylum Ascomycota; class Sordariomycetes; order Hypocreales; family Cordycipitaceae; genus Cordyceps; species Cordyceps tenuipes. The sequence goes on from JANZYN010000039.1 coordinate 90,830, forward strand.
GTTGAACCAGCCTCGCGCGCTTTCCCTCCTAACCGCTCTCTTGTCACGGATATGGGATACTGTTGGTCGCAAGTTCACCACGTAATCAAACGCAAAATGCATGTAGGCTATTTCAGGCCACCCAGGGATACCACTACACCGCATTATCTCGGTCTTTGCCACCTGCATAGCGTCGACGTACGGGTTTACCGAAAGGGAGGGGGCACAGGGGGACGGACAATGCGAGAGAACTGGCCGTGTCGGCTCCTCCAAGGCCGGTAGCAAAATCTTGTCAAAACTTGAAGCAGAGATCCCTAGCATGGTGGATCTCAAAGTCAAAGGGGAAACAGGGCCGGTGCTTGTTATTATTCGTTAGCACGGACAGGAAGTGACCTTGTAACACTGTAACAGCAAGCCCTGACCCAGACTTTGGATGGGAGCCGACCTCCGGCCGACGGGGATATTTTGAACTAATAACCTGGGCGTTGAGATTGCCGGTTGACGTTGACTAGCTTTGTTAACGTGAGTTGGTTTTCAATGTGCATAAACAACTGTTGTAGGATGACTCCGTCCGTGCCTAGTGTATCAACCTCTCCCTTCCGCTTCTTATAATAAACACCCGTCCCTCCTTCAACCCTCGGAAGTCGTCTTCCTTTTTTTCTCTTTTCCTTCCTTTTCAGTAATTAGTCTCACCCATATACATACATACCACGTACACACGCGTGCGAGCTTGCCTCAGGCTTCCCCCCCCCCCCCCCCCAAAGACAAACCAACACCAAGACAACCAACCAACCAGCCCATCATGCAGTCCAAGATCATCCTCGCCTCCCTCATCGCCGCCGCCGCCGCCGCCGACAACGTGGTCGCCCCCAACCAGGCCGCCGAGCCCCTCGGTTCGCTCTCCCAGGAGTGCATGGACACCCTGCGGGAGGTGCAGTCCGCCCAGGACCGGCTCACCATGCCCACCGCCGTCACCGACGACGCCATCGCCCAGGTCCAGGCCCTCGCCGACCCCTGCCTCTACAAGCCCACCGGCACCGTCGCCGATGAGTACACCTCCTTCGTCTCCGCCGCCCAGGCCTGGGCCAGCAAGCACCCCGACATCGCCGCCAAGATTGAGACCAACTGCAAAGCCGCCCTCGCGGACATTCCCAAACTCTGCCCCGCCGGCATGGGCAACCCGTCCGGCGCGGGGACCGGAGATGAGAAGACGGACACCGGCAATGCCGGCGGCGAGGAGACCGGAGATGAGAAGACTGACAACGGCGACACGGCTCCGGCGACGGTCCCCTCTGGCGACTCTGCTCCGGCGACGGTCGCCGCCGGCGCCGCCGTGGCCAACGGCCCGGCTACCGTCGGTGCCCTCCTCATGGCGGCGTTGGGTGTCGTTGCTCTGCTGTAAAGTATAAAAGAGGGTTTTCTTTTTTTTTTCATTCTTGTGCAGGGCAAGATGTATATAGCCGGAGTCTTGGGTGGTCGCGCGACTACCACGTTTCAGGCTTCAGCCAGGTTGTTGATAAGTTGGGCATACAGAAAAGACAAAAACAAAAAACAAGGCGCGCAATGTATGGGATATATGGGATGTCGCGTGCCCGGTTGCATGTGGCCTGGTTAGATGGATATAATACCGACAATGTTACATTTTGACTTTAATTTGAATTTACTTTTGCTTGCTATCCAAGTATTTGAACTGACACAACACAATCTTCGCAACACTGCAAGTCACATTGGTATCTACTCTATTTAACAGCTTGGTTGATCAAATAATCCATCTTGAAGATTCAACAACATTCCCAGCAGACAGCCCCTCCACCTCCAGCAACCCAGTCATCTCCAGCAACCCAGTCATCTCCAGCAACCCAGCCATCTCCAGCAACCCATGCACCTCCAACCACCCAATCTCCATCCATCCCATCTACAGCTGCAGCTGCGGCGGCGCCGCCACCTCCTCGTCCACCTTGACGACCCTGCACGCCGTGCCGTACGCCGCCGTCTGCGCGAAGCCGCCCATGCTGGCCGCGTCGAAGCGCAGGCAGATGACCGCGTTGCCGCCGCGCGCCTTGCACTCCTCCACCACCCGCGCGATCGAGTCGTTGCGGCACGCGTACAGCATGCTCGAGAACCACCGCAGCTCCCCGCCCGCCAGCGACTTGGCCACCATCCCCAGCGTCGCCGCAAAGTTGCGCGACCGCACCGTGATCCCGTACACCGTCCCCAGCACCTGCTCGATCTTGTACCCGGGGAGGTCCATCATGGCTGAACCACCGGGGGGGGGGAAGTTGAAAAAAAGGGATTAGTTTGGGCAGATTTGGGGCGGGCGAGAAGCCGTTGGTTCCCCCCGCCTCCCCCCCACGGTCCCCGGCTTTGATGTGGGCGTGGGCGGAAGGGGGGCGGCCACGGAGACGGGAGACACTTTAGAACTTACTAGTCGTCACGACACCTTCAGTCTCGGTGAAGCAGTGCAGGTCCGATAGCTGCGGAGGAATGTTGGCTGGCTCCCTGCGCTCCTCCGAGACTTTGCCCTTGGATCCAACCATTATTGCGGTCGCGGATGACTGGTTGCTGTATATACGTGTGTCAATCGTAAGTTGATGCGGTGGGATCCAGGAATCGTCCTCAATGTGCTGAAATTTGTAATTGTAGTCTTGGGAACAAGAAACGCACTCACACCACCCCAGGGGCACAAAAACCCCTTTATACTCCCCCCTCGTCGACCTCCGACCGGCCCCGATCAACGGCCATGTGCTCTTCCTAGTGAGGCTCTTCCTCTGCCGCATTTCCCGACTAACAAGCCAGCTTCCAGAACATGGGCTAGCACGCTCTCTCGCCGCCCGACCCGTCAAGGCTAAGCCCGCCGTATGCATCGTATTCTTTTGCGACTGCAACGCGACTGGTCGGATGCTTGTCAAAGGTGGACCACAGTGGCGAGTCTCGATTCAGCTTGGTGCTCGTGGAAATGACACCCTGTAATGAGATTGATAGTGAGTAAACAGTGACATCGCGGACCCTGGTGACATCATCCACAGTATGCTCCCCTGCATTCATGACATGTTGAGTTGGAAAAAAATCGTATAATCTCTTGAACGTCGTTACTCTGTAATTACATACCCATCCATGTCGTATACACAAAATTAAGAGCTAATTACAGTTGCGCAGATCGCCACTCGCTGCTGGCCTCCCGACTCACAGCTTTCCTTCGGCCCGACGGCCAAACTTCTTGACGCGCTGCGCATCGCGGCTGCTCAGCTGCACGGCGCTGAGGCTGCGCTTGCCCGGTTGCACATGGGCCGCGGCGATGTTGCCGCAGTCTGGTCGCGTAAGCTCGTTGCCAAAGGTATCGGCCACCCACAGCAGCACGCCGTTGGTCCAGCCGAAGCCCTCCACCACTTCGTACTCGCCACCACCGCCGGCATGGTTGGTGCTGTTGTCGTCGTACTTTTCAAACATGATGCCCACGTCCGAGTCGCTGAGGCCTGACAGCTGCGGGGTTTCAGAGGTCGAGCCGCCGGTCGCGTACCAGGTGCAGAACGTCGAGTCGAGGTAGCGCTGGCCGAGGCGCAGAGCGAGCTTGTGAACAGCCTTCCACGAGGGGTCGTTCTCGCCAAAGGTCGCCTGGGTGTTGGTCAACCCCTTCATCAAGATGTGCATGTGCGGCGGCCACACGTTGGGCTGATCCCACTGCTGACCCGTGCGCAGGTTCGACGATGGGATGCCGCCGGGCTTGAGGTCAAGATACTTGGAAATACGCGAGTAGGCATTCTTGATTGCGTACGCGTTGTTGCGGATGTACTCTGGGGCGGCTCCCATCCAGAATGGGTAGAACTGAGTGACCGTGAACAGCTCCTGCATTCCCGCAGGCGCAGTCGCGCTCTCAAATGACTGGGTATCCGAGTCACTGGGGACGTAAATGTATTGGCTCGACGACGTCTTGTTGTAATCAAAGTAGCTGAACAGCGTCTCGTTCCAGAAGACGGCGTGGATGGCCTCGGCACGGTCAGCGGCCTTCTTCGCCCAGCTATCGGCTGCGCTAGAGTTTCCTGTCATGTTGTAGAAACCAGCAATTGCCTTCTCATTTCCGTAAAGAATTGAGTTGAGGTCAACAGGAACAATGTTTAGGATGTTGAGCGATTGCAGAGGGAAGTACACGTCCTCCATCGAATCGCGGGGGTTGCTAGACCACTTGGCCGTGCTGTAATCGAGACCCGACTCGGCACCAGAAGCAAGGTTAGAGTAGAGAGTCGCCTTCTGGGACTCATTGAGCGGGTTTTTGACTGGGTATATGATGCCCGACGCGGAATAGTAGGAGTTGTTGTTTGCAGTGATATAATCCTCGCGAAACGACTCGGGTCGAGGCTGTGTGTTGGACACGGCATACCTATGTTTATTAGCTTTGCATCGCATCGACGACAAAAGTAGCTGCTTACTGGTTCAGGGTGTATGTCTTGTTATTAACGGTTACATCAACCGAGCGATTGGTCATGAAGAAGTCGTGCTCCTTGACAAGAATGGGCAGCGCGCGCTCCAGAATGCTCGTGTCATTGGTGTGGCTAATGTAGACGCTGACCATCTGAGATAGCAGTGGCGGCTGTGAGCGGTTAAGGTAGTAGAGGCGCGCGCCGTTGGGGACGAAGCCAAACTGCTCGATCAGGTCCAAGAAGTTCTCGATGGTGTTCTTGGTGATGTCGATGAATGCGCCGCCGGTGCGAAGGAGCCCTTCAACGATCCAGTACGAGTCCCAGTAATAGGGCTCGCGGAAGCGGCCACCTGCAACAACAAAGGTTCTATTGATGGGAATGAAACTGTTGGGGCAGTTGGTGCAGTTGGTGGCTGAGCCAGCATACTCGCGTGTCAGGTCGGGCCAGATGCCAATGACTTTGTTGACAAACTCCTTGATAACAGTATCGTTGAGTTTATTCACAAACTGAGCATCCGTGGTGAGTTTGTCCTTGGAGACGGCCTTGAGTTCGCCGCCAGCGTCATCGAAATAAGTGTTCAGGAAATCATTGAGCGCGGTGTTATTGGAGAGCGGCTTCTCAAGCTTGTCAAATGCGGCCTGGATCTCAGACAGTGGCTTTTTCGCTGGCCTGAATCACCTGTTAGCTAGCCGCGCCATTAAACCTATTGCCAGGAGCTTGTCGGCCAGCTCGCAACAGCAGCTGACGTTTCAACTTACATGTCAACAAATGTCTTGGAGTCTGTAAATGGGCTAGCTAGCTCAATCTCCTTGAGGATATCTCCGTAGCAGTAAATTGGAGAGTCGCAAGGGGCGATGACTGAACCATTTTGGTATAGAGCTGTCGCGACAGGTAGCGAAGCTGCTAAAGCAGTCGCAAGGTGCTTGAACGACGCCATTGATACGACTTGTGCTTGGAAAAGGGGAATACTAGCTCGCACAAACTTGCCTCGCTTCCGACTGGCAGGGGACGAGCAGTACTGATATATGTAGAAGAAACACCAATCGCCGGCAACCAGGCTGACCGAGTTTCAAGCTCTGTCGGGCAAGACGACAAAAGTCTTAATGAAAGCCCCGCTACTCCAAATTGCCGCCACATGAAAACGAATGGAGCAGGTAGTTTTAGGCCAAGATACTCGCAGAGAGCGACAAGTAAGTACCTCTTCGGCTGTACTGGTAAGCCTACCAAACTACAACCAGCAAGTCTGGGGATGATTCTGGATCCCCACACGACAAGCTGGGGTTCGCTGCCAGTACCCCAGCAGAGTGCGCCACCTTTTCTGATTTGGTGGCTATGCTGGGATGCTTTCTCGGCCAAACTTGCGTTGGGGGGTCGATGGGTGGGTGTCTTTGCCGTTGCATTACTCGCGAGGCTCGGAGGCTCGGGGGAGAAGAGGGATGGTGCATCGAATGACAATGGCCGGCATTGCCGTCGTGTGTCTGAGGCCGAGCTGCGATGAAAGCTGGAGTTCGTGGTGTCTCACAGTTGGTCCGTGTTCAAGACGGTAGTCATGGAAGCAAGATGCAGCGCGGGTCATGATGGACTCGTGAGCAGCAAGAAACTTGCAACGTCGGTCAGCTCTCCACTGCTTGCTTCTTGTCTTTTTCTTCCGTCAAGCCCCGCCGATTTCCTGTTGTTGGGGCCGTAATAGCGCCGTGCTCGTTGCGGAGTTGAGTTGAGCGCGCCATCTTGACGGGTGATGGCTGTGGCGCTGGGTTGCGGGCTGGACAAGGCTAGAACATGAAGAGCGAAGTTCGTCTACAGCTGTGCTCTTGCAGCATTGACGTCAAAGGCGCCATTTAAGGTTGTGCTAAACCGCGAATCTGTCAGCCAAGTCATTGTGGGTTATTAACCATGGGATGGAAGGTTTTCCGTGGGGGGAGCAGCCACAGCCAAGTTAAACTCAGCGCCACCAGGGCTTGCGTTTCTGCTAAAGATTCGGGATGGTGGAAACTTGATGACTGGGTGTCGTATGTTTTGGATGAAGCTCGTCAGTTGACATCGGTGCAAAGTGTTTTGTAGATTGAAAGTGGGCAGAGCAATACAATGAGCAATGCAAACGAAATGCACCCCGTCTCCTCTCTGCCTTTTCTTCTCTCCACAGACAAACCGGCCCGATCCCATATCCCCAGAAGTGTAGCCCCCAGCACACTAATTTATTATCCACTCCTCCTCGTCCTTGTCCTCCTTGTCCTCCTTGTCCTCATCCGGGACGACCGTCCCCAGCCGCCCGAAAAAGAGGCTCGGCATATTTGGCTCTAAATAATCAAGGCCCATCCTCGTTGGCTGTGAGCATAGGCCTGACCCTGGCTCGAACTTCTCGTGCCTCAAAAGCCCTCAGTTTGAGTTGCAGCCATCGGTCCGTTTCCCTCCCGCCAAGTGAACCGTGCGTTTTGTCCGTTTTTGCACGCCTCGTTTTCCGGGCACTCACCGTACCGCCTGATTTGCAGCGACGAGGGAGAAAAAAAAACGGAGAGCCACCAAACCACATATCCAAAACATGGCTGCGAGCAGCAACAATAACACCATTGTCATCCGGGAGACGACGGCCGCGGACGCCGCCAAGCTCCCCGCCGTAGAGCGCTCCGCCGGCCAGGCCTTCCGCAGCATCCCAGAGCTGACCTGGATCGCCGACGACGCACCCCAGACAGTGCAGCGGCACCTGCAGCTGCTGCAGAGCGGCGTGTCCTGGGTGGCCGCGACGGGCGAGGCCGGCGGCACGGTCGTCGTCGGCTTCCTCAACGGCCAGCCGCTCGACGGCTACCTGCACATCTGGGAAATGTCGGTCGACCGCCAGCACCAGGGCCGGGGCATCGGGAAGCGGCTCCTGCAGGTAGCCGTCGACCACGCCGCGCGGCGCGGACTCGCGGGCTTGACGCTGACGACGTTTACGGACGTGCCGTGGAACGACGCCTTCTACACGGCGCGTGGCTTTGCAATGGTCCAGCCGGAGGAGCTCTCCCTGCAGCTGCTTGGCATTCTCGACAAGGAGGAACGCGACGGCTTGCCCCGTAAGCGACGCTGCGCTATGAAGTTGAAGCTGCCGTCATAAGGATTGCCAAATTTTGCATTTGCAGCTTTCATGCAGCATTCTGTCATTTTCACAGCTTTCTCGTCTAGTTCTGCATTTACATCAACCCTTGGCCCAAGCTCCCTCCTCGATCGGCTGGCTCTAGGTGGTAACCATCTCGTTAGCGCACGGATGGACTCGATTCAGCGGGCCAAAGGTGCACTGCCGTTGACTCGGACCTCTCGGATGTCACAGCGCACCGTGATGTTTGGCCGCTGAGCACACTGTATCAAGCCCGGCAGTAAGCAGAATACCACCACCAACGCGAGCTTCACGTGATGGTGCAGGTCAGAAAATAGATCGCATCGTACCGTGAGGGGCAAGAGCAACCGTAGTCCTTGCCACTATAGAATTGAAAATCCAACCTCAATCGAGCGAGACCATTTTCTCCCTCTTCTAATTCACCCTACACTTTCAGAATCACCATGGTCGCAGAGCTCCCCCACCCCCGCCGAGTCGTCACCGGCCACGACGCCGACAACAAGGCCGTCTTCGTCGCCGACAGCGAGGTGCCTGCGGTCCAGGTCACCGACACGGTCAACTTTGCCGTTCTGTACGAGACGCACGAGTTCCCCGCCGACAACGGCGAGTGGAAGGACCCGGTCAAGCGGCGCACCGAGAGCCTGGCGAACACGGACGGCGTCGTGATGCGCGTGGTCGACTTTAAACCACACAACAGAGCTGTATGCTTCCTAATAATGAATTGACTGCTACCGCGGGAGGGGCGCGGTCCTGGGCGCGGTCCTGGACCTTCGTCGGAGTGTTTATAGATTCGCCGCCACTGACCACATAACGTGTAGTTGTTTCACCGCACCGAGTCGCTCGACTTTGGCATCATCACCAGAGGGGAGATTGTCTGGTGAGTTACCGACGGAACCGGCCTTGCATCGGCGGGGGTGCGGGGGCGAATGGGCTCTGCGGACGCGGCTGGCTGGCTGACCCCATCGCAAAAAAGTCGTCTCGATGATGGCGTCGAAAAGACGTTTCGCGCGGGCGACGTCTGCGTCCAGCGTGGCACCATCCACAGCTGGGAGAACAGGACGGAGGAGACGTGCCGCGTAATGTTTGTGCTCATCGGTACGTGACGCGAGCCTGACAGCTCCCTTGCCCATGAGATTTGAAAGCGATATGCTGACAGATGGGTCGATGCAGCGGCCAAAACGATCGACGAGAAGCTGGACACGACGGGCTTCAAGGCCGAGGAGATGGCTACTGGAGGAGAGAGCTAAACTTGAGACTTGCGAGGGGTTCTTGGGGCCAAAGACTACGAATCTCAGACCTTGTTCTAGGCTGAATCGCACAAGTACTATGCACCTAGATGCTGCTTGTACATAATCTTGGCTTCATCTCAGTACACCGCCGCTTCGGGTGCTGTGACATTGAAATCAGTTCACTTACACCCACCGCCCTGCCCAGTGGCCTCATCCATTATACACACCTAGGCTTTTTTATTTTATTTTTTTCGTATCCGGCTTCCCGACAAGACCCTCCCCTCTTTAGCCTCGGACACGCCGGGTCCTCCCCATATCCGACCTCCCGTTCCCGGTCCCAGTCGACCCGGCCTTGTCATCCAATCCCCCCAATCCCACAACAGCGCCCGACCCGCCCGCGCCCGCCCATGATTGAAATTTTTCCCATTCTTCTCTTCACATCCCCATCGTAACCGTCCCGCTTCTTAAGATTCTTTATCTCGTCCTGGCCTCCATCAAATGGATTCGGTCGCGTGGCCAAATGGCAAGGCGTCTGGCTACGAACCAGAAGATTGTGGGTTCGATCCCCACCGTGACCTGAGAATGGTTCTTTTTTGCTCTTCTTTTTTGTTTCTGGCTTTTCTGGTGATTGTTGTTCTGTTTTTTGAAGATGATCCCAGCTCGTCAACTAAGAACTGCTTTTTCTGCTCTTCGTCAGAGATGTGGGTTCGATTTTTCTTGCTTCAACCTCGTAGACTCGACCCACCCCACTCGCCTACCTAGGTACTTATACAGCTGGGCAACAAGTAGGTCTTTAAATAACAAGTACATATTTAAGTAAAACACGTCATGCACAAGACGATAAACAATATACCGCCTCTCCTCGTAATAGGCTCTGTGAAAAAAAAAGGCTGCCATTTTTGCTGCTTGGTGCCCTGACTGGGTTTATTCGTGCCACAAACGACGGGATACCTTCAAGGCATACTTCAAGGCGCTCAACATGAAACGACAGCCATTGCTCTTCTCTGGCTATTCTAGAACATAACCGTCGGCTGTATCTAATAGTTGATTGAGTTTATCATCCAGTATTTTGTCGTTGGGTGTTTCCCGTCCTTGGCAAATCCCAAGGCTGCTCTCCAAGGAGACATGTGAACGCGATATCTAGGGACTATAATGTAGACGGAATAAATGGTTCGTTGTAAATGTAAAGATAAACCTGCCTCGGCAGTACTGTGCAAGTCAGAGAAAAAGAAACCCCCTTGATAATCCCAGTCGCTCATCCAAGAAATTCACTAGCCAAATGCAAACGCCTTCCTTCGCTCTATTGTAACATGAGTCCCAAAATTTCACCCCCTCGAGGTTACGAACCCCTCTACCAAAACGGATTCGAGTTGTATATTTGCGAAAACAAGAATCGCTCATTGTCATCCACCGGCCACGTCGACGGGTCCATTATGTCATTGCTCAGATTAAACGCGAAGCCATCCAGCTCCGCGAGATTGCCAATCAGGCCGCCGCCGCCCGAGTTCTCGCGCGACATGGCTGCGCCGTACGACGCCTGCAGCGGCGTCTCCGTCTTGATGGCCAGCTGCTGCGCCTCGGTCTGTTCGATCCGCCGGCGGTCGCCGCCCGGCGCGTCGACGCGCCGGATGAAGAGGTTCAGGAGCCAGTTGCGAAACTCCCACGTCGACTGCAGCTCCGCCAGGCCCAGCATGCAAATCTTGGAGCGGTGGTCGGCGCTGGTCCGCGACATGCCCTTGGCGAAGCGCAGCTCCATGACGTTGAGGACGAGCGTGTTGGAGAGGTTGGTGATGACGTGGATTTGCGCGTGGCGGAGGATGCCGCGCGGGAGCATGTCCTCCACGATGCGAGCGTTGCGAGCGCCCGCTTGCAACGCATACTGGCCTTCCTTATCAAAAGTAAGATTGGTGAAGCAGTTTCGATAAAGGAGGACAACCACGTTGTTGTAGGCGAGGTGTATCATGGCCGCATGAAGGCTGGGTTGTGACCCGATATCCTCGTCTATACGCAACGAAGCCGGGAGTGTCTGCTTCCACTCGACTAGCTCATTCCGGATAGAGGTGCGCTCGAGTTCCGTGGAGGTTCTCCTCGGTGAATATTCGACTTCAAGGACTCTGCCTAGAAAAGTGCCAAGTTGCGTTATACGCATGGTGTAGTCTATGGCGTCAGCTTTTTCTTCCTGTGGCCGAGTTGGGGAGAATGCATGCTCGAAATCGGCAGCCTCTAAACTCTCGACATCGCAATCCTCATCTCGTACTCTTTGTGGCAGGCCCAGGGTGGCACTTGACTGCTTCTCATGCATGTAGACGGACCACCAAAGCCTTACTGCAAGCTTCTTTTGTCGATCAGACACGCAAGCATCTGGCGCAATCTTTCCCTGATTCCGCGAGCGATGTAGGCCTCTGCGCTGTGCAATGCTGATACCTATCCCGAGCCAGTGCCTGGTGTCCTTCTCGTCGCTGGAGCGGCCGCGCCAGAAGCTAAGGAGAATAACGCTTTGTATGATGACAAGGCTGTTGGTTTCAATGTTCGCGTCGTACAATTCTGCGGCGCGGGTATAAAATGCGAGCTTGGTTTCGCTCCTGTTTCCAAAGGCAACGTCGGTTATGACAGAATCATCGCAGTGGGATGCAGCAACCAGTAGAAGAGATTGCAGCAGCATCGTGGAAAGCGAGCCCGTCTCAAACTGATGCCATATATCCTGCTCGTCAACAATGGGGCAGAATGGGTGAAACCACTGGAAATATGCTCTAAGAAGAGATGCAGTCGCATGGCGGGGAGGCAGAGCAAATGGGCCGCCCGGCTTATTTATGAGGTTCTCCAGACGGGGGTTCGGGTATTCAGGGCGGTCTTTGCTTCCGGTCTCATAGGGAATGGAATCGAGCTTTGCGAAGGCCGATGCCAAGTTGTCGGTGCCAACATAGCGAATGGACGATGACTCGCCCCAAAAGACGGATGCGCCAAATTCTCGTCCGGCTTGGAGCTTGACGTCTGGCTTGACGTCTGGCTTGACGTCTCGCTGGACTCCGCGGGAAAGCGAGGCGAGAGCCAAGGAGGCCTGAGACATTTCTTCATCGTTGGGGGATGTATACTCGCTCTTGGAGAGGCTGGGGAGTTCGTCGGATGGAGAGTCGCCGGCGCCGGCGAGCGCAAAGCTCTCTGGCCGTGACGGAAGGGCGGCGGGTGTAGATTGAGGGGGCTGGTGCAGCAAAGACGGATGCGGTGACGGTTGTACTGGCGGTGATTGAATCTGGGTCGAGGGCCTGACGGCTAATTGGGACGGTGATTTGGATTGGCCCGGCGATTGCGACTGCGATGCGGACGACTGACCGGGCTCCTGGCCGGGACGGTATCGAGGGTGCTTGCCGCGGCGCGATACTCTCAGCTGACACTCGGTGCCGGCGGCGACGCAGTTGTCGCAAGGGACCTTCTCGGTGACGTTGCACTTGACACGGCGGGCATTGCAGTGGGTGCAGGCCTGCCTCGCACGGCGTCTCTGGTGGGCGTCGGGAGGCATTCAGGCTGAGGCAAGGGCAAAGTTAGGGGCGGATGGCTGGCCGTGCAGGCGATTCAAGGCTGGGGCGGTAGGGTGGTGCCGACTGCATGCAAGCCAGATCTGGTGAGAGATGGGAAATCGAGAGGCGTGAGAGGGGCAATGTTTGCAGAGGAGAAGATTGGCGGCAGAGCGATCGCATGGGAGGGAGGGGGGGTTCGGTTCGAGTCAAGAGGTGGAAAGACGCCCGCTGGATAGATGGTGCAGACGACGTCTTCTGGCTAGGCGTGGACGGGACGAGAAGTGACTCGATTGAATGAGCCTTGTGTTGAGACAAGTTGATGGAAGCGAAGCATGTGCTTTGGATGAACCTAACCTCGTCCGTTTGGCCTACTTTGTTTTATCCAGGCCCCTCCCTCGCTAAATGCAGTAGCGGAACGGTGAACGGCCGACGCAGGCATTGAAGTTTATTAGCATCACCTACCACAGATACCAACCTACTTGGTTAGAGAGAGCACCTAGTTACTGCTAGGTAGTTACAGGGAGTAGTTAGGTACCTAGTCTTTCACTATTATTAGAGGCCTGAAGGCCGCCGCCCAACCTCTAATAACGCATTGTGGGCTCGCTCGGTCCTCTGCGTTCTTTCGCACTGAGCCTTGAGGTGACCGAGGAATCCGGACTAATTACCCCAGCCATAAACTCGCACCTTACCCACGTTCGTCCTTTTTTTTGGCCTCTTTCAATTCTTCTGTTGCTTAAAATAAATCCAATCAATGTGCCACATGTCAATCTCAATGCTGCCAATTTGGGATCAAACACGTCCGGCATCCAGAAACCCAACCAACCGGAATCGAGAAGCGAAACAAGGTGATCCGGATCCTTCACCATGCGGCCATCATGTTGCCGACGATGTGGGGTATAGCCGGGAAACTCAGAATTCCGCCACTGTAGCAGAGAGCTGTGCTGTTTGTTATTCGTCCAACTTACACCTCGAACCATATGTGGTACTCTGCCCACGTCGAGATGACATGAACAACCCCGTTCTCAACTTCCCACAGCCATTTACGTCTTTCTCCCATCGCAAACTACCAACAGAGTAAGACGGTCGTTGGTCAGATGCTTTCTTGCCCGTCCTCCGTCCAATGTTGGTAAAGGCTTGGCAGTACAGCCTTGGTTTGGTGCCGCGGCCGAGGCCTTGTGCACCATCTTCCCATGGTCCTATAGCGTAGCGGCCTACATGCCCAGACTGCTGATCCTCCCAGACTCCGCGGCACATTAAACGGTGCTCAGGTGTCTGTGCTTTCAATAATTGGTGCATTCGATCAGGAGCGCCCAGGCGTTACCTCCCACTCTACGTCACTGTTTCCCTGCCTAATAACACGAAGCAGCACTGCTGCTGCCCCAACCTACAATGGCTTGTAACATAAACCATGTGAAATCGCGACATACCTTACCCGAACTGGTACAATGCTCGTACACGTGGAATACTGACGTCGGCGGGTAGCGCGTTGCTTAGCACATCCCCTATCTGATCAACGTATCAATGCAAAAGTCACCGGTGCGGTCCCAGAGGTTAGCTACGTGTTGGTGTAGAATATGGCTGAAAATGTCCGTTGATCGAATCCATCGCTCGCGGCCAGCCAGATGTGTGGTCATGGTCCAAATCTGAACATTCTTGTTGTCAGCGATCGCCCATGACGTGCAACTCAACAATAAGCGAAGGGGTACAATAGCGCGTCAGATTATGCGTTAGAATCACAGTGGTTACTCATTCCCGTCTTGAAACATATTTTGGGTTGACAAAATATCATCAGGTGCATTCGAGGGGACAATTGCAAGAAAATTGGTTTCTCCTTACCTTCAAACAAGGAGCAGGTACTTGAAAAGCTCTGCGTTGATTCTACCAGCCTGTGGCTAGCAGTAACAGTGTCATTTGCCATTGCCCAATTCCGTGAACATCATCGTGAAATGCGGGCAACCAGAATTGAGAGGTGAAGAACTGAAGAGCTTGGTCGAAAAAGGATGGAGACTTTTAACTATTATGTGGACTCGCTCGATAATAAATCACGTGGCAAAATCAAGCTGCTTGCAAGGGCAACACGATGGAGAATCGCTCCCTTTTAATGCTGCAATTCCCAGCTTATTAATTTGAGTAAACCGTTAACATCTATAGGTGGACGGTATAAATACCGTTTATTCCTTTTTTTTTTTTCCTGACATGGCCTTCAAGTCCAGCAAACCCCATACCCTTCCCTACTTGCCTCGCTTACCGCTGCGTGGATGGCAAGTGATCAGGGTGGCGAGAACCACCCCGAGAAATCCATCTTGAACTGTGATTTCGACGAGTTTGGGCGTCTCAGGTAACTAATGAGGGTGAAGATTTCCGTAGCGATGATTCGATGTTGGGTGCCATAATAGGGCGAGTACCGCTAGCTACCCTATAGTGGTCTCGCACATGACTTGACACCAGCCTCCGTGTTTGTAGATAGATTATGGGAGAAGTCTTCCTTCGACCTCAACGTTATTTCGCAGTTTAGATGTCCTGAAAAAAAAACCACGCTCTGGTTCGGTCTTTCAGAAGCCATTGACCCCTTTGCCGTTTTATAAGTTGTGCTGCGCAATCTTGAACCCCCAGGGGGGCAGGGGCCCCATGAACCTGGCTTGCTGCGGCTGCCATTTCTTCACAGAAACCACTATTCGCGTGCTGATTATCAGAACGCTCGGGCCCTTAAGTTTTGCGGTATTACTGTACTCGTTTCATCAATCCTGATGCCGGTGGGCAGTCAATTCAACCACCCTGTTTGTTTGAGTCTCGGAGCCGAGACAGTGGCGATCATTGTAAGTTTTAGCGCTTCAAGTTACCTGTCGCCCGTACCATCAAGGCTAGACCCTGCTAAGAATACGCTTCCGGCGGCCCGCCGCCTGCGACTGCGAAGTATCACTGGTATCAAGGGTACTTCGCCACACTCTCTGATTATAGTTGCCAACTTCCATCCCAATATTATTTCCTCGCTGTCCTTTTTATCCATCGCTTTCGCTTGTCCGCCCCTATTCTCACAAACCAAGCCATTCGCCCACTACAGAGCACAACCACAACCATTACCATGCTACGACCACTCGCTGCCACTCTCCTCGCCGTCTCCGGCTTCGCTGCCGCCTCCTCCTCCGACACGCCCCTCCCCGTCGTCATCTGGCACGGCCTCGGCGACGCCTTCTCCGGCGAGGGCATCCAAGCCGTCGCCGCCCTCGCCGACGCCATCCACCCAGGCACCTTTGTGCACGCCATCTCCCTCGCCGGCGACGACGCCTCCGCCGACCGCTCCGCCACCTTCTTCGGCAACGTGTCCGCGCAGGTCGACGCCGTCTGCGCGCAGCTCGCCGCGCACCCGATCCTGTCCACCGCGCCCGCCGTCGACGCCCTCGGCTTCTCCCAGGGCGGCCAGTTCCTGCGCGCCTACGTCGAGCGCTGCAACGCGCCGCCCGTCCGCAGCCTCGTCACCTTTGGCAGCCAGCACAACGGCATCGCCCAGTTCCGCGCCTGCGCCGCCGGCGACCTGCTCTGCCGCGGCGCCATGGCCCTGCTGCGCTTCAACACCTGGAGCGCCTTTGTCCAGGGCCGCCTCGTCCCCGCCCAGTACTTTCGCGACCCGGCCGACCTCGACGCCTACCTCGACGGCTCGCGCTTCCTCGCCGACGTCAACAACGAGCGCCCCGGCAAGAACCCCGCCTACAAGGAGAGGCTCGCGCGACTGGCAAAGTTTGTCATGTTCCTGTTCGAGGACGACTCGATGGTCCACCCGCGCGAGTCGTCGTGGTTTGGCGAGGTCACGCCCGAGGGCAGGAGCGTGCCGCTGCGCGAGCGCCCGATCTACACGGAGGACTGGATCGGCCTGCGGGAGCTAGACGAAAAGGGCGCGCTCGTCTTTCGCTCCATCACGGCTGACCACATGCAGATCCCGGAGCAGGTCCTCAACGAGACGTTCCGCGACTTCTTCGGGCCGTGGAAGCGCGAGTTCCCGTCGCACCGCCACGAGCAGCCCAAGGTCTACGGCGATGCGCCTGTCAACTTGGAGCTGTAGTAAGCAAGCCATATTGAACTTTGCCTCTTATGTCGGAGGCATCGCCATCATTTGGAGGGTTAATTCAGGGCACTGGAGACGGGATTGCAAGATCCTGTGCCAACTGTCTGATTCAAGGAAATAGCGTATCGGCGTTAGGCGTAAACAAGCATATTAATTTCTATTGATTTCTCTCATCATTCACTGCATCATCACTACCAAAGTAGAGAGCTGCCATCACATCAAAGGGCGCGACCGAATAGATGTATGCTTTTATTTGCTGCCAACACTACCTAACGAATGCAAAACGCCCCTAAACGCCAAGTGACATGGATTAGACGACAAGACAACCCACCAGATAAAAAGTCGTGACATGTGTACATGACCGCTGCTCCGTCCCTCATCTTGCCTCCTTTTATATTCATGCAGCCTCAAATTCCTTCGACATTTTCTCGCTGCCTCGTACTCTTAATCCATCGCCTTGCTTGCCTTGGCCTTGGCGCTGCGCAGCTTTGCCTTGCGCTCGGCGATCTGCTTGTCCAGCTTCGCGTCGTCGCTCGTCGGCTTGTGCTTGCCAGGCTTGCCAGCGGCATCTGCCTTCTTGGTCTTCTTGGCGGCGGGCGAGGCGACCTGGGGCTCCTCGCCGGCGAGCGCCTTGCGCTTCTTGCTGATGTTGGCCTTGGTCTCCTCGGTGTCGGCGACGACGTCCTTGTCGTCGACCCACAGCTCGTCCGTCATCCAGATGGGCAGGGCGACGGTCTGGGGGCCCTTGATGTGGATGCTCCGGACGTTGCGCCACTTCTGCGGCACCCACTTCTCCACGAGGGCGGCGGCCACGGCCTCGACGTTGTCGGCGATCTGTTCCGCGGTCCAGCTGGCGTAGCCGATGCGTATCGCCGTGTTCGTCCCAGGTACCAGGCTGACGAGCGCGGAGTCGATGGCCTTGGACACTTCTTTGGCGATCTGCGCGGGGGTTCCGGCGTTGACTGCGCGCTCGCCGTCCGTCTTCTTGGCCGGCTTCGCTCGCTTGCCGTTCACCTTGGGGACCTTGGCCTGCAGCTCAACAGGGATGGGGCGTTTGGTAGTGGTCTTGTAGAAGGTCTTGCCGAGGATCTTGGGGAGGCGGTTGATAATGCGCTCGTCGCCCAGGAAAATATCATGCTCGGAATACAGCTTACGCTGGGCCTCGTACTGCGAGAACTTGGCCTTGAGTTTGGTCACGCCGATGACGCGGCCGATGCGCTGGCGCAAATCCTCGGGGAACTCCTCGCTGGCCACAATGTCCTTGTATGCGCGCTGTGGGTCGGCGGTAATGAGGCACACCGAAAGATTCTCGTCGCCGGCATGGAGGCTGTGCGGCAGCGCAATCTTGCCGGGTTGCAGCCTGGGCTTGTCGGTGATGTGGCGCTTGGTCGTCAGGTTCAGCCAGACGGGTGTATCGGCCGTCTCGTCTTCATCGTCTTCGGCGAGCAGATTTTTCTTGGCCGCGGGGTCCTTAGCAGATTCTTTGGTAGCCTTTTTGATGTGGCTAAGGAGAGCCTTGGAGGCCTTTATAGTCTGTCGCAGTGTGAGCCGTTGTTTCGGTGAACGGGACAGCAGCAAGAAAGAGTTGAGGTAATTACCTGGTCATGGCTTATAGAGACAATTTCATTGGAGCCGACAACGGCTACTTCTTTTGAGGGGGCCATGGTGAGCTGTATTGTACGGTAGTTATCCTCAATACAGTTGGGTACCTAGGTGGTGAAGGTGCATTTTTTTGAAGCTCAGTAATTTTTTGGCGGTGAAAGACGGGTAGGCGGAAAAGTGGCAGAAAAACCCTGGCTTGCCCAACCAGGAAAGAGCTGTATTTCTGGTTGGCCAAAATCCGGGTCGGAATATGCAAGCGCCGGGCTCCGTGGCTCCATTCTTCAAGGCCGGCGGTTTCCCGATCCACCCCACTTTATTATCGACATCGATGTCATTGGAGCCGTGGATTATGAGGGCGGAGGCGACTGTGAATTGGATATTTCTTGTAAATTCTCGAAATGGCCTTTTCTTTTAGCGAAGTTTTCAAATTAAATCCTGCCGATTCCATTGTTGTGTGCCGGATGGTGAGCCGAGTCTTTCCTAGCTCTCCAGCCACAGAACTGACCTGATTGTTTCAACGTCATGCCACAACTGCTGTGGCTCAGCTGCATAAGTTCACGGTTGTGCTGTGTGTTGCTTATGCGAAGAAAATTGCACAAGCCAGCACAATTGTCACGGCAGAGGCAAACTCGCTATCTGTAGTTGCGCAAAACTGATTAATTGACGCCTTCGCATGCAATAAGTGAGCGCCGAGATAGTATGTGTGACTTGCGAGCTTGTGAGCTGTGGGACAAGACGCGATCTCGCGACGTGAAGTCGGAGAGATGTCGGAGCAGCCTGAAGCGTGTGTTATACGAAATCCAGGTGATCAGGGGTTACAATGCATCCTTGAAGCGATTGGGAGGTACAAGATGGGGCACAAAGCCATATATTTGGATGAGGCAGGATCCGGTGATGCTTCACGTGCAGCGAAGGCGGTTGGTAAAGTGCATGCATGCATGACGGTCTCAAGAACACTTTTTCAGTGGCAGTAGTGGGGAATATTGTTTTTCACGGCCCATGACCTACCAGTACGTACTAGCAGAAGCTGGGCGTCAGCTTTGGACATTTTCTTTGCAGAAATCTGGATATATAGGTAGGGAAGGGTGAAGGGTTAAGCTAGGGTGCCTTGCGCTATTCTTTTGGAACCAGCGAGAAGCCAGAGCTACCTTCGAGTCTTGGACCAAGTCATCACGTTTCAAAGATTTCAAAGCTATTTTTCACGGAAAATGAACAAGTCATAGACGGGTCGCTGGACTTGTTGCAAAGGGTTTGGTGCAGACGCGGTCCCTGGTCAGTGGAGACGTGTTTTTGCACTGGCCGAGGTGGCTGGAGTGGGATGCATACGGGGCAGCACCGCATGTGAGAAAAATTGAGGGATGCGGTGAGGGAGAAGGGATAAACCGTTGAGAGGTACGAGAAGAAATGGAACAAACAAACAAACAAACAACTTGAAAAAAATTAAAATTCATGGCATACTTTATTGCTCAACGTCCACTGGTGTCGCTACTCTCAAACGACGTGTCGACTGGTGTAAAGGTAAAGCCAGGTATTAGAGATACTGGTGGGGCTTCTTGCACAATTCCAACGCATTAGTAGGCACTACCTGGGTACCTGTAGAGGGCCGGGTCTGGGCACTGCAGCACTGCAGCCACCGTAGCCTGCTGTAGGTAGCTGCCTCTAAGCGCCGGGCGCTCTTTTATAGTGGTTCTAGCCACTAATACCAGCTAGCAGAGGAACGGAGTACTGCTGCACGAACCTCTGTTGCACAACTGGTAACGGAAGGCCCGACACGCCAAAACGCGCGATGCTCCTACCATCGCGTTCGTGTCGTCCCCCTCTTAAAACCTCTGCTTGCCCTGCCCTCTTTAACCGCACCACCACCTCTTCCTCCAAGACGCCCACCGCTTACCATCGACCTGCGACCGCCTTGGCCGGCCCATTGCCGCTTCTTGTTTCTATTTCCAGACTTGGGTCTCTACTTGCTTGACCCTTCTCTAGCATATCGCTCGGCACCGCTTCTCCTGGTGTAAGCCTGCCGTTGCCGTCCCTCGCGATTTACACCTCGCTCGGACGCTCTGTCACGACAATACGACGCGACTACGACCTCGAAAACTATTTTGGCATGGTAGTTGAAGAGTCAATTGACCAATTTATCACGCATCATGCCGTTTAATTCCTCGAGGCCGGCCGGCTCGTCGGTGAACGAGCCACAGCTACCTCCGCCTTCTGCCTCGCTGGCTGGTACCAAACGGCCAGCTCCCTCTCTGCTTCCGCCCTTTGAGCCTCTTTCCTCTTCTCCAGGCCTCCCTCGGTTTTCTAAACGACAAAACACGACCATGGATGCTAATTTGCGTTATCCCACACCCATACCTACTTCCAGCACCGGTATCCTCTCTAGCTCCCCCCTACGACGCACCTCGGCAGCCATTGGCGAGGCTCGTGCCGCCATGATGGAGAAACGCGCTCCTCTTGGCACTGTTCCGTCGGTAGAGCTCGCTGAGTCTGGCGAGATGCTGCTCATGGGTCGTTCCTCCAACTCGTCCCACTACCAACTGTCCGCTAGCCGCCTGATATCTCGCATCCATGTCAAGGCCCGCTACATTGCTGCGACCCAGCCCCAAGAAACGAACAAGGTAGAGATCATCTGTGAGGGTTGGAATGGACTGAAGTTGCATTGTCAGGGCCGTAGTTGGGAGCTGTCCAAGGGTGATACCTTTACAAGCGGGACGGAAGCTGAGATCATGATCGATGTGCAAGAGACCCGCGTGCTTGTTCAATGGCCACGCATGCCCTCCACCGTCGATAATGCTGGTAGCTTGTCTGACTCCAGCTGGGATGATTCCCCTCCACGATCCCAGACGCGTCATAGCCGTCTACTAGACTCATCTCCGCTTCGCCGACATGGCCCCCGTATTCGGTCTCCCGAAAGCCCCACGCCTGTTCACCTTGCAAGTTCGCCACGCCTTCAGGATATCCTACCCAAGCCGCAGGACGGCGATGGCGCCATAGAAATCTATGAGGATGAACCAGAGCTCCCTCTTCAACAGCGCCAAACGGGTCTGGACCCCAATGCCAGTTTCTTGACAGAAGCCACGGCGAGCTTCCACAGCCAGCTGGACGACGAGGAAGACGAGGACGAGGAACACAACCCCGACGAGGAAAACGATCCCATCATTCACTCCTTTGGTCCATTTGGCGCTGATATCTCGAACCGTCTGGCTTCGATCATGGGCAAGTCTCCCCGTGCGCCGGGACCTCTAGGGCGTGATGCCCCTCAGCTTGCTGAGAACCCAGAGGCATCCGAAACGCACACCGAAAGCAGCTTGCCATCTGACCCGCCATCCCCCGATGGCGAGGAAGAGAAGACACCATCTCCCGAGGACCAATTGGTTAGCGAGGGGGAAGACCATCAAGAGCCGACACCTAGGAAATCCAAGGCCACTGTGCACCCCGGTGTGGGTAACCATGTTGTTAACCAACTAGCCTTCTCTCGGCTTTCATCCACACCCTTATCGAGCATTATGCAGCATCTCCCTGATGATTTGAAAGTCGACCTGACCCGCGACGCCCTTCGCGAAGCCATTGAGTCAGCAACGTGCATTGGTATCATCACACGCCAGGGCAAAGATGCCGCCGGCCAGGCTCTAGAGAGCGAGTACTATTACGTACCCGAGCAAGATGAGGACGAGCAGCGTAGGGCTGCTGTCGTGGATGGGCTGCGTAAGCCCAGCCTGAGGAATTGTCGCAAGCAGCACAAGCAATATTATTGGAAGCGTCCTCGAACACCTTAGACGCCAGAGGCAAGTTGCAAAACCTGCGGCCTGCCTTGCAGCCAATCGATATGCGACACGTAGCGGGCGAGTATCTGGGGGTTGTGTTTTCTGCATAGCATGGCGTCATTGTCTTTTTTTGTTTCTTTTTTTTCTTCGACTGCGCCTTGGGCTTATCGGAGGTTCGATTCTTTCTGCCTGGTACATGTTCTGGGATTGTCCTGTCATGCTGGCACTTTTTCTGTACTACTAATTTTGCGCCTGCTCGGCGTCTTGGTTGAACGATGGAACACTTGTCTTTCGAATGCAGGGTGGGCAGTCTAACGGAATTCAAGGCTTTGGGGGAGTGTTTGTGATGAAAAAGCGAGGAAAGAAATTGCAGTGTATGGATGATTTCTGTTGGAATCTTTAGAGCCGCTGTCTATACCCAAGTCATGCATGGCTTTGATTCTTTATACCATGCCGTTGGAGTTCGCGCTGGCGCATGGAAACAGGAGCTGCGATGCATTTATCAATTGTTGGCTTTTTATATATTCCAATGTGATTCATATAAGCTTACGGTGTTTTTGACTACTGAGACGTTACTGTAGCAGGCAGAGCACTATTCCGTGGAATAATGAAACAACCTGGCGCCGGGATGGCTCTGTATCAAGGTGCACTGGTGGCAATGGGCGGGAAGAGCAAAAGACTGCCTATTTGAGCATCCCCTGGTTACATTGACTGCGAATGCTAGTCCATCCCGTTGTTTGCTCCGCACGATGGCCAGAGTTTTGAGGGCCACCGGCGCACCGGCCCGGCATTGGGGGGAAGAATCGGGATTGGACGGCAACGCGCGTCCCGTAATCGAAATCTTGTCCCTTGAAGGGGGCTATCAATGATGATCGCGGAGAAATATTTCCGGTATTGGGATTGGGAATGGGTAGAATTGTCCCGAGTGCTGCTTTGCTTTGCAGAATTTCGGTGACCTGTCGTGGTTGGATGCTCTGTGGAGAGGATTGGACGGTTGCTCACGGCGGGATAGCCGACCGTATTTGACCGAACAGGCCCCTTGCCTTTTTCTTCTTCATTCTTTGTCATTAAGAAAGACGATGGATGGGAAGTCTGCTCAAGTGGTATTGAAGTACAATGGTCTACTTGGCAGCGTCAATGAGGTTGGTGTCTCCGACTATGAAGTAGGACTTGAGGCATACCTGAGGGGAGCTCCAGAGCTCGCAAGAGAAGGATCAGAACGGGAGTTTAAACCCCGAGGTACGATTTGTACTCATCAATCATGGCACCTAAAACCTTCTTGAGAAACAAGGCGCGCCCCCACGGCCTGCCACTCTGTTAGCTAACTCGGTCTTAACACGGTTGAGAGTCAGCTTATTGTCCTCGTTATTCTTATTATTCTTATTATTCTTATTATTCTTATTATTCTTATTATTCTTATTATTCTTATTATTCTTATTATTCTTATTATTCTTATTATTCTTATTATTCTTATTATTCTTATTATTCTTATTATTCTTATTATTATCGTTATTATCGTTATTCTCGTTATTCTAGTTATTCTAGTTATTCTCGTTATTCTCGTTACGGGTAGGGACTGCAGTGTAGCAGCGTGGCCGTTAATCATGCCATCCTTAGTGTTGCTACCACCAAAGAACAACATGGGACATTGCATAAGCTACCCTTCTGCCTTTTATTGTATATATATAATAATAGCTGTAGAACGAGCACATACTACCATAGATACCAGAAAGTTCGGGGTCCCGTCTGCTCCCCTATAGACAAGCTGTGAAGCGATGGAAGGCGCTTCTGTGCCACTGTTGTGTCTAGGAAGCGATGCCCGCTAGCTGCCTAGAACAAGCGAGGTTGCCAGTTGCCAGCTGCGTAGTGGTCACTGTAGTGTTTGTTTTTACGACAGTCGGTTAGGTGGCCTCGCGTCTACTAACAGGAACGAGTGAATGTACGCTCCACCTGGCGTTGTGTTTACCTCCTACATCTATCATCATCATCATCATCCTGTCTCGTCGCAATGGACCACGCCCTGCAGCCACCCAATTTTAGCCTTGTGGCTACGAACTTCAGAGAAGCAGCGGATCACTTTGATCGTGCTGCTAACCTGCCCGCTGTTGCTCCCCCGAATGGATGCAATAATGCACAGGATGGACTCATTCGAGCAAACGATGAACCGAGCAAACTATAAGCAGTCGGTTCGACAGAGTCGAGTGCAAGTTAGAGACGCTAGAGAGTCGAATAGCGGTATCGTAAGTACAATCTGCTGCCTTAGGAGTGGTGATTTAGACTAACGGACTACGGCTATCCGGCAAGATTCTACATTAGAACCTCTTTTTAGTGTGAACACGGGTCGAGAAATACAGGAGTTTCCCTCTACTGTGCAAGATGCAGTGGCCTTGCCTAGTAAGCTGGACCCTTTGTATTATGCACTGCGTGTTTGTTTTTAACCAGTGGTGTTAGCAAGGGAGGCCGATCGGATATTGCGGGAGGTTAGGGTTACTATTGTCGGGCCTTTGCACGAGAGGCGGCGGAGACTTCTGTTGGCTATGGGAGTGACGAGCCACGCTGTGTGATGGTTTTTCTTCCGGACCAAGTTTGTCGGGGGGCCGGGCTGCTGTAGGGCTCAAAAGGGATGGATAACATGGTTTGAATGCAACAACAAAGCAGACAAGCCCATGTGTTCTTGTTGAGACAAAGTTCAAGCCCCTCAGCTGAGAAAAAACTCGAGGAAGGGGGGTTGCATCGAGGTCTTGGAGAAGCGAGGTTACAGCAGAAGTGCATACCCGTTTTGGCGTTCCTGTGTCATGCGAGACATGTTCGAGTGCGAGCAGTACGATGGGATGACCTAGCCAGCGACGATCCAGGGTTACGCTTGCACCTTTGCCTTCTCTGCCGTCTTCAAGGGTCTCTTTTTAGCTTTACACACATCATCATCTGAACCGACACGGACGCACAAGCCCCTGGACTGGAGGGCGTAAGCGGCTAGGACGGATCGATGGCGCCGGTGGGCGGCGGACTTTTAGGGGCGCCAATCTATTTTCTGTATTTTCTGTATTTTCTGTATTTTCCTTATCTTCTCTATTTTACCTATTTCCTATATCTTCTCTATCTTCTACATATCGCTGTTATTAGTGGATTGAGATGTGATGGAAGTAGTCAGTTGTCCCTGTACTATATCTAGTGTAGTGGTTGTAGGTGATGTCGAGGTTTTGTGGCTGTCTTTTGAGTGTAGCTTGGTAGAATAAGGTGTTGAAGAGGTGAAAATGTAAGTGGTGAATGAGTGACGTGTTAGTGAGTGAGTGAGTGAGTAGGTGAGTGAGAAGAGTGCGGTTGTCGGGCAGTGACTTAAGCCCTGCATCTTAGCCAAACTGGATTATTCTCCCGATGCTTGTTTCACCCAAGGTCGCATTATGGCGGATCCCTTCAACCACCCTCCAGCCAATGCCAAGCACGAGGCTGGATGCTAGGCGGATCGGGATTCAGGAAGCCTCACAATAGAGAGCTTGAATCCCGGTCGGAGGGCTGCGCAAACGGCATTCAGCCCTTGTCATACGTACTCGACGCGTGTACTCATGCCACCCTATTTCCTACTCTGGATTGGGCCTTAATTAAACTCCATTGTTTTTGAATTTTCATTATACTACTCTGCATTTTTTCACGATTTTACTGGCAAATCGCACGCATCGATATCCGAAGCCACCGCAAATCGTTAGTGAGCGATCGACGCCAGCGAAAGCCTGGCGCAGCCACCACAAACATGATCCATTCTTGGGCTCTCTTTGTCCTTTCTTTGCCGGCCCTGGGCCTGGTTCGTTCAACCTTCTCGCGACTTCGCGGCCGCGAGAAGAGGGCCGCTGGCAGATTCTGACCAACCACGATATACGCAATTCACTTTTCTGCGTCACTGGGCTGAAGTTGCACAATACCATCTCTTTACTCCATAGATAGACTGGTTTCACATCCTAAGAGCCCCATCGTTCCCCCCCCCATTCCACCCATGCGTTCATAGCTTGGGCGGTTAACTAGTCTCTGCTACATTACCATCTCCAGGCACATGTCGTATTTATACCCAGGTTCCCCTCCCCCATCCATAAGTTGCCCTACCGTGTTGTTTTAGTTTTTCAATTTTCAGTCTTTTTCACGATTCTTTTCTTCGTCTCATATCTCATCTCCAAACTCCTCCGACCACCATGCAACTACAACTATTGACAGGTGTAAACCTGTACATGGCCCTTGGGGCTGTAACCGCTCTTTGGGTTATCATTGTAAGTCGTTTCGAGAGCTAAACGGGAATAAAGTTTCTGATGAATAATTGCAGAAACTCATCACAATATTCCGCAACCCCATTTCAAGAGTACCCGGTCCGTGGTACACTCACTTTACAGCCCTGCCCAATCAAATGTCCATGTTCAAGGGCTTCACTCCTGGACACGCGCATAAACTACATCAAAAATATGGTAAGATGATAGCACGAGAATGGCGTTTCCTCTTCAGAGTAGAATCAGCTTGCTCACACACCGCAGGCCGCATTGTTCGAACGGCGCCCAACGAAATCAGCATCGCCGACATGGACGACATCAGAAAGGTCTACGGCCACAAGGAGACCTTCCTCAAGCACCCGGCCTACCGGGCCCTCGCACCCAGTAAGGTCGACTCCATGTTCAACACGAGCGACGTCGAGCTGCACCGCCGCTACCGCCGCCTCCTCGCCTCGCCCATGTCCGAGTCGTCGCTCAAGACGGCGATCCCGGACGTCCACTCACGCGCCACCGCGGCCGTCTACAAGATGAACGAGGAGCTGCAGTCGCGCGGAGCCATTGACGTCTACAAGTGGTGGTTCTTCTACACGACCGACACGCTCGGCGAGCTGACCTTTGGGTCGTCGTTTAACATGATTGAGAGCGGCAAGGTAAGCTGACCTTGGATGCCTCCCTCGTATACTCTTTACTCATCCATTTCTTCTTTTTTTTTTAGAAGAACCAATACTTTGAAGACATCCTCGCCGTCAACAAATTCGGCGGCATCCGCCTCCTCGTCCCCGGCCTGACCAAGCTCGCCCAGTACATCACCATCCCGGTAGTCGACAACGCCGTCGCCGGCGGCCAGCGCATGCGCGCCTACGCGCAGCAGTCCATCGCGCGCCAAAAAGCCGCCGTGCTCTCCGGCGACGCCAAGGCGCGCACCACCCTCTTCAGCAAGGTCTTCCAGGCGCAGGACGACGACACGCTCTCCGAGGAGGAGGTCACCGTCAACGCCCAGACCTACATCGTCGCCGGCTCCGACACCACCAGCAACACCCTCACCTACCTGACCTGGGCCGTCGCGCGCCGGCCCGACGTCCGCGCCAAGCTGGTCGCCGAGGTGGCCGCGCTGCCGGACGGGTTCGCCGAGGCGGATACCCGCGGCCTGCGGTACCTGGAGATGGTCGTCGCGGAGACGATGCGGCTGCACGCGGCGGCGCCGTGCTCGCTCGCGCGCGTGGTGCCCCCCGGCGGCGTCAGCCTGGCGGGCGGGTATCATGTGGAGGAGGGCACGACGATTGGGTGTCAGGGATACACGCTGCATCGGGATCCCGAGGTGTTTCCGGAGCCGGAGGAGTTTCGGCCGGAGCGGTGGGAGAACCCGACGCGGGCGATGAAGGAGGCGTACATGCCGTTTGGCCGGGGGGCGAGGAGTAAGTCTTTATTCTACACGGTTGACTATGTTGAGAATCCTTTGCTGACATCTTTTGCTCTCTAGCCTGTGTAGGATCGCACTTGGCCATGATTGAGATTCGTCTTGGTGTCTGTCTCTTCTTCCGCCAGTTCCCCAACGCGACCGTGTCTACCAAGGAGGGCATGTCGGACGCGGACATGGAGTCCAAGATTTACTTTCTCAACAGCCCTGCTGGCAAGTGCTGCCTTATTGAAGGATGATGGGGGCTGAATTTGTCTTCCTTTCTTGTCATGTTCGCTGTATGATTGGAGTGGATGTGGAGGGTGGGATGGCGACTTGGTTTTTCTTTTAATGTAATGTGGCCACTGGATTAGGATGGCCGAATACCTGCATTAGGACACGCTCTTCACCTAGAGCCCGTCAATATTCGTTAGTATATGGATCAATTGGTCCTCATGAACAGCCAGAAGCTCGTACCGAAACTACAAGCGATGTATCCTCGGTTTGTTTGGACTTGTTTGGGCGTGTTTGTTGACTGTGTGGAAACAAAGGCGAGCCAAGAAGCTGAGCACCTTGATTGGTGTTTTAAACTGCCATTGTTTCCGAGACTTTGATTCAGCTTGTTGATGAGGAGGCAGAGTTTGGTGGCCGTGATGGGTGGCTGTGCCGGGCTGAGTTGAGTGAGGATGGTGTGGCTGGTGCGCCACCGACGGAAGACAGTTCCGGGGAAGGGCGAAGACTGGCAAACGCTCACTGTTGAGATTATTTTCTTTAATTTTCAAATACTGCATTGAATTATTGCTAAAATTCTAATGTTTTTTTCTTGTTTCCAATTGCCCAGCACGCAGCCTGAATGGCCGCTCATCTCGGCTCGCTACGCATCGGGTGACAACAATGCACCAACCAGAGACACACAGCCGAGCTTGTATCCGTCCATGCAGCCTCAACCACCATCAACACGAGCAGCGCCCTCTTCATTCGCACGCTGCAGCTTCCCATCCTAGCCATCCGTCGTACACAGGACACCATGAACAGCTTTCCCGAACCCGACCGAACCCGGCTCGCTATTCGATTCACCACACTCGACACCGTTGCGCCTTAGCCTGCCTGGCCATGCCATGCCCTCACGTAAGATGAACATCCCAGCACAAGTCCACATTGGGCAGTAAGCACCCAGTTTGTCTCGTGTATGGTTAATAACGGGAACAATCAGGCTGCATGATGTAGCACCAGACCCTCGCCGCGACTCGGTTATTATAAAGGGGACCTGACTCGCCCCCCGTCCGTCCTGAGCCTTTCAACCCACGCTGAGGCTGAAGCTGATCGCCATCCCCTTGGACCCAAGCCTCACAAGCAGAAAACAGAAACAGCCCACGCATGACCAGACATGGTGTCCCTTACCAGCACCGCAATCTTGCTCCTGGCTGCCACCGGCTCCCAGGTTGCTGCCGCTCCTGAATACGGGCCTGAATACGGGCGGCCTGGCAACCCCTCGTGCAGGGCATA
This sequence comes from Cordyceps tenuipes, assembly GCA_025583755.1. NCBI lineage: Eukaryota > Fungi > Ascomycota > Sordariomycetes > Hypocreales > Cordycipitaceae > Cordyceps > Cordyceps tenuipes. Next base: position 119,634 of record JANZYN010000039.1, read on the forward strand.
TCCTGGCACCAGCGACTGGCCGTGGGGTGATGATTGGAACACCCTGAACAAAACCGTCAACGGCCAGCTGCTGCGTCCGACGATCCTACCTGGCGGTGTCTGCCACAAGGGTCAGCCCAACTACGACGAGTCGCAGTGCGCCACCGTCGCCAAGGACTGGGAGACGTCCGAGTTCCATCTCGCAGACCCCATCTCTGTCATGTTCAACGAGTTCACCAACAACACCTGTCTGCCGGACCCCAAGTTTCGTTGTAGTGCCGCTGGCTACCCCGCATACGTGATCGAGGCCACCTCGTCTGCAGACGTCAAGGCAGGTGTGGACTTTGGTAAGTTGCTGGCAAAAAATATTCCGTTAACGTCGGACACTCACTCATGTTGTCTTGTCCCAAAGCCCGCAGCAAGAACGTGCGTCTCAATATCAAGTCCAGTGGTCACGATTTCCTTGGCCGCTCTAATGCCCCCGGAACCCTGTCTCTATGGACGCACCACCTCAGCAACATCGAGTACCATCCAGACCAGTTCAAGTTGGCATCTGGCCGCATCTTTATGGGCAACTCCGTCACCTTTGGCAGCGGGGCAATCATGTGGGACATCTACAAGGCTCTTGACCAGTACGGTCAGACTGTGGTCGGTGGTGGCTCCAAGACGGTCAGCGCTGGTGGTTACATTACAGGTGGCGGCCACTCCATCCTCTCGCCTCGCTATGGCCTCGCTGCAGACCAGGTCATCGAGATTGAAGTTGTCACCGCCGATGGCAAGATCCAAAAGGTCAATCAAGACCAGAACCCTGACCTGTTCTGGGCTCTCCGAGGTGTAAGCTTCTCACAAGCAAATCAACTTCTCCAACCAAAGACTTGTTATTCTAACCTGTCTTCCAGGGTGGTGGTTCTACATTTGGCGTTGTGACGGCCTTCACCGTCAAGACTGTCCCCAGCCCCAAGATGACCGTCGCCCAGTTCCTCGCCTTCACCGTCCCGGGCGCTCCATTCCTAAGCGACCTCATCGGCTACGTCGGCGCGCAGAGCCCGGCCCTGATGGATGGCGGCCTCTCCGGCTACAACCTCGTCAACCGCAATTTCTCCAACCCTGCGCCCGGCTCCGGCCTCCCCGACCGCCTCGCGGGCTTCCAGGGTCGCCTGACCGTCCTTGACGACCCCCATGCCAACGAAACAATTGCCGCTCTCTTCAAACCCCTCAACGAAACTATCAACAAGCGCTGGCCCGGTAAGGCAGGCTTCTTCAGCAGCAATACCGAGTACTCGTCGTTCCTCGATTTCTTTGCCGCAAACGCTGATACCGAGACGGTCGGTGACAACAAGTACCTCATATCCCGTCTGCTCAGCAAGGAGGCCTTTGACGACGAAAAGGCCCTTGGAAAGGCTCTTCTGTCGGGCACCGCCCCGATCGGCTTCTCAACCTTCTTCCTTGTCGGTGGAAAGGGCGTCCACGAGGCCAAGCCAGCGGGTGGCAGCAACGCGGTCAACTCGCACTGGCGCACCGCCTACGTCCACACCAGTACGTCCGACCTGCTCAGAAGCACAGCCCTCCGAGACACTAACCGTTGTCTAGTCACCGCCGCCGAGGCCATCCCCTTTGACAAGGCGGCTACCGACAAGAACCTCAAGGAGCTCGAGGCCGCGTGGGCGCCCATCCGGAAGCTCACGCCGTCGTCCGGCGCCTACCTCAACGAGGTGAGCAGAGATTTGCCGAGAAGTGGACAAGCGAAACAAGTGGCTAATCACAAGCGAGACAGGCTTCCAACTTTGAACCCAACTTCCATGAGAGCTTCTGGGGCACCAACTATCCGCGCCTCGCGCAGATCAAGCGCAAGGTCGACCCGAATGACGTCTTTTGGTGCTCGCCGTGCGTCGGCAACGAACGCTGGCACCAGCTGGAGAGCGGCCAGCTGTGCAGAGTTTAGCTGGCGAGGAGACCAGACCAAGCAGTTGCTGATTGACTTGCAGGTTGTTGTACAGGGAAAGATACACCATGAAGTGTATTGAAAGAAATGAATTGACAGAAATGTATCGAAAGAAATGTACTGAAGGAAATGTAACTTTGCTTCCTTTGATCGTAGACTTGGACATGAACAACGACTTCCACCAACTTCTTCCATCACCCCTTTTCTTGAAAAGGAAACACTGTGCAGATATGTACCTCAAACCGAAATATACAAAAAGAAAAGGAGATTCTAAACTGTACCATCCAGTCAATCCCATCAAAGTATTTACACCGGCGAGGGCGAGTCCCAGCTCGAGGCTCGCGAGGCCTTGCCCATCTTCTCCCCGGCGGCGGCGGCCTCGCGCCACGGCCGGACCGGGTTGCCGCGCCATCTCGTGCTGTCGGGCAGGTGCTCGCCGCGCATGACCAGCGAGAGCGGCGCGACCGTGGTGCCGTTGCCGATCTGCGTGCCCGGCAGCGCGGCGGTCAGCGGGCCGAGCGTCGCGCCGCGGCCGAGGCGCACCTCGTCGAGCCGCATCAGGCGGTCGTGGAAGAGGTGCGTCTGCAGGAGGCTTCCGCGGTTGACCGTGGCGCCGTCGCCGACGACGCACAGGTCCGCCTCGGGCAGCAGGTGGCTCTCGATCCAGGCGCCGCGGCCGACGCGGGCGCCGAGCAGCCGCAGCAGCGCGCCGAGCAGCGGCGTGCCGTAGAGGTAGCGGATCGCCAGCGGCACGCACATGGCCTGCAGGAACGAGTCGGCGAGCTCGTTGCGCCACACGAAGGAGCTCCAGAGCGGGTGCGTGCTGCCGGCGCGCACGTTGGGCGTGAGCAGCCACTTGGCCGCGACGGTGAGCGCGACGGCGGCGAGGCCGCACCCGACCAGGAGGCCGGCGGCGGCGAGCACGCCGATGCCGACGCCGAAGAGGTCGCTGAGCCAGAGCGTGCCGAGGCTGGCCAGGGAGGGGAGGCAGCCGTTGAGGAGGAGCGGCAGGAGGCGGCAGGACTCGATGAGGGCGCGCGCGACGACCAGCCTGATGGGCGGCGCAAAGGTGAGCGCGTTGTCAATGTTGGCGTCGACCTTGCGCGGGAGGGGGATGGGCGGCCGCCCGAGCCAGGAGGAGCCCGCGTGCATCTGCTGCTTCTCGCCGACACGGCCAGGGGCGGAGCCGAGGACGCCGATGAGCGAGTTGTCGGGAACGCTGACGTCCGGGTCGACAATGGCCGAGTTACCGAGGAAGGACCGATGGCCGACGGAGACGGTACCGAGACGCATGCGCCCGCCGGAGAGCTCGTAGGGCGCGACGAGCACGTCGTCGGCGAGGAAGGCGTCGTCGTGGACGGTGAGCAGGGACGGCAGCGGAACCACGGTGGAGGCCTCGACGTTGCGACCAATCTTGGCGCCGAGCAGCCGCAGCCAGTGAGGGGTGAGCAGGCTGGCGAAGAGCGGGAATATGTTGGTGCGCACATCCATCATCAGGTAGTGGACGAGCCAAGCGGAGAAGGCGGCGACGCCGTTCCAGGAGTGCGAGCCGGGACGGATAGCCAGGTTGGCAAGACGCACAATGATGACGACGACGGCGAGGTAGAGCACGAGGCCCACGGCAGTGCCCGGCACTGTCATGGCGATGATGCCGAGGCTGAGCTGCCGGAAGTCGGTGTAGTCCTTGACGAGGATCGGCATCAGGGCCCAAATGGGCGCGAACATGAGCACCGGCAAAAGGTCGAGCAGAAGCGCGGCGAGGGTGTAGGCGATGCTGATGCGGAAGCCACCCGACGTCGGCCGGAACGAGCCGTCGTGGTTGGAGCCTTGGTCCGAAGACGATGCGGACGGCGGTAGCGGCGACTTGACGACGCCCTGGACGGAGATGCCGGGCTCGACAGTGGCGAACGGCTCGACGATGACGTTGGGCATGAGCATGGAGCGAGCGCCGACACGGGCACCCTCGCCGACCGTCACGGTGCCGACGTGCACCACATCTCCGTCGATCCAGTAGCCCGCGCAGTCCACCTCGGGCTCGACAGCTGCTCCATCGCCAAAGGTGGCCAGCCCCGTGACCGGCGCCAGGGTATGGAGCTGAACATCGCGGCCGACGTGGCAGCCCATCAACCGCGCGTAGTACCTTGCCCAGTTCGTCCCCGCGATCGCGCCGAGCCTGCCAAGCCCGACGAAGCGGTCGGCGGCCCAGAGACGCAGATGTGTCAGTCCAGCACGGCGGTACTCGCCGGGGCCGATGCCGAAGGTGAGCGCCCGGACGGTGACGACGGTTGTCAGCAAGCGGCCCGGCATCGTCATCAACAGGGCCCAGAGAACACCTACCACCGCCCACGGCACCTGGTGACGTGTGGCCCAGAACGCGCCGCGGTCCGGGTAGATGGCCTCGAAGATGCGTTTCGAGGTGAACAGCGGCACCATGAGACGAAGCCCCTCCAGCAGGAAGAGCGCGACGAGCACCATGCTTTGCAGAAAGATGACCGAACGCGAGCTCAGGGCGACCTCGCGCTGCACGATGTCGGCGCCGAGCAGCTCGTCAACGCGGCTCGCCATGGCCTCCAGCGTAGGGTTTTCGTAGACGTCGGCGACGGACAGCGTGTGGCAGCGGCGGCGCAGCTGGGACACGAGCTGCGCGGCCGCGAGACTGGTGCCGCCGAGCTCGAAGAAGTTCGCGTCGGGCGAGGCCCCGGAGGCTCCGAGCACGGCACGCCACTGGTTCGACACCCAGGCCATGGTGTTACCGTAATCATTCGTTGCGGAGCCATCTGATGCCGATGACGCAGGAGGCGGCCACGGCAGCGCCTTGCGGTCGACCTTGCCTGACGTGCGAACAGGGATGCTGTCCACCGTGACGAGCATGGGAATCAATGTTGGAGGCAGCATGCGCTTGAGAAAGCTCCTATCCGAGCCCGACGATGATGATTCTTTGCCGCTGTCGTCACGCACCACATACCCAACGAGGACCTGGTTGCCTGTGTCGGTGCGGCGGATGGCGCTTGCGGCACCCTTGACGCCAGGCAGCGTCATCATGGCCGCATCAATCTCGCCGAGCTCGATGCGACGACCGCCCAACTTAATCTGCTCATCATTGCGACCGACAAAAAGGAGACCCTCCTTCTCGGCACGGACCAGGTCGCCGCTGCGGTACGCGCGCTCGCCGCCGAAAGCCGGCGAAGGGCTGAACTTGGCCCGGTCCTTTTCGGCGTCCAGGTAGCGCGCCATGCCAACACCACCGATGACGAGCTCGCCTTCTTCGCCCCAGCGCACCGGGTGGCCTTGGGCGTCGACAACGGCCAGTCGCCAGCCGGCGAGTGGCAGGCCGATGCGCACGACCGGGTCGCCGACCGTTAGTGGGGCGCCGCAGGAGACAACGGTGGCCTCGGTGGGGCCGTAAGTGTTCCACACGGCGCCGACAGCGCCGGCCAGCCGTTGGCCGAGTTCGGGTGAGCACGCCTCACCGCCGAGAATCAGGAGGCGCAGACCGCCAAGTGCCTCTGTCGGCCACAGCGCGGCAAGCGTCGGCACCGTAGACACGACTGAGATTTTTTGCGCCGTGAGGAACGTACCCAGCTCAGCGCCCGCCTTGATCAGGGCACGCGCAGCTGGCACCAGACAGGCGCCGTGCCGCCACGCCAGCCACATCTCTTCGCACGAAGCGTCAAAGGCGACTGACAGACCGGCCAGGACCCGGTCACCGGGCGCCAGGGGTTTGTCGGGGAGGAAGAGGTGCGACTCAGCATCAACAAAGGCGGCGGCGCTGCGGTGGGTGACGGCCACACCCTTGGGCTTGCCCGTCGATCCCGACGTGAAGATGATCCAAGCGTCATTGTCTGGGGAGGGGTATTTCTTCGATGCCATGTTGCCAATTGGCTTTGTGTCTTGGAGTGTAATGGTGTTGTTGTCGGTAATGACGGCGCAGACACCTGCCTCAGAGAAGACGAGATCTGCGCGCTCGTTCGGATCGTCCACGTCGACAGGAACATAGGCTGCGCCGGCTTTCAGTACGGCCAGGATACCAATGTACAAGTCCATGGTTCCAGAGGTGACGCGAATGCCGACTCGATCACCAGGTCCGAGTCCAGCTTTTCGCAGACGACTGGCAAGCATGTCCACGGCCGCAGCGAGCTGAGCATAGGTCAGGCGTTCAGAGCCATTGTCGAGTGCGAGGGATGTTGGGTATCTTGACGAGGAAGCATCAAAGATGTCGACCAGCGTTCTCTCCGCCGCGGCCTCCTCGTATGGGTAGAGGGCATGCTCCGAGGACGACAGCGTAGTGGATGAGGGGGCAGAGGAGAGCGACAGCGTAGAGGCAGTGGATAGAGGAGTCATGGAGCACTGCGGCTCCTTCTTCTCTTCCATCATAGCCGGATAAGCAAAGATGCGTTGGTGAAAGGACGAGAAAAGGCCTTGAACAATGGGAAAAGAATAAGCGGCTAATTTGAACAATAATCAAGATTCAAGCCGCTCACTAGTGAAGGGTGGACGGGGTAGGTATGGGACTTATACCAGGGATCTCTTGATACATTGATGGATAGCTCCCTTTCATCGTCGATCACGACGCTTATATATCCATTGCTGGGTCGCGAAGTGTCTTGAACAGGATATATGCCGCGCCGGTGCCGACGACGGAACAACTTGGTCCATGCCACCACGGCTTCATGTTGTCTTACATACAGTGAGCTTATCCTGCAGTCTGCCTTTCAGTAAATGATTTAATTAATATGACCGGTCCATATAGTTTGGAGCTTTTTAGCGGGCACGCACCCGTGTCGACATCAAGAAACCATACTAGGTCGGTGGCGTGGCGGAAGGGGTCGTTGCCAAGCTCCGGCGGCTCAGATGAGGTGGGTGAGCGGCATCGTGGGCCTGGCCGGCACCGTTTCATTGGTGGCCCCGGCTGGCATGTATGGATGACTAGAGCTTTTGAATCGGCGAGCGGCACAAGAGCTGGTGGTACCTAGTCTCAGGCGTCCATGCGGCGCCACGTTGAGATTGTCCGCCGGATTGGAGGAGGTATCGACGGGTAGAGCAGGTCCAGCGAGCGGATCAGGGACCAAACACTGGCCTGTGTCTGGCCATATTTTTCGCGAAACTGTGGTGAGCCGCCTCAGCCCCCAAGCACAGAGGCTCTGACGGCAGCGCGGGTATGCTGTGCGCCGATATCCGTTCAGCTTGACAGACAAGCTTCTCCCAATGAAGCAAAACTCAAATGCTTCGCTACGAAGAACAGCAACTGAGTGGGGAAGATGAACCAGTCCAACAGGGCAGCGGCTATGTCGGCATTGCGGCCGTGCCCCTTGGCTCGACACATGGAGGTAGTCGGTGTTTCTTTTGTCTCGCCTGGTTTTTGCATTAGATCGGCGGGCGTGTTATTGAGCATAACGGCACTTGATGCCATCGAGTTGACTCCATGCCATGAAAATCGTAACTCTAAATCCTGCCCGCACTGACCCTGCTCTTCTCTCCTGCTTCCTGTCAAGCAAACGATGAGGGTTCAGCTCTGACAAGGTGAGCTTATTTGCGTGAGGTAATGCCGCTTCCGATTTGTGGCGTCGGCATGTGGCGGAATGTGGCGGCACCTAGAAGGGATCTTAGATGTCTCACGATGGAGCCGTTGGACCATCGGCCCAATCACTCACCGCGTGGGGATGAGCTGAGGTCAGTAATATCTTCGAGATTCTTGATACCCCTTTGTTGTTACGATGGCTGATTAGGTTTCTGTTTGCTTTCAGCCCTGGGCCAAAGGCGCGATGCGCCGTTTCACGGCTATCGACCGTCAGCAGCCTTCCGTAAAAGCCACACGCCGTTGTCGTTATCCTGTTACAAATCGTGTGCTGCAGCTGGGTTGCGTCGAATATGAGGGAGGATAGAGTTGCATAAGAACAACGGATGCCAAGACCTCGCTGCGTGCATGGTGCTAAATTTAGCAGTTGATCCTAGGCCTGGTCTTTAAGAGAAATTAATAAACTAATACTTACCGCACGCCACGGAACAAAAGTTCGTCTTTTCTGGCCAGCTGTCAAGTCAAAGGTCAAAGCTGACGGGAAATCAAGACACATCATTGTTCAACAAGTGAAGTTGTCCCTTGCCGCAGAGCTGACGTACATGCAATACCAACCCTGTTACTGGTAAAGGCCCTTGTCTCTTGTCTGGGTCCCATCAGTCACATCGTAGATGCCGTGGGCCACGCTAGAGACGACTAATAACTAGAGAGACGGGCAGGGTTTGCAATTGGCCTCTGCTGTTGCCGCCAGATCCATGTGTCAAAGCAAATTGTCCTGTGGAGTGTGACAATTCGCGGCTTTCGCTCGCTCTCTTGTTTTAACTCTGAACTCTCAACTCTCTTGCGGAAACTTGCGACTGGTTCTCAGGGCCGGTAAAATCCGGCCGAGGAATAACGGTGAGTCGAATCGACAATGCAATGCAGTCAAGTGCCGAGGAATGCACCGTTGAAGGGAAGGGATCGGCGAGGGGTCTCGCATCACAGCACTCGACGGCAAAGCGGCAGGTACCCCAGACACATCCTTCAATTTGCTCATTTTGGGGCCATGATCCATCCATGTCAGCCAACTGGTGCTGAAGATCGCGTCGCGCCTTGATTCCTTTGCTCTCGGTGCAGCCGTTCATAAGCAGGCCGTATCCCACACGAGATCTGGAGGCCGCTGGCCGGTGTTGGCCGTGGCAAAATTTGGTGCATTTGTCAGTTTCCCGCATCATCATCATCGTCATCGTCGAACGAATGACTTCACCCTAGGCTGACGAGATTGCTTTGTCATGACATTCTAGTCAGCCGCCACAGTGCGCCCTGAGAGAAGTTTTTGACGTCTCGGCTTTATTATCAGGAGCACGGAGAGATCTTTTTCCCGTCGCTTATCACGTCATGCCGAGGCGGTGCTTAATGAAACGAGCTCGAGGTTTGGGGAGAGTTCTGGGGTCCTGGGAAGGGGGGCCTTCGCGTAGCCATCGTCAGTTCTCTCGTAAATCCCGTCATCGGCATACTAGTAACGCTCCCTCCGTTTCCACTCCTTTTTCCGTTGTCTTCGGGAATCTCACTCCGTGCGTCCTACCACTTGCCTTGATGGGCTTGGTTCCGTGCCGCTGGGCACTCGTTGTGATTCGTCGTTTGTCGTCATAGCCGTCCCAGCCCGCCATGCTGTCACGAGGAAGTCTGAAATGATGTAGCCCCTGGGCGTTCGGTTGCGACGGCTCCCTGGCGACGACCGGTCACATTGGGGGGAAGAAGCCAAAGCCAAAGGGTATTTGGTGGCGTTTTTGGGCTTGACTTGGTGGTATTGGTACCGCGTTGGTACGAGGAACTCGGGCAGAAACAGCATGGGCCTGGTTAGTGGCGGACTAGTGGCTGTTACGGTGGCTGGTGGATTGATGGGGCATGACTCGATGGGCGATTTTTGTCTCCGTCTCATGTTGGGATGGATTGGGATGAATGAAGATCAAGATGAAGCAAAGACGAAGCTGTGCGTCAAAGGAGTTTTGATTTCATAGAAGGATTGTGCGATGAGGAGGGCTCGTTTAGGCTCAGAGTCGCAGCACTGCCTCAGGTTGTCAGTCACGATGCCTTGCTGCGCCACGAAGGCCTCGTCGCCTAAAGAACTAACCCAGCTATTTTGACCTTCGACCAGCTTCGGAGTCCGTCTTTCCACCTCCATCGCCTGGCAAGGCGAGCGGGCGCGCAGCAATCAACAACGCCTCTTGTTTGCTTCAATTTCCAAATCACACCGCTTGGTTCGCCGTTCATCTACTCCGTTCCAAGCACGGCAACCTGTTGGTTCCTCATCTCGAGTCTATTACCAAATTCTTTTTATGTCGCTGTCGCCTCCCTTCCGTTTGCATCCGGTCTGCATCACGACCCAATCTCACGCTCCTCATCCCGTCGTCTTCTTCTCCGTGATTGTCACTGCAGCTAGCTGAGTATTAGCTGAGCAACCTTGTATTAATTACCCTGCAGCAGCCTCTGCACTACCCGCACCTCGTGTGTCAGCCGTGCCTTACCGGCCAGCTGTCCAAGTCCGTGACGCAACAACTCGACGCCTTCTCACCACATCGTGCAATTTTTTCCAGCCATCATCGCCAAATCCTTACGGTGGCGCCGGCAAGAACCGGACGCGCCCTACCAGGTCGAGAATAGAGCCGTTTTCCAGACTCACTAGGGCGTGTGTCTGAGCCGGTTTGTGTCTCGCGCCAGTGTGTGTGTGCATCTATAACTGCGCAAATAACGTTGACTCCTCCCCCCCGGTCATCATGGTGAGAAATGCTCCATAACCCTATGCAAGCCACGAACAAGACGCATCCACAGACCCGAAAGAAGCTGCCCTCTACAGCAGTAGCTTATAATCTTCCTGTGTTAACCTATTAGTAGGTATTTGCCTCCGTTACATCAACCTCCATCCGCTGGGTCGCGTCCTCGCTCTTCCTAGTCCTTGTCATGACCCAGATCATCGGTGCTGGTGCGGCGGACGCCACCCGTCCAGGCGCTTTCGTCTACCAGGGCCCGGACGATGATCCAGATTTGTCCCTGACCGTTGGTCTGCTCCTCGAATCGTCCTCCTACAATTTCAAGGTCTCGTATGTCGCGCCCAAAGACATCACCGAGGACAGTCTCAAGACTGTCAAGATGATTGCCTTTCCAGGCGGTCCAGGTAGGTTTTCCTCTTGCTGTGTGCGTCTGTCTGTGTGGTTCCCCATCATCATCTCGAAATATTGTCTCCCTGTCATTCTGTACTCGACCTTGTTCCTCATATCCTTGTCTCCTACTCCTCTCCACTGTGCAATCAAAGCACCGACTTCAAAGCCAAGATCCTCGCCGCCAAGATTCGGCGTCCCGCAGATCCCATCGGCACCTGAGAATTACATTTAGTTTCCAGGTATTGCTGAGCTGGCGTGGCACCCAATTCCTTCACCATTTTGCTTGGTTTTTTGGGGTCATGCTAACCGAGTCCCTCTTTGTCTTGGCAGATGTGCAAAGTTCCTGGAAAGAACTCGAGCCTGTTGCAGATCTTATCCGGGACTTCGTTTCTCAGGGAGGCCGCTACATCGGCTTTTGTCTCGGCGCCTACCTGGCAGGTGACTCTCCCGGCCTCGCCCTACTCCCCAAGGGGTCCAAGGTTTCCGCCGAGAGCGACGAGCCCGGTGCGCAGGTCAAGGACGACCGGGACACGGTCATCCAGGTCAACTGGGCGTTCAGCTCTGGGCCTGAAGCCGGCAAGACGGTCATGAACCGCTGGGTTTACTACCAAGAGGGAAATTTGATCAAAGACTTTCCCGAGACCTCGACAAGCCTGGTGATTGGGCGCTACTCCACGACAAATAACGTCGCCGCGACCATCAACAAGTACGGCAACGGCTGGGTCGGCACTACCGGTCCTCACCCCGAAGCGAACCAGACGTGGTGTAAGCTCCCCCATCAATAAGACATGCGCATCATGCCGCTATCCATGCTAATATTACCGGTGAAACAGTCAGTTTGGAGAATCTGCACGCGCCAGATGGCTTGCAGTATGACCTGGGCCACGATCTCATTGAAGCCACGATGAGCGGCGGCCAGAATGTCAAGAATCTGAATCCAGGCAATGGAACCGATGGCACAACTACAACTACGCCGAGTAGCGGTAATGGAAATGGCAACAAGGGAACGTCCGCAAGCCCCCAGCCCACCCAGTCGTCCGGTGGGCGTAGAAGGATGAAGAACCCATTCCGCCTCTTCTTCCGCAAATAAGCGTGCCGAGGGCTCGTCCTCGCGTTGCCTTTCTTTTGTACGGATCATATGATGTGAGGTACTCTGTTTTGATTATTTGCATACCACCAATATACTATACAGCCTAGATCGTCTACATATCTTACAGCACCATTTATTTATGAGCAAATGTATTCTACACTTGACAAATCGGGGGATACACAAGCTGGATTGCCGATCAATAGCTGGAATTACCTGCTAAAGCATTGGATGGCTTCTAGAAAGATGCAACTGTGTGCTGTGCATCGGCACATGCCTTGTCACGTAGTACTCAGTATTGGCATCCTGCGCTGACCTTGCACCGTGCTCCATCTTATACCATAAAAGCAAACACGCATCGCCAAATATATGAAACAGATTGCTTGCATTCCGCGGTAATTTATCTACCTGTCTAAGATCTGAAGCTATTCCCCAGACTACAGTGTGAACTATTTCTACATGTAAAGGCAAGACACTGATGCATGCCTCGGCCAGAAGTCTCGTGATCAGCTCGCCACCATCCCTCCCCTCCCCTCCCTCTCATTCTCTGCCCGCATTTCAACATCCAACATCCATTCTTTTCCAAGCTCATCATCACATTCATCACATCCACCACGTTCAAACAACCCCCAAAGCCAATTCCACTCACCTCTTCTTTCCCTCATCGAATCGTCACAACCATGTCCGCCGCGCCGCCCGCCACCACCCTCCCCCTCCACGGCACCAAAGGTAACAAACCGTTGATCCCCCCCCCCCCAACTCTTTTCAATACACGGGCGCGCCCGCCCGCAGCTAATACTCTCGCCTCGCTCCCCCCCGCGGAATGAAGCAGCGCAGAATCGGGGCCCCGAAGCGGCGGAGCCGACAACGAGGACGACGTCGTGGTCGCCGGACCTGCAGCGTCGACAGAGCTGGAGCCCGCAGGACCGCAAGCACGAGGAGCACATGGCGGCGGTCGATGGCGTCCGGACCGGGCCTGGCTTCAGCGAGCGGCGGGCGTCCTGACTTTGCGAGGACAAATTTTTTTTTAAAAAAAAAGAAAAAAGAAACGGGCATCAAGCCAACATCGATGCCGGCACACCGGATGAAAACAAGAATGGCGATCGATGGACATGCAAAGGGAAAAGGTAAAACATTCTTTGGAAACTTTAATTCGGGGAAACGAGTCAATCACATAATCCAAGTTGATTAATAAAATAATGGCTACAGTTATGGAAATGGAAAATTTTGTCTAGAGAATGCCGACTTGGTTCTGATCTGCAGCCAGGAAACCATGGTACTTGGCGTTAACGCTAGTTTGTGCAACTCATGCACGAAAATAAGAAAGAAAGAGGGAGAGACAAACGCTAGAAATTCATGCCTGTAATGGTGTATTCCCATGCATGCGCCATGTATATAGAAACGACAAGTCAAGTGAAAGGAGGCAAAGATCGCCGCACGCGCCTTATATCAAGCCGGTCGTTGACAGATGCTCTGCCAAGATCCCGACACAGTAGGCGGCACCGGCGGCGCCCGCCGTACCTAGGACCAGCCTCTTGCCGAGAGAGCGCCTCCTCCGCCCGACCGCTCTGGGGTCGTACGGGGGCGCCCCCGGGACACCGCGCCCGACCTTCCGGAATATGAGGACGTCGCCGCGACCCGAGACAATCTCGTAGCCACGTGCCTGCAGGGGCTGAAAGTGCGGGAAGAACTTTGCCGGGTGTGACAGCCGCATGATGGCTTCGGCGGGTGTTTGATGCGATGAAGAAGACGACGAGCCTAAAGACTCCGCGACCGCCGAGCTTGTTTCGGCAACACTGACCGTCCGCGTCTCTGGATCAAATGCCAACACAACGTACTCGGCGACGGTGGCCTCGTCACCGCATCCCCCACTCACTGCCGGCGCCGGCGAGTGTTGTTCTGCATCCGAGTTAGCTTTGGGTCGATAATGCTTTACTGTCGTCGGCCAAGTCGATTTACCGCCAGTTTCGCGTGAGTAGCTTACTTCCAGTCCTTGCGGGATTCTTGAGTAGAGGTCTTGCTGAGCTTGCGTGCCTCCGACTTGGTGGCCAGACATTCTGCTGAGCGAGTCTTGGACGGAGACTTTACCTGTGGGAAAGCTCTCGTCCATGGAGCTGATGCCATCATCGCCATCTTGCTCGAAGCGGCGCTCGTGTTCGGCCTTGGCCGCCTCAAGCTTGGAGAGTCGCTGCTCAGCGACCGCCTCAAGCTGCTCCGCCACTGGTGGTTGTTGGTGCTCCTCGACACCCCACCCGGTGGCATACTCGGACTTGCCATCCTCGAGCTTCTCGGCGCGACGCGCAGCTTCGAGCTCCATGTTCACAAAAGGCTGTGCCCCAGAGACCGGGCCCTTGGGAGCCTCAGCCTCGAATGAGGTCTGATAGCGCTTCTTGGCGTCCTCCAGGTTGACGAAGCGACGCTTAGCGGCTGCCTTGATGGTGCCGCTGGGCACAGGGGTAGCAGAAGCCTGCTGGTCTGCACTGGACTGGTGAGCAGCAGTCTTACGACGGATCTCAAGATCATGCTCATTAAATTCAGGGGAGATGGGATGAGCGGCAATCTCATCCAAAATGGGCTCATCGTATTTGTCGAGATCCTTGTAGTTCTTGGTGGCCTCCTCGGGATGATTTGGGTATTTTCTGTTAACTGCGTCGAAAGTACGAGGATTGTAACTGGACAGATCAGAATATGTCTTGGTAAGCTCTTCCGGATGAACATGTTCCTTGACGTCGGGTTCTTCGAAGCCCGCTCTGGGATAGGCCGAAAGGTCACGGTAACGCTTGGATGCTTCCTCGGGGTGGGCGCGTGCAACTGCAGGGCCAGTATTTGGGAACGCATCGTACTTGGTGAGGTCGCTGTAGCGCTTGGAAGCTTCCTCTGGGTGAATGCGCGGCGAATCGGGACCGGCATTGTCGTACTGAGCATAACGGTCCAGGTCTTCATAATTTTTGGTCAATTCTTCGGGTGTGGGGGGCTGCAGCCCGTCCGGTTCGTTCCAGCGAACGGGACCGTACTGGTTTAGGTCTTTGTATTCTTGGGCGTAGTTGGCGGGTTCAACATCGACCTTGTCCGGACGAGGAGTCCCGCGAGGAGTACCGTCCATCTCGCGAGCCTGCTGAGCTTTGAGGAGGGTATCCTTGCACTTGAAGCCCTCGGCGTACTTGTCCAAGTCGTCGTAGTTCTTCGAGAGCTCTTCTGAAGTCAAGGGGCGGAGGCCATCAGGCTCGCTGTATGTCACGGCACCGTATTTGGGGAGGTCCTTGTAACGCTTCGCTTTTTCCTCGGATGTCATGCCGGGTAGGCCATCAGGTTCATTCCAAGTGACGGGACCGTATTTGTGCAGGTCATCGTAGTCTTTGGTTTGCTCCTCCGCCGTGCGGCGGGGAAGACCATCGGGCTCATTCCATTTGGAGGGCTTGTACTCGTGGAGATCCTTGTGCTGCTCAGCACTCTCAGCCGGTAGGCCATCGGGCTCGTTCCACTCGATGGGCCGGTACTTTTTCAAATCGTTGTAGTGCTTAGACTTCTCCTCGGCAGTGAGCTCCCAGGGCGTATTGGGGTCGTCGAAGCTGGATAACTTGTACGCCTTGAGGTCTTTGTAGCTGGGTGACTGTGATGTGGTAGCCTCAATCACCTTCTCAGCATCGACGGTTTGTGTAGCGTCTTTTGGGGCAAACTCGTGAATGTAGTCGCGGACGCTCTTGAGGGGGAGGCGGAGGTTTTCGATGGATTGGGGCGTATCCTGCTGAGGTCGCAGCAGGTGGTCAACGGCATCGCGTTGGAGGGAGCCGGTCGTCTTGGCGGCGCCGATATGCGAGAAGCCATCGGACCAGGACCTGATATTGGAAGTGTCGGCGTGTCTGGCGCTGGTGCTGGACATGGGGTGGGCATACGCTGGAGTGGGCTGTGTTGTGCAGTTGGCGGCAGCGCGGGCACTCTTCTGATCCCAGGAGAGCCTGCGGCTGATCGTTTCCATGTATGTATAGCGGACGGCACGGTGACGACCGCGGGCATCGTGGTCGGTTTCAACCTGCCATGGACCATAGCGGAAGTGGCGAGTCTGCTGGGCGGCAGATGTGATGGAAGCGCTGGCCAGAGCCAGTCTGGCGCGGGGGGTGGATTGAGCAGCAGCTGAAATCATGGCTGCGCGCGTATAATGTTATGGTAGATATGAGTCCCGCGACTGCTATATGATCTGGAGAGAGAATGGGGTCAGCACGATGGGGGCGATATCGACGACTGGGGAACCTGGGGTGGCGTATTGAAGGCTGGTTACATACCAGCAGTGAGGATTAGGCGGGAGAGCGTGTGAGAAGGCAGGTGTGAATGACATCTACCCAGTGGCACAGCAATCCGGGGAAGAATGAAGCTATCGTGACGTAGATGTTTGGGGAATACTGATGAGAAGAGGAAGGGGTTTGAAGTTGAAGCGGCAGATGAGGGGAAACGGTTAAGACGACGAACGAAGAACGGGTAGAACGTTTGGAGCAGAAGGTGCATGGAGACAGTGGGTGGTACATGAGGGGGTACTTGGCTGGTACCTCGCGATTTGGACCCGGATGCCTGGCATGGGGCTAAAAGTTACAGGCGATGGTTACAGCGGGCACAGGCTAATAAAATTGGCCTAGGAGCCGCCAGTGAATCCACTCAAGACGGCCAAGGCAGCGCTACCGCCTGGTCGGGGTCTCAGTGGGCTCCCCACAGCGCATCACAGCAGGTCCGGGGCTAATATAGTGGGCAGTTCCAGGCGCTCACAGGCCGTTGAATGCCAGGCAGCGAGCCACTAAAAGACCACCTTCAGACGCTTACATAGGTTATAAGGCGATGGACGATGGAGCTTGTTGATATCTGGCTTGCGGATAAAAAAGTCCGAGACCTGCTATCTATCCGGTCCTGTAATCAAAGACATTCATGTTCCCTCCTAGACCAGCATGCCGATAAGTGAGCGGTTTTTTGCTGCGCCTTGCTGCAAGGTTCATAGCACTAGCAAGGGCTACAATGTTTCCGGCCAGTTATCAATACGACCAAGTCGTGGAATGACGCCGGATGTTGCAGTTATCGTGGAGCTCGGATGGCGCTGGATGCTGGGTGAATTCAGTTTGCGAGGTGTGAGTGGCCCACCCAGTTGCGGCGCTGAGGTACTGACTTGCAGTGAGCAATCGCTCAAATTACAGCGGGTGTCAGTGGTTACAGCGAGCCATCACCTGTGACGTACCGACTCCACTGTTAGAGGCCCCTTGGCACCCACTTGTCCTTCTATCGTCGCGCTCGCATTGGCTGAGCTCGTAGTGGTGCAGCGGGGTCCTCCCTGCCGTCTAGCAACCGGAAGTACCGTTAAAGTACCATATCTGAGTCGACAAGAAGCCCACGATGAGATTCAACTGGTGCACGTGATCGAGAATGCACAGTCAGGCCACGCACAAGGAATTGACGATAGCAAAGGTATACATGGCGATGAAGGCGACGGTTAAATGCACAGTTGAAGAGAATGTGAGATATCTTCCTCGACGTTGCCTGAGGTCTGGTCTGGCCACACGCCAAGGTGGCTTGGAACGGTGCCTGGGCGCCTTACCACAAACGTTGTACCTTTTGCGCGCTTCATTGTAGGTTAGCGATTGTCAAATTGCATTGAGAGCCTGCATCGATCGAGGCGGGCATTTCATGCCGCGATCTACTAATCTATTCAATGCCGTGGGCTTCTTGCTATGTTTTCCTTACTCCTCCTCTGTTACAGTGACATCGAGAAGTCTCCTGCGTCGTCTCCACGACCCCATGACGTCAGTGAGCCCAGTGGGCGCGCAAATCGGGGACCCAACTTCGCTTTGACATGCTTCATCCCCGGCCACGACTATGCTTCAATGATCCGTCTCTGAAAAAGAAAACAAACACCAAAAAGTTCAGACCAACACCAAAAGCATGTCCCGTCGTGTTTTCTTTCGACGTCCAACTACCAAGTTGGGCACAGACTCTAGCAAAAAGACAACAGGGCCCAGTCGGGCGCCATTCGCGACGGCAGCCTCACATCAGAACAATAACGCGACAATCTGTATAAATCGGATATAAAGAGTCTCGCATCTTGCAGCATCCTCCACGCCCAGCCGGCTTCCGCATCGGGTATCCCGGTCGCCAAATCGGAAGGCCATCGAGGCTGCTCTCCTTGCTGACTGTTGCTCTTATTATGCATGGCTGGCTGCCCCCCGTCCGGAAGGACCAAGATTGGATGGAATCTGTCCGCGGGGCATAAACCACTAATAGCTGGCAGCTTCTTCAAGTTCCCATTGTGGCTGAAACCTGGTTATTAGACTGGTGCGCAGTAGCAGGAGCGCGGTATAGACTCTTCATCGGTCCTGTTACGGTTTTAGAGGAAGGGGAAGGCAAAAGGGAAACTCGGCGATGCTGCTTGGGCCATCGGGCTTCGGGCCCTTGACAGACTCCTTGCCTGTCAGTCCGCCACAGCCGTTAATCAAGATTGAGGGGAAACTGGTGGGATGCCTCGGCCTCCCAGAGTTGGGCTCCAGCCAGCCACCAACGCATGCCCAATCTCATGCTAATTCCCTACCATCCGTTTTTACTTTTACAATGCTCGAGTGCTCCCTCGGCACCCGCAGTCTTTCCCCACCATTTTGCCCGTTTTTTTATGAACGGATCCCCCAGATTCCGGGGATGCCATGTTCCGCTGTCAAAATGTGGTCTTGTACAGTGTGATGTCAGGTAATTATCACCCTTGACGCACTGTGTGATGCTTGAGACAGGGATGATGTACAAGAAGTATGAATCATGATTTTGAATAGAATTCGATGATTTTTGTACACTTTCATAAGTTCAGCCATGGATTGAAATTAAAGCATACAGTGTTGGCCTCTACATTGACAGACAAGGCTCCAGTCCCAACCCCAGAAAGGGACCTGTCAATGACTGTATCAGTACACAAATGGACGAGCGGGGTAACACCTCTATCATAGGCTAACTATATGCACAGCTCGAAACGTGCGAATAACACCCGATGAAAAGTAAAAAATCGCGCGATGTTTATTAAATACGCGGAAACAAAACTAGCTAGCGTTGCGATGTGATCAACCTGGTGCTGATCTGGGGCCGCAACACGGGATCCTTGATGACCCCGAGAAGGAAACCATGGACAAGGCTACGTCAATGACCCGTGCCGTTTATTTGTCAGATGTAGCCCTTGGAAAATGTTTTTGTCTCTTTTTTCATTTTCATTTCCACTTTCGTCAAATCAATTCCAAAACCAAAGTCATCCCCAATCCCCGCTAACTCAATGCGACGGAAGGGTGTGAGATTTTGGAGAATGCGTTCGTCTCAGCCGCTACCTTAAGACAAAGACATACGGAAAGAAGGAGAACAAAAAAAGGACGACGCTTCCCCGAATCGCGACAAGAGGGAGAGGACAAGGCCAAAAGCCAGCGAAATAAAAGCGCCCTCCGCCTGCGCCTCGCCATGAGCGACGAGGTCAAGAGCATGGGTTCCGCATCTGCGGACACGGCGCTTGACAACGGCTCTCGCGGCGGCCATGGACATGGTTCGCCTTCCATCGATCATGGCAGCAGCAGCACCGTGGGAAGCACATCCGGTGACCGCGGCGCCATCGTCTTGCGTCGCAAGAAGCCCATTGCTGGCTGGCGACTCGCCGTGATATTCGCATGGTACCGGCACCAGCGCCTCCCCGCTCTCACCTGTTCTATTCGTCGCTGACTTCTCTCTGCAGTATCGGCATGGGCCTGTTCCTCTCGCTACTTGACGCCACCGTCGTCGCCACCATGCTCGTCGACATCTCGGCCGAGTTTCAAGATTTTCGAACCTCTTCCTGGGTCGTCCTCGCCTATACTCTCACCGAAGTCGGTCAGTCCCCCTCTCCTCTCCATTCCTCCCTTCTCCTAGACAATTCCCCGCGTTGTTGCGATAACTCACACGTCCCTCCTCAGGTTTTGCTGTCGCCATGGCACGGCTCTCCGATGCGCTCGGCCGCAAGACGGTCGCCTGCGCCTCCTTCGCCATCTTCCTCGCCGCGTCCATGGGATGCGCCGCCGCCGCCAACCTCGACCAACTCATCGGCTTCCGCGCCGCGCAGGGCGTCGGCGGCGCCGGGCTGTACGCCATAGCCATGATCACTTACCCGGAGCTGAGCCCGCCTTCACGTGTCGTCCTTGTCACCTCCACCCTCGGCGCCATCGTCGCCATGGCCGGCGTCTGCGGGCCCGTCATCGGCGGTCTGCTGACGACCTACGTCGGCTGGCGCTACGTCTTCTGGATCAAGTACGTCTGCACTCCACCCCCGTCATCCAAAAAATAAAAAGAAAATTGCTGACAGCAATGATAAAAGTGCGCCTTGCGCGTTCGTCCCTGGCGTGCTGCTTCTCATTCTCTGGCCCAAGGACTACCAGCTCTTCGTCAAGATTAGCATGCGTCGCCTCGACTACCTCGGCGCTGTCCTCATCCTCAGCGCCACTGTCCTGCCCGTCTTCATTATTAACCAGGCCGCGATTCAAGACTATGCTTGGCGCAGCGCCACCACCATCAGCGTGCTCATCATCGGCGGCCTGTGCTGGGTCGGCCTCGTCGTCTGGCAGCGTCAGCTCGCGCGCGACGTCCGCCTCCGCCACATCCGGCCTCAGCTGCCCTTCCACATCCTCACCAGCCGCGTTATGCTCGCCGCCATCTTGTATGTTCCCTCCATCCCACTCTTGCGGGAGAACCCGAAACAACGAAAGTCTAACCTGCGAATCCGTCGATGAAGTGACACGTTCCTCTCCGGGTTCGTCCTCCTCCTAGCCATCATCAACATCCCCCTTCGTTCTCAAATTGTCAACCTGTACGGGCCTGTAAAAGCCGGTGCCCTGCTCCTCCCCATGATGGGAGGCGGCGCGGTCGGCTGTGCTCTCGGCGGTGCCCTCTCACTCCGCCGTAACAACACCTTCCCCGTATTGGTGGCCGCCAGCGCCATCCTCGCCATCTCCTGCGGCGTCCTCTCTGGCCTTCCCGATGAACCCGAGCCGCCCGCGTGGCAATGGGGCCTCGAAGCGGTCCTTGGAGTCGGCCTCGGTCTCAAAATCTCCAGCACCACCTTCCTTGCCGTTTTGCAGTCTGACTTTGAAGATCACGGTACGTTGTCCCCGCGAGACTCCCTCCCACGAAGACGCCCGCTACACCTGCTGACTGATGCGCCCGCGTGTAGCCATCTCGCAGGGTATTATTGCGCAGATGCGCGTATTTGGCGGCAGCCTCGGTGTCGCCATCAGCATCATCGTGCTCATCACCAAGATCCAGAGCGGGCTGCAGGACAGCCTCACGCCCGACCAGCTCGCCAGCTTCTACCGCTCTCCGCTCATTCTCCTCCAGTTCGGGCCCAAGCAGCAACTCGTCGCCCGTCGGGCCTTCATCGACGCGTTTCGCGTCGACATGTATATCTGCGTTGGCGCATCTGTGGCATCGCTGCTCGTCGCCCTCTTCACATATCAACGCCACCCGCCGTCAGTCCAGTCCAAGCTGCAGGATCTGGAGAAGGAGCTGGCGAGGAGCGCAGCGCTGATGCAGGTTTCAGAAACAACGGAAGCATGAACCCACCATGAAACAGTAAAAATGTATATGCAAACGCACAGAACATGACTAATGATGCACGTGTACGTAGAAAAGAAATACAAATACATACACACTGAAAATATGATATCCCAGCGGTTTTCAAAATAAAGTAATGCAATTCGCTATGTCTCCATCCAATGGTATTGCCGGTTCTGATACACGTTGTCGCGCATGACACTGGCTGTCTCTGCCTTGTCTCTCATTAATGCCGTCTCCCCCTACTGTGTGCCTCTGTGCTGTTGATCGGTGCCGAATTTTCGAGTGTGTGTTGGTCGTGTAGTCTCAGTCCATCGGTGTCTTGAAGAATGTCGTTGCCACCTTCAGATGTATTTCGACAGTCTTGCTGTTGGCTGTGCCGTGAACTCTCCGAGCTGGGACGTTCCTTGTATTGAGGCACCGCCATACCAGCGACAGTAGCTTTGTCTTGCTCGCGCGCTTTGACGTAGACGGGCAGCGGCTCGTCATCTGTAGGCGATCGTGATCTTTGGTATTCACCAATATGTCGCAGTCGTTGCTCTTGGAGCTGGTGCTCTTCGCGTTGAAACGCCTCTCGCTCTTTCCGCCGGGATCGAACACAGAACCAGAGCGCGATGGCAGAAATTCCGGCGAATGCGGCGGCTATGCAACCAACCACGATAGCAATTATCTGTCCCAAGCCTTTATTTAGCGCATCGGGGTTGGTTTGCTTTCTAGTCAGGCTAGGGTCGATTTCCGTGCCTGGTTCCCAGGTCTTGACTGGGAACTGCACGGACACGACAGGCGGTGACGGCGAAAGTTCCGAGGCATCCTTCTTTTCCCACTCAATAAACCAGGGTTGGTAAAACATTGTTACTACTGAGGGTCCTGGTGCGGAGCCGGTAGCATTTCTGGCTGCAAGTGAGGCTGGCTTGGCTGTCTCGGATGCGGAGGCAGGATGGGCGGTTGAGGGGCCTGTAGTTGTCGCGGACGAAGGCGTAGTTTGCGGAGTCAACGTGATGGTCTTCATGCAGTTGCCCCCAGATATTCCCATTATATCCCTATCGTAAAACATGGAATACGAGAAGCCGCTGCGGAGATTTGTATTAGCAGATGCCAGGAGGACGAAGCAAGTTCTCATTCCCTACCTCGGGCAGCAGTAGGCTGTTGTGCGAATAGTTTCTGTATTGGGCTGGTTGTTGAACAGATCGGAAAGTTGGTTGTAATTGTAGCCGCTGGGACAGACGGCTTTGCTGTAGCTAAACAAGTAACTGCTGTTGATGTTGTTCCAACCAGACGGCTGGCAGGCGGAGTACTGGGCATTGGTGACGGGCACGAGAATTTGCGGATAAGTGGTGTTTCCCTCGCTATCGCCAAGTGTGTACGAGACGGTGGCCGCAGTCCAGTTCAGAACCGGGGTGCATTGCGATGGCGGCACGAACTGCGTCGTGAGCTGGGGGAGGACGAGAACGGTTAAATTGGCTGTGGCGTTGGCGGCCGTTGTGGTGTTGATGCCATTTAGAAACGGCGGAGTGGACAGGGCCGTTGGCGTTGCAACAATCGAAGTCGACATTACCGCGGCTGGTCGATCAGTCGCGAGGAGGGCGTGTAAGGACCATGGAGGATGGTTGAAGAGATGGTGAGGACGAAGAAACCAGAGAGGAAAGAAAGATGCGAAGGGTGATGGATGGATGGGCGCGGGGGATCGAGCGAGCGGCGGCAGACAGGGCTTTCGTCTGGTATTCTGGAGAGCAGCACAGCAATCCAGCGGATATGGGGGCCGCCTCGCCTCCACAACCCTGCAACAAGACGGCGGGCTTTTTAGTGCAGTGCAGGGTCTCACTAGGGCGTTCCTAGCAGGGGCGGGCCAGCGAGACAAGGGGGTAATAAAATAATAAACGGCCTTCGGCTTCGGCTTGGAGGTTCCGTCCTATCCTTGAAGGGCAGAGCAGATGAGGAGGCTTGTCGCGAGGGGTTGGTTCAATGCTACATATGTGGCAGCAATGATGGATGATGTGCTTTGCAGGCAGCCTGCAGCTCCGGTGCAGACAAACAGCGTCCCTGAGAGGGAGCAATGATTGATCACCAAGGCAGAGAATTGCTCGCTTTCAGGATAGATATTGGTGGCCGATCTAAATTTGGCAGCAGCACAGCCTGGCCGCCGTCCCGCAGCAAACTCTCGATGGCTGCCGATTGATGAAGTGATACGAGGAGCCGCGTGTGCGCGTGGAGCATTCTCCCTCGGGTCGGGTCCGCTCAGGCGACGGAAGATGCCGGCGCATGCGAGGATAATCTTGACAACATTCTGGATGGAGAGTATTAAGCTAGCTTCTTATTAGTAAAGCTTGTTTGATGTGTGGAATACCGGCTCCTTCATCGCCGCCAAGTTCTTTGGCGTCTTTCTAGAGGGATAGTGAGTGGTTCGATCGTACCGGGTTCCGTTGGGCGCTGCCAAATCACGATCATGCCATGTCGGTGACCGTTTAATATGAACGCCATGATGGCAATTTTTTGGATGCTTTGGGTGCGTCGTAATGCTTTTTCGTGTTCAATGAAAGCGTTGATGATGGATTGATGGATCATGTCCGTTTGCAAGGAGTGGCAGTGCACCAGTGCAAGTTGCAAGTTGCAACTATAATAATTATATAAGCGGGACCGCACGTTGCGATGTCGCGAAAGAGGAAGAAAAAACTCGGTGCAATTGCCAGTTGGTTCGCATGGGCTTCAAAGTCATCAATGGGTACCCACTGTGTGCATAACTATCTTGCGTGCATTTTTTCGAGCTCACGACTGATGGGATGTAGATGGCTAGATAGAAAATGGGATCTTAAAGAGGTGAGATTTGACCCAGCACAGCAAAATTCAGAGGAGACAGGGATATAAATTTCGCGAGATTTTTTTCTTGTTCATATGTATATATGTATATAATGGAGAGATCCTAGTCGGGTGTACATTAATAAAGCACCCTGCGCAACGGTGGTGCTCAACAGCGCCACTCGTTTTCCTTCTTCGTTGGGACGAAAAATCCCAGTGTTTTTCTAGGAAATGAAGAAATATCCAAATTCATCTGTTCTATTTACATACACACAGGAAGGCGAAAAACCTCACCATCAATATACAGTCAGCCGCGCCATCGGTATGACTCCATCCACACCCGGGCCCACTCTTAACAATTCTTCTTCATGCTACTGCTACTGACAACGCCAACACCTCAACCTGCCTGCCTGCGCCAGACATCGCTGAGCCGCATCACAAAACCCTCTTAATGGCACGCCAGCTTCAGCTGCCGCCCGCATCCGACGCCTCTTGATCCTCGCGACACTGCACCAGACACCACGCGTGAGGCCAGCCTACACCATGAAGCGTGGTCAAGGACGATCTGCTGGCGGCAGCCGCCCAGCCCCAGGTGCCGGCTTTGCGGGCTTCGGTGGGCAGGGCTCTGGCAGCTCCCTCTCTTATCTCGCCGAACCGCCCTCCTTTGCTGCCATCGCGGACCCTAATATCGTTGTATCTCTCAAGAACGTGCTGAAGAGGGACAGCACAACAAAGACCAAGGCGCTCGATGACCTGCTGGCCTATGTCCAGGCCCAGCCCCACGACAAGGATGGCGGGGTAGAAGACGCAATTCTTGACATCTGGGTAAGACAAGTAGCCAATGCCGTCTACACGCAGACGGCCACCTACGCATTCAATCGTGACATAAATACCTAACCGTTGCTAGACACAATTGTACCCGCGTGCATCCATTGATAATGCCCGTCGCGTCAGGGAGCTGTCCCACCACCTACAGCTCGAGCTGATGAAGTCGGCCCGTAAACGTATGGAACGACATATCCCCAAGATCGTCGGTCCATGGCTTGCTGGCCTCTACGATCGCGATCGCGCCGTATCTCGGGCTGCCAGTGACGGTCTCGCCTCTTTCCTCACCAGTCCCGAAAAGGCAGATGCCTTTTGGAAGAAGTGTCAGCCTCAAATCCTGACCTTTGCGCTCGAGGCTATTCAGGAAACCCAGGACAGCTTGAGTGATGAGCGATCCACCACTACAGAAGATGCCGAGGCCAAGTACTTTCGCGTCATCAACGCGAGCCTGTCGCTCATCTTGAGGCTCCTTCAGCGGATGGCGGATTCTGACATGGCCCGCTGCCGAGACAGCTATGACGAGTACTTTGCTAGCGATTCTGTCTGGAAGAGCATCACACTCGCCGACCCATCAGTGCGAAGAAGTATTTGCCAACTTGTCGTCCTGTGTCTCAATCGCAAGCTCCCCTATGCAGACTCCGTCGAGTGCAGGCAGGCCATGGTAACAGGTGGACTCAAGACTACACAGACCGGGTCTGCTGATGACTATCTCATCGCTCTCGTGAAACTTACGGAAAGCCATCCAGACATCTGGGAAACTTCTGCTAAAAGCAAAAAATCCCCTACGGCGCGACTGCATGCCTTCATCGCCAAGGGCTCGCAAGTCAGCCGAGCAAGCTACTGGGAATCCCTAGATGCCCTTCTATCCCTATTGCCGCGCAGTACCGTCACCGTGGAATCAGAATCAGAAGTATTGAAATCGCTCCGCTCTGGTATTGAAAATCGAGAGGAGCCTCGTGCCAACGCGCAGCTTGGTTGGAAATGTTACTCCAATGCTGCTCAACGAGCGCTTAAATCATTAAACGAGGATGATGCACGTGAATTGGCCAAAGCACACACCTTCCCTCTCTTCGACAATTTCCTATTCCCTCCCGCCGGCCGCGCTTTATCTATTGACCTTGCTACTTTGGGCTACATCTACCGCGCCTTGGTAGACTCATCTCCTGCTGTCGCCTCCACCATGGAAGAAGAGCTCACCAGACTCAGCGCTGCCTTTTGCACGCATCTCTCAGGCTCCCTTCCCAGTGTTTCAAAAGAGTACCAGAATTCACAGGAAAAGGTTGGAGAGGAGGGCCGTCGTTGGTTTCGGCTTGTCAAAGAATTACACCAGGTTTCCAAGACAGACGACATGTCAGAGTTGGCAGACCAGCCTTCTCTTACCATAATTTCTCAATGCATGTCTTTACTTGAAAGCCGGAACATGAAACCATTTGGTGCTGCAAAGACCTTGGAACAAGCGCTTCGCTCTGTACCCTATCTATTCTCAGGCGATGCTGGCGTCCGCGTTTCCAACTTCCTGCTTGCCGCAGCGGAAGACTACATGGAAAAGTTGATCGAGTCTTCTTCGGCCCCGATACTTTTGACCTGCTTGGATTTGTCTTCATCCATCGAAAGACTGAATACTTTATACAAGTCCACTTGGAGAGCCTGGGTGTCAGAGACGCTGTCACTCCCAGCAAGCGAGAAAGCCAATGAGGTCTTAGCTGGCTTGATCTGCCAGAAATCTGCCTCGGAACTTGCGCTGTCTCATTCATCTGTACAAGCCCGCATCTTAGAGCAGGCCACCGCGGCCACAGACGGTCGCGGCGGCAGCAGAAGTCTCCTGGCGGCGGCCGTGAACTCTGGCACCCTTTCTCAGGATAATCTGCTGACCCTCGCCCGAAATGCTGTTTCTATGTTGCAACAAAAGCCCTCTAACGAGCCCCTCGACATCTTGGCTATTATTGCTAGTGGAAATGCGAAGATACTATCCGAAGACGACGACCTCCACACTTCACTCGTTGCTGTCTTGCTTGGTTTGTCAGAGCTCGACGGAAACGTCTCTGTCTCTGCCAAAGCGGCCAAAGTTCGGGCTCTCATGGATCAGCATACTGACGGCAAGTTGCCCACAGTAAGCATTATCCTATCTAATCTTGAGCGTGCAACGCCCCAATCCCTTGAGTAAGTAACTGTCCTAGAAAACAGTGAAAGACCTTCATCTAACGGGGTTACAGTATTGAGACTCTGGTTAAGCAAGCGAAAGAAGCTAGCTCTGCCGATGTATCCCTGGAAGATTTGCTTCCAAGCACCAATATTTGGATGGAGCAGTTGAAGCCCTTCTTTCAAGCACACATCAACCCGATCCTCTCCATAACTAGCCCCATCGGAGGAGCTACCATCTTGTCTAACTCACCGTCTGATGTTCCCAAGAACACCATTCGTGTCCCCCGTGATCGAAGAGGGCGCTCTATTCCTGCAAGAATGGCGATTTACTTGTCACTGTTAGCCACCGATGGGATTGATCTCTCTCAACTCCCCTCGCAGTTTTTGGTTGAGCTGCTGTATCTCCAGTGCATTACCGTGCAGCTTATCACAGATCAAATCACGCTTAGAGATACGCATGGACTCTTTGCTGATCTTGAGACTGAAGAAAGCATGCGAGAAGCAGACACCATCATCACCTCTCTACGTTCACTTATGAACAAGTACACCGCGGAGAAGGAATGGTGGGCAAATCGCAAGAAAAGCTCGGAAACAGAAATCATTCGCGAGCTATCAGGCCTTCTAATTCAGCAGTCAAGGTCCCTCTCGGCCTCTGCTGTTTACAGTGCCCGGGCGCTCAGCGAGCTTTTTCAGGCAACCGCAGAGGCGCAAGGCTGGTCTTCCTCCCTAGAGGAACACTTTATCGAAACGGAATTTGCCGAATCAACCCCCCACAGCGTTCTTGTCCGCGCTGCCCTTCTTGCGGGGTTTGGCGAGCCGCTGCAGGCATCGAGGCAAATCAGCCCTTTTTGCAACCAGCTTATTAGTGAAGTGGCCAGCGCGGCTGCTGATGGCAAAAACACAAAATCAACATTGTCACTTCTCACGCTATGCTCCCGCCTATACGAAGTTGGAGGGCTACCTGTCCAGAACACCCGTATCGTATTCGCTGTACGTCAAATTACGAGCTGGTTCGAAGAGCCAGAGCTTATAGACGCAGAGACCTCGACTGAGATTTGTCGTGCTCTCAGCAGTCTACTGCCGTGCATGAAGGGCGTGTACGGCTCATACTGGGAGAAGACGCTTACATTCTGCCTTGACACGTGGCGTAACGAGTGTGGATATACAGTCGATGATATGTTGCCACTGGTGCACGCTTCACTCAAACTGGTGCGAGTTATTGAAACCATCTCCGACCCGAACGACGACCTAGAAGATGCATTCAAGGAGTTCACCAGCCACAGGCCATCAGCATTGATAGAGGCCATGAGGCTCCTCCGCGACACAAATTCCCCTGCGGCAGAGATCGTAACGGCTGTCCTATCGAGAGAGGTTGATAAGATATCAGTGCGGCAAACCCCCGACCTGGACGATATATACACTTTAATGGCTTCAGAATCGCGAGATGTTCAAACGGCCGCTTTTGGCCTGCTGCACCGGGCGATTCCCTCGCAGCAGGAACAGGCATCCGTGGACATTCTTTTGGATAAGACAGACGCCCGACTGCCAGATGAGCTTCTTTCACTGCTACTAGACGCCCCAACGCTGGAAGGCTACTCGGACGAGAGCCTTGCCCAGTTCCCGCTAGCTATTCGATGCTACCTGCTGTCCTGGAAGCTTGTCTTTGACGCCTTCTCCGGGGCATCTTTCAAGGTTCGAGCCGACTTTACCGAGAATTTGAAGACGGATAATTCTATCAGCCCTCTGCTGGACTTTACGTTTGATGTGCTCGGCCACTCGGCTGCACATGCCTTGAACCTAGATAAGGAAGGTCTGTTGCCGGAGCAGATCTACGACTATGATGTCAAGGTGGCGGATGCGGACACAGAGGAAAGGAGCATGCAGTGGCTTTTGGTTCATATCTACTACTTGGTGCTCAAGTACAGCCCGGGGCTATTCCGCACCTGGTACCTTGACTGCCGCTCCAAGCAGACGCGCATTGCCGTCGAGGCTTGGACGACCAAGTACTACTCGCCACTCATTATCGGCGACAACTTTGACGACGTGCAGAAGTGGGCAGATGCGCAGGAGCCGCCCTCAGCGGACGAACAAGAACTGCAGGTCCGAGTTTCCAAGCCCGCGCGGGAGGTGACGGCTGGCTACGAGGTGGATGAGGCTCTGGCCTCGATTGTCATCAAGGTGCCGGCCAGCTACCCAATCGAGGGCGTGACGGTGGCCAGCTTGAACCGTGTGGCCGTGACGGACCGAAAATGGCAGAGCTGGATCATGACGACGCAGGGTGTCATCACCTTCTCCAATGGTAGCATCATCGACGGCCTGCAGGTTTTCAAGCGCAACATTGTCGGGGCGCTCCGGGGTCAGTCCGAGTGCGCCATCTGCTACAGCATTATCTCGACGGACAAGCGCATGCCGGACAAGCGCTGCACGACGTGCAAGAACCTCTTTCACAGGACATGTCTGTACAAGTGGTTCCAGACCAGCAACCAAAACACGTGTCCGCTGTGTAGAAATCCTATCGACTACTTGGGCGCAGACTCGCAGAAGAGAAGGCAGTGAATTGGGTTTGGGTATTGTGATAGATAAAAGTACTCGGGCAACATAATTTATTGCAAAATATCATAGAATGCATTTGTATTGCAAAAGCTACCATTTGTTAGATAATCGTCTTGTGACCAGTGAACGGGCTTGTGAGCCACATACCTCTTGAGCTGTTGCGCGGTTGCTGTACCGGACCGCGGCCGCAATGACATCCCGCCAGTCCTCATCCACGGCCGGCAGTATCTCCCGCCACGACCTCTGCGGGAACACGGTCCACAGCTCAAACGGCGAGACCTGGAAGCCGTCGGCCTCGGGCCAGGTCTCGCGCGTGGGCGTGCCCATGGTCCTGAAGATGCTCAGGATGAGCCCGAGCTGGCTGCCGTCCTCGTGCGCCGGGCGGGACGCAAACGGCGGCCGGGGCGGCACGGCCACGCACTCTGCCAGCATGACGCCGAGCGCCCAGACGTCCACCTCGGGGCCGTACGCCCTGTGCACGAAGAGCAGCTCGGGCGCGCGGTACGGGCCGGTGCCGACATCCAAAATCTTGGCCGCCGGCGGCTCCGCAGCCGCCGACAGCTCAGGGTGCCACGCGGTGCCAAAGTCGGACAGGTACGCGGGGCCGTGCGGGCCGTCGAGCAGGACGGCGGACGGCTTGAGGTCGCGGTGCACGATGCCGCGCTCGTGGAGGTGTGCGAGCCCGCGCAGCACGTCGCGGAAGATGGGCCGGAGCTGCTGCTGCGCGGCGGGCGCCAGCGGGACGGCGGCGGTGGCACCGAGCAGCAACAGCGCCTCGAGGGTCAGCGGCTTGTGCGGGAAGACGAGGACTTGCTGCTGGGACTGGTCGCGGAAGGCGTCGAGCAGCGGGATGGTGCAGGGCGAGGAGGAGGCGGCGAGGAGGCGCAGGAGGCGGATCTCGCGCTGGGGGTCGTGGGGCGGCAGCGGGTGGTGCGTGGTGATGACCTTGAGGGCGGCGGCGCCGTCGGCGGAGCGGTAGACGGTGGAGGTGACGCCGTCGGCGATGGGGGTGCAGTTTGCGTAGGGGCCGATGCGCGTGTCGCCAGTCGATTGTGAAGCGGCGGCGGCGGCGTCTGTGGAAGCGGCTTGGGCGCTTGTGGCT
Source organism: Cordyceps tenuipes (assembly GCA_025583755.1). Lineage (NCBI taxonomy): Eukaryota > Fungi > Ascomycota > Sordariomycetes > Hypocreales > Cordycipitaceae > Cordyceps > Cordyceps tenuipes. The sequence continues at coordinate 150,285 of JANZYN010000039.1, forward strand.
GAGCTGCACGCGGCTGTGTAGTCTTCCTGTGGCAGATGGGATGATGAGTACCTAGGGATTCTTGATGCAATGGAGGGGGGGCTCTGTTACCAAGGACGCTGACTCTGTCCATGCGGCCTGCTCAATGGCCATGGCGGTGCTGATGGAGCCATCAGGCAGTGCTTGTTGGCTGAAGGCGGGGGGTTGGTTGTTGGTCGAGCTGCGTGTGGTATGTAGCACGGTAGATTGGAACGGGCTTACATGGATCTCACGGTGTCATGGCGATCAGTAAGTGAGACGGCGGAATGCCAATCGTCTTGGCTGGCGGCCATGATTGAGTGTGATGCAGGTGTGACAATCTGGTGATGCAGTTCCCACCAAGAGCAGGCAGTGGAGAAGGGAGACGATGAGGAAGAATGCCAAGAGGATTGGAGGACTACGAATGGAAATAACGATAGCTAATTTGCACAGAATTGAATGCTCTGGGGTGCATTGGGACAATTTGTGTGTATTATTTTGCAAGATGTATTTTTTCCAGCTTTGTTTGGGGACTGGAGCTTTGTTACTGGTGCGCTGAGTTGGCAGGCAGGGCGCTGTCACGACGCGAAAAGGCCACTGTAGTCCACTGTGGCCGCTGTGGCTTTACAGCGACAGCGACAGACAGAGTCCACTGTGGCTCGCTGTGGCTTTGCAGCAACAGCGGTGTCAGTCCAGCGACAGCGACAGCACAGTGCTTGCCCCATAATTACTAGCCTCATCCCAAAGAGCTCCCTTCCTCTCCCTTCCTCCCCAGACTGACTAACTGACTAACTGACTACTAGGTAACTGACGACTGACTAACTGCTAACTGACTGACTTCGTCATGACCCAAGACAAAACCCTCCAACAAACTAGTAGCAACCCGGCCAGAAACCCCGTCCTCTCTTTGCGTTTTCCGTGGGCATCGCCACCCTCCCACAACCGCGTCTCCTTTTCCTCGCTCTTACCACCGTCCTCGACCCGTCTCCCTCCTCTGTAGTGCTACCGAGTATCTGTATTCCCGCCGCCGCCGAGCGCTGCAGCCAACGCAATCCCTCCCCCCGCCATGGATGACCTCGCCAGGGCCGAGTACCCGGCCATGCTGGTGCGTCTGCTGGCTTTCCTCCCGCCTGCCATTCCCTGAGACCATGGCCTTTTAGACGCCGCGCCGTCGTTTTTTTTTTTTTTTTTTTTTAGCTTGTGTAACTGACTGGTCTTTTAGCCGCATCTTCAGCCGAATCAGGCCGCGCAGCTCCTCAACGACCGGGTCAAGCGCATCGGCAAGATCAACAACGAAATCGCCGACTGGCTTCAGGTACGACATTACCAATGCAGGTCCAATGGCTTTGATGCCTCTTCCCCCCCGGGATTGCAACTTAATCTCGTCTCTCTGGTTGCTATGCTGACTGGCTCGCCCATCTAGGAACGCCGTCGCATCGAGGATCAATATGTCGCAGGCCTGCGCAAACTCGCACAGTTTAGAGTCCCCAATGCGCAGTCAGAGCTTGGGTATGACACCATAGCGCTCATTTTTCAGCTGTTTTCGAATTCACACTACTTCCATACTAATTCAACCGGTGCAGTGTCTTTCAAACGCCATGGGCTCGCGTCATCGGCTCCGTCGAGCGCATCGCTGCATCTCACCACCAGTTCGCAGACGGCATCGAGCGGGATGTTGAACTGCCCCTCCGCGCCTTCCCGCAGCGAAACGACGTACAGAACATTCAAACAATCTCCTCCAACCTGACCAATCTCGGCAAGGACCTCGAAGACGCCCGCGACAAGGCCGACAAGCTCAATAAGAAGGGTGGCAAGGCGAGCGCCCAGAAAATCGATGCCGCTTCTATGAGACTCGAATCGGCACAGCAAGAGTGGGATTCTCAGGCTCCCTTCGTCTTCGAGACACTCCAGGCTCTCGACGAGTCGCGTGTCAATCAGCTAAGAGACGCTCTCACCCAATACCAAACCCACGAATCCGACCAGGCGCAACGGACACAGACCATCTCTGGAGAAACACTGGCCGTCACCATCGAGATTGAGACAGAGTCAGAAATTCGGGGCTTCGTTCAAGGGACTATTGGCGACCGACCGCTGGCTCCCACTAGAAGCTCGACGCGACGCTCCTCCGTTGGAGTTGGTGCGAATAATGCTTCCCAAGCTCCGGCCACGCCGACAGCTACCAGCCGCGAAAACACCATGAACAATAACATTACCCCTACGCCGTCAGCACCACACTCAGTGCCCGAAGAGGACTCCTTTGATCAATCTCCAGCGCCTCAAAAAGGTACCTGACACTGCCCGCTTAATATCGATCATGCTATACCCAAGGGGGCCCCACAGCTAATGTCACTTATTAGGCTTCAATCTACGACGACTCGGGACGATCCTCGGTGGACGACGTCGCCAAAGTGTCCACGGCGGTTTTGGACAGCTTGGGTCTCAGAAGGGAGGCGTGACAAACTTTGGACGTCTGGGCAGCAGTGGCCGTGGCATCTCTCCTCGGGCATCTGCGAGTAACCTCAACGAATCCACCAGACTGTCTTCGCTTGCTGAAGATGGACCAGCAGCCTCACCCATTCGTCCCAAGACCGGTGGCGACAGACCCAACGGCCTCACCAACATCGGCGCCGACACTGCGCCGCTGCCAATTTCGACGAGCACGAACGGACCCCCAGCCGGCAACTTCGAGTCCACACAAGCCTCCACCGGCGAGGCCTCCTCACCGAAAAAAGATGCAGAGGGCTTCATCGTCAGGGCGCCCATGCACGACCCCATCAGCGAGGCGCAACGAGAAGCTGCCGATGATTCAGAACAGCCCTTTAAGCTGAGCATCCAAAACCAACCAATCTCCGAGGAAGACCCCGACGAGAAGCAGGCGGCCCTCTCCAGCGTTGCCAACACTCTGAAGCTGAATTCGACCGCCCAACGCTCGCGCACCGTCCGTGGCCGCCGGGATGTCAGGAACACGATTTACAACCCGGCTGGCGGCCTGCCCGACGCGCTCTCCGACAGCTCCCTCGCCTCCCTGCCAACGCCCAAGCCTGCCACTCTCGGTTCGACGCTGACCTCGGAGCCCAGCATCGCCGGCGTCTCGGATTCGCAGTCCGTCCGATCGGGAACCTCGCTTGGCAACTTTGCTCACACCAAGCACCCTGAGATGAGCAGCACTGGCCTCAACTCATCCATAATCGAAACAGTGTCGGCTCAATTCGAAGAAGGCGAGATCAAGAATGTTTCCATTGCGGGAGAGATTGCTTTTGCCTACAATGGCAACGACTCCAGCGACAAGAGTAAGTGCTTCCCGCCGAATTCAACCTAGCGATTTCCCTTCCACTAACTCTGTAACTAGCCCACGAAACCATCCGCATCAACAACTTTGCCCGTTTAGAAAAGATTGGCCCCAATCGCATCTTTGTGCAAAATGCGTCAATAGAGCACCCGGACCAGTTCTCCCTCGAGCTGTCACACATCGCCAGAACAGCGACGGCGTTCTCCTACCGCGTCTTTGCGGATGAAGGCAATCCACTTGCACTCACTGGCTTCGTGCCGCTGCTCCTCAAGCCCGCATGGAAGCCGCAGGGCGACAAGCTCGGCTTGCTGCTGCAGTACTGGCGCAACCCAGCGTGCGTGCTGCCCGCCGGTCCACTGACGCTGCACAACGTGGTGATTGTCGCCACCTATGACGGCCGCGCCGCCGGCGCCCAGACAAAGCCCAGCGGCACACACCTCAAGGACAAGCACATTGTCTACTGGCGCCTCGGCGACGTCGTCCTCCCCGAAGCCGGCTCCGACGAGGTTGCTACTGCTGCCGCGCACAAGATTGTCTGCCGCGTGCTGGGAGCCGATGGTGCGGAGCCGCGACCCGGCCACGTCGAGGCCCGTTGGGAATACGTCACGTCCGGCACCGTAGCGGCTGCCTCGGGCATCTCCGTCGCCCGTCTCGCCGAGGCCAAGGGCAAGGAGGTCACGTCCTCAGCCGTCGCCGCCGCCGCCGCTGCCGCCGCCGCGAGCGACCCATTTGCCGACGCCGGCTCCCTGCCGGACACGCCGAGCAACTGCTGGGTCGACGTGCCCTTGACGCAGAAGCTCGTCAGCGGCAAATACGAGAGCAAGTAGATCAAACCGCAAAAAGAAGAGAGACAAAAGAAAAAGCTATTCCCTCGGGTGTTGTTACGTTGCGTTTCTTCTTGGTTAATGTCGATATGCTTTGGGATCTTTCTATCATTCGTGTGTATATAGGACCATCATCATATTTTCCCTCTCTCTCTCTCTCTCTCTCTCTCTTTCTCTCTCTTTCTCTTTCTCTCGCTCTGTCATTTTCCTTCATTATTTTTACTTTTCATAGTATCGGTGCCTCACCTTCTTTTCTCCAGCAAGGGCCATTCCTTTTCTTTTCCCATCACCTCTTGAGCGTCCCTTTTCCAACACATTACTCCTTATGCCCCCGTCCTAACATAACCCCTGGCCCTTTTTAGCCTCCCCTTTTTATTTTAATTTGTATCATGTAGCCATGCTGTTGTATCGAATAGTTTCTAGAATCAATACACTTCTGTAGAAACAATCATTTTTACTTGTTTTATTCTCATAGATGGTAACAGGTGCGCCAAGTTGAATTGCCTCTTTTCTATTGACTAGAAATAGTCCAGGCATCCCGTAAACAAACTTGGAGAAGACAAACAATGGATTGGGTTCAAGATCTGGATGCATGCTTCCAATATCGCGTAGTGTAAGGTTAGGCCCCGTGGACAGCTAGCTGTCTTAGCATGATGCTACACACACACTACAGCCAAAGAGCTTGCGTCCGATCAAGTAACTACCTCTTAGAATTGCATGTACCTCTCTGGAACCTATATAGACTTTAGTATATTCATCGCCACCAAACCAACAACCCGAATAGACTATTATTGCATCATAATATTGCTGTGGCCACGTATTCCTCTTGAAAAAATTAAACTTCAAAGTCGTGTATATAAAGCCATCCACGCCCCCCCAGGGCAACTCGAGATTCTTTTCCTCCTCAGTGCTTCCGCACTCGCAAGTGCCACTCCTTACTTCTTTCCTTTGTCGGTTCAACAACCCCTCTTCACTATTTTCTCTCATCTAATGACGTCTTCCTTTACCTGCACATATCAAAACGCTACATATTGTCGCGCTCTGATTTTACACATCGGAATGCAATCATTCGCTTCACCACAGATGGCACACGCATAACATACTTCCATGATGCGGGCAGCCGAGCATTTTCCCATCACTCCAACACATAAAAAGGAAAGGAAGAAAGACACACAAGAACACCACAGTCTACACTCCTCTGGCATAGCCAAAGCCATCAAAGCATGGCACCCTCTCGATTATGAACGACGAAGAAGCAAGCACTTGATACATCTACCAACACCACCAACAAACCAACCAACAAACAAACAACCACCAACAAAGAAAAAACAAACCAACCAACACTATTTCGTTGCCGTGATTATTGAATCTCGTCAACTAAATACGCTTAGATAATACGAGGACTATCATATTAGCCGACCACAATCTCGAACATCAACAAATACTTCAACACTTTACAATTTGACAACTCGACAACTTGACAACTGGAAATTTGCAATTTGCCAATTGACACTTGAATATACTTGAACACTTGACAACTTGAAAACTTGAAAACGACGAAGCTTCCTGGCTTTTGGCATGACGGGGCATGTCCAGGCCTGACAAAAGGAAGCGCTGTCCAAACACTCGTTCGACATTACAACTCGGCTATATACACATACATGCCTCACATCATCGAAGAGCAACACCAAACAATGTTTCTTCTTCTTCTTGTTCTTCGTCTTCTTCACAGGTCAAAAGGGCTGCAGGGGCCACGGGGGGTCTTTGGAAGCACGAGGGTCTATTCGCTTGGAGGGGTTACGGCATGGAGGTTCCTGCGCGTCTTCTTTTTGTTGCAACGAGGGATCTGGGATGGCTGGGCTGCCCGGTCAAAGGAGGCAGCTGGTCGCCGTATGAAAAAAAAAAAAAAAAAGTCGAAAAAAATCAGAGAGAGAAAAAAAGGGATGGGAAAATGAAAAATAAAAAACTAAAAAAAAAAGAGGTGGTAGAACAGTCTAGTTTAATACATGTTTTGCCATCAGAATTCTTGGTTGATAGGTAGCCTGTGAGATGTCGTCAACAGTGGGCGGGCAAGTAAACTCAGAGTAATGGCTATTCATGGGAAGCGTGCCTCGCTTAGCCTCTTCCAATAACTGAGCAGCCATAAACACCCTAGACACATGCAATATTTAGGGTACAGATCGTAGTCGTAATAATGTTGACTCAGTAGTACCGCAGCGCGTGACAACAGGTAGAGAAGTGAAGAGTTGATTAGCTAGCACGCTAGTATAAATTACAGCCGAAATACCCATTGTCAAGATGCCATCTATTACCGCTTGCCTAGAGGCAAACATCTTTCTTCCAAACACTTGTGACACAGATTCCATGACACTTGATCAAATCAACGTCTCTACATGAGGCTTGCAAAGCCAGCCCGCTGGGCCTTCTTGACAAGCGTCTTGACCTCTTGCGAACGAGCACGGGTCGTGATCATGAGCGCGTCGGGAACATCGACGATGACCAGATCGTCAACACCCAAGCAAGCAACAAGACGGCCCGACCCGGGAACGATGATGCCACCAAAGGTCTGCTCGGACACGACGAGCTCGTGGTCGCCGAGAACACGCGGGGCGTTGGCCTCGGCGGGAAGCATCTCGGAGAGGGAGGAAAAGTCACCGACGTCATCCCAACCAAAGGTGGCGGGGATGACGGCGACCTTGCCCTCGGCGGCCGCAGGCTCGGCAATGGCGTTGTCAATGGCAATCGTCTCCAGAGAAGGCCAGACTTGGGCGAGGACCGCGGCACGCTCAGCCTCGTTGTCCCAAACCTTGGCGATCTTGACGAGGCCGGCATGGAGAGCAGGGCAGTGCTCCAGGACCAGCTCCATCAGGGTGGCCGCGCGGGTGACGAACATACCGGCGTTCCACCGGTACTCGCCGGAAGCGAGGTACTTGGCGGCGGTGCGCGCATCGGGCTTCTCCTTGAAGGAGCTGACGAGACGGGCGCTGGGGGCGTGGAGGTCTTTGAGCGGCTTTCCGAGCTGGACGTAACCAAAGCCGGTGGCGGGGTGAGACGGCGCGATACCAATAGTAACGAGGTAGCCCGCCTTGGCGACGTTGGCAGCTTCGCGCACCGCGCCAAGGAAGGCGTCCTCGCCGGAGATCATGTGATCGGCGGCGAAGGAGCCAATGATGGCGTCGGGGTCACGCTGGGCGAGAATGGCGGCGGCAAGACCGATGGCGGCCATGGAGTCCTTGGGACCGGGCTCGGTGAACAAGTTGTTGTTCTCGAGCTGGGGAAGCTGGCCCTTGATAGCCTCGGCGTGGGCAGGGCCGGCGACGACGGTCATGCGAGAGGAGCCGGTAAGCGGAACCAGGCGGTTCCAGGTGGCCTGCAGCATGGAGCGGCCGGAGAGGGAGACATCGAGCAGGAACTTGGGGTGGTTCTTGCGGGACAGAGGCCACAGACGGGTGCCGGCACCACCAGCGGGAATGACGACGTAGAAGCCGGGAATCTCATAGGTGGGAGAGGCAGTGGTGAACAGAGGTTGGTCGCCGAGAGGGTTGAAGGTGAGAGTAGAGGCCACGCGGGGGAGAGCGGTGGCAGAGAGGAAAGGCGATGAGGTCTCTAGACCGGGGGAGGTGGCGGAGAGGCTGAGGTTGCGGTGGTCGTACTTGGACTAAGGCATGCCGGTCAGTATAAATTATACAAGGCACTCAATTTTGAATTGCGCAACGAGCAACTCTGATTCTCGTCTCGTGAGATGCAAGCTACACTCGGCGAGTGAAGTGTACTGGTAGCGCCATTGGAATTGACATGTGGAGCACCAATATCGAGAAAGGAGTCGGCCAACCTACCACATTGTCCTGGAGGAGTCGCTCCATGTTTGCATTTTGGGTGCGCAGAGCAGAGCACTCGATGCGAAGCTCGGAGAGTTCGGAGTTCTATACCATTGTTAGTTCATCTCGACATTGGACAGACCGAGCGCAAGCGCATAGGGCTGGCGAGACGGAGTTTTCGGAGGACATGAGATCGTCCTCCCTCCTACCCCTCGGCAGCGGCAAAAACAAAGTACACGGGGTACAACCCACCTGCTTCTCGAGAGCACCCATAACCTGGCTGAGCTGGGCGGCAATGGCGGCGAGGGCCGACTCGGAAACAGACGACGCCATGATTAAAGTGTGTACTAAAAGGTTGGGGATGAAAAGAAAGACGTGATCGAAGCGAGAGACGAAGAAGCGAACAAGGGCTGGTAAAAAGGATTGTCGTCAGGAGGAGGAATGTGAGGAGGCAGGGTCGAGATTGGCGCAGATTATTAGTTGGGGCAGGCCCTGCAAAGGTGCCCACTCAGCCGTCGTATTTGGTACCTGTGTCCAGGAGGCGGTCCTGCAGGGAAATTTGCCCGTTAATATTAGATTTTATGAGGGTATCTGGGACAACGCTAGCAGGGTCTGAACAGCGCGTGGGCAGGGCGCTGGCGAGTTGGAGGGGGCAGCCGGAGATGGGGCGAAGATGATTGCCTGACTTCGTTGTTCTCTTGGAGCCAGGGGCGGCGGGCCAGTAGGGAGGCGAGAGCGGCTCGTCACGGGTCAATTCACTCCAACACGTCGCATGCACTTGTAGGTTACAGAAGACTCGAAAGTGAGGGCATCTCGAAAAGGCCAGATTCGGGTTCACCATACATCTCACGTGATTGCACCCGTTTGCATTTCTGTGTCCTACCCAAGTTTTCTGCCAGCTGGCGAGCTGTCTGTTTGCAAACGGATGCTGCCAGCTGAGGAACCGTTCTGTGCACCTTATTTTACATGCATCAGGCAGGCTGCCCCACCAGCCACCTGGACTGATCCCAACTTGTTTTGCTCTTGTTTACATACGTGCAATCCCACTCGGTTGCTCCAGCCAACAACTGAAACATTTATCCCAAAGAGTACCTGCTTCATCGCATTTTCTTAATACGATCACGCCCATTTACACCCGCTTCACATGATAACATCATCGTCCTAATGAGACGCACTACCCCTCAGTCTGGGGAGCGTCCCTCCAGCCGCCAGGCGACAGCGGCCACGGCATCTTCGCGGATGCGTGCAAGCACATCGGCATTACCGCGCGCACCGCAGTTTACCAGGGTGAGTCTGAGAATCCGCAATCGCGCGGAATAAGCTAACCCACCGATTTGTAGATTGCCTCGTTCCGCGCAAGCACACAGGCAGCCGGTAACCCTCTAGCTGGTGCCAATTCGAATCGACGACCGTCATCCCAGCGCAGCCCTAGTCAGACCGAATCGACGCGACCAAGTTCTCGCGATAGCATCAAAGAGAACCTCGCCCCACCAGATGCTGACGAATATGAGAAATATAGACGAGAGATCGAGTCTCTCAAAGCCGAGATTGGCACGCTGCAATACCGGATGCAGACAGCCGACTCGGAGAAGGAAATCGCCCTGTCACAACAAAACAACAAAGTTGAGCAGGCGAGGAGGCGAGAACAAGACGAATCTCAAAAGCGGCAGATTGCGGAAGCTGCACAAAGTCGGCTAGAGGCACAGCTTGAAGAAATGCGTTCCGAGCTCGACGGCTTGAAAGACGGAAGCGAACAGTCCACCAAGGATATGGAGCGAAAGTACCGCGCTGCTCAGAACGAAGCCAGCCTTGCACAAGAGGAGCTGCAAGACCTGATGATCGCCAGGGACGATGCAGAGCGAATCAGCAAAAAGAAGCTCACTGACCTCGAAACACAGCTGACGGCACTTCAGCGAGCCACCAAGGACTACGACAACGACAGCCACGCACGCGACGAAATCCTGCAACAAACCCAGGCCCAGGTAGCGGAGCGTGATGCGCAGATTGCACATCTCGAAGCTGACGTGCTGCGTCTCAAAGCGCAGGCCGGTGACGCCGACACCATGCTGGCCATCAAACGGGAGCTGTCTGAGCAGGTGCAACATATTCGAGCCCTGGAAAGCACCAATCGTGACCAGCTCTCCGAGCTCAAGCACTTACGGTCTGTCAACAAGGCGGTTGAGGTTGTAGAGGAAGAAAAGAGGACCCTACAACGCAGAGTGGAGGCTGCCGAGCTTCTGGAGGCCGAATTAGCTGAGGCTAGGCTGCAGAGACAGCGCCTTGAAGATGAAAGACGCTCATGGGCATCATATGTGGAAGGCTCGACAGGCTTCGAAGGTGTCAAGTTTGACTCCCCGGAAGCCATGGCGCGAGCATTAGCAGAGGAGCGCTATACTACGGCAAGCTACGTCGATCAGGTTGGTGCTCTGCGTGGTGAAATCAATGCCTTGCAAAATTCCATCCAGTCAAACGAGCAGGAAAGAAAACGGCTGCTAGAAGAGCTGGAAAATGCCAAAGCCTCAGTCACTGCCTCCTCTGCCGACAAAACACGCCTGCGTCTCGAGCGGCAAAAGGCCCTCGCCCTCAAGGAGGTTGAATACCTGCGGGCTCAGCTGAAAGCCTTCGATACAGAGGATCAGACCATGCAACCAGAGCAGTTTGACGAGGCTCGCATTAACCGCGTCCAGGAACTCGAAGCTCTAGTCGACAGCTACAAGTCTGAGTTACAAACTGTCCATGCTCAGCTTTCCTCTACCGAGCCGGGTCCTGTCACACCAACGCCACAGCCGCTAGCAGGACACAAGCGCTCTCATCCTAGCAATGACAACAGCGAGCAGCTCGGACAGCTGACGCGCAAGAACCGCAGCCTGCAAGAAGAGCTTGCTAGCGTGCAGACCAAGTTAGCCATGCAAGAAAAGGAGCTCAGTGTTAGTCGCGAGCAGCTCACGGTAGCCAAATCGCAGGGCCAGACGCGCGTGCTCTCGCTCCGGTCCAACCCGACGGCGGATCACGAGGCTATCAAGCGCGCGACACTGGAGGCACTGCGCAAGGAAAATAAAGATCTCCTTGCGACGCTCAAGTCTAAGCATGGCAAGGCCACAACAGTAGCCTACATACCGACCTCCGTCCTTGGTGCCATGGAGCGTGAAATCGCCGCCGCCAAGGCCGAGACGGCGTCGGCGCAGAAGTCGGCGCGCCGCCTGAAGGAAGTCTGGGGCAGCAAGTCACACGAGTTCAAGGAGGCCATTTTCTCGACTCTGGGCTGGACGGTAACGTTCATCCCTAACGGCAAGATGCGCGTCGAGAGCACCTTTTACCCGTCAAAGACGGACGAGCACGAGAACTCGATCGTCTTTGACGGCGAGCGCGGTACCATGAAAGTCGGAGGCGGGCCGAAGAGTCAGTTTGCACAGCGGATTGCTGACCAGATCGGCTTCTGGGTCCGCGAAAAGGGCTGCATCCCTGGGTTCCTGGCTGCGCTGACGCTCGAGTTTTACGAGGAGTATAATAACAATAAGGAGCAGCAGCAGCAGTAGCGGCACTCGAGAGCAGGCTGCTTTGTATATACCGGATGAATTGGAGATTTATTGGTCTAACTGTATTATATCTTGACCAGGAAAGGTCATTACCCAGCTAGCGAATATAGAACAGACGCCAGGAATGGCCTTCACAACCGCCCCAGAGCGGCGAGAGTGTGAAAAAGTGTGGGAAGGAGGGCGATCTCACGCATTTCTGGGGGCGTCGAAGAGAAGGAAAAATCCATTCAATGGCCGCCTTTTCGGCGCGGATGGCGGCGGCGGCGTTGGCGGCCCATCGCTCTGGTATGTATGCGAGGCTCGCCACCGACCCTATCAACTTGACCGCCGTCTCCATGCTACTGCTGCTGTTGCTGTTGCTGCTGTTGTTATTGTTGTTGGCGTCGTCGTTGTCTTCGTTGTCGTCGTTGTCGTCGTTATCGTCGTTGTCGTCGTTATCGTCGTTGTCTTCGTCATCGTCATCGTCAGCGTTGTCCTTACTGGTGCTGGTGCTGCTGTTGCTGTTGCTGTTGCTGTTGTTGCTGTTGTTGTTGCTGCTGCTGCTGCTGCTGCTGCTGCTGCTGCTGCTGCTGCTGCTGCTGCTTTTATACTGATAACCAACATGGCGACCTACGAGTTAAACGCGGACGGAATCCCGGTCTTGGTCAACGCAGTCCACCACTGTGGCCATGTTCACATCAACGAGCGCAAATACAGGTTTGCTGCTTGGACCGACCCAAACAAAGTGGCAGAAACGTGGGCGGACGCTATTCCACCCAACATTATTACATCACTGAGGCGAAATGGACACCATCAATTGCACAGCGTACCTACCCTGTAGCAGAGACGACCCGGGAGTACCACGCGGGGTAGGAGGGTCTACAGGGTCTAGACCATAATAAACAGGAAATAAATCTAACCGATTGCAAAATCTTACTTTGTATTTTTTCATTGAGCCTATCAAATCGGCTCATCGGGGGCGTGATGCGTCTCGAAATCCCATCAGGGTATCTCGTATGCCTTGCTTGTCCTCATGCCAAGACTGGGCTGAAAACAAGCCTGCCATGGTCTTACCCGAACCCAAGAGAAGCCCATTATTTTGGGGCTGAACATGCAAAAGTGAACATGTGTTTGATGTACCGCCACGATGCCTATTTAAGAAGGCAGAGAGAGACATTGCGGGTGTTGTCAAGTACAGCATTATTATGCATATTCCTCGAGGTTGCATCGAGGGTGGGCTGAACCGGTTGCTACTTTCAGCTCCCCCGTTTTCAATTCGAGTGATTGGAAGTCGCTTTCGGTGCCAAGGAACCACTCTGGTGATCCCATCCATGGATGGTGAGAATGGGCAAACAGTGCGATGAGGTCGGATCCTAGCCAGCGACAGTCCGACACGGAGCCAAGTGTGTTGCAAAGTCCCAGAGGAATTGAATCTATCAATAATCATTGTAGTAAAAAGCTTTGTTGTCGAGCATCCATATCTGCAGTTGGGTCATGTTTCTCAGGGACTGCCTTGCCCATACCGTCTCGGACAAGGCCACTCCGGCTTTGCGACCGAGCCGAGGGAGGTCTGGGGGAAGGCTGCCCGCACCCGCAAGATGGATCGGGGCTGCGGTCGTTGGACTCGAACTCGGCAAGAGAGGACAGCCAATCGACGGCTTTCACGGTGCCAGCATCCTGCCCTGCCAAGTGCTGACTCTCATCTTGGCTGCATCGGAGGATCAGTCGAGGTGAGGAGGCAAGGTGTGCTCAGGGCCGCACCATTGGTAGCTTGGGAGGGGCCAATTTTCAGCTCTGAATAGAGGCTCGGGTCGATCGTTTTGAATACGATGTGTTGTCTTGCCCAAGATTGGCAGTGTGAGCTGGCTCACGGGTATAAATAGGCTGGGTGAGCCCGGGAGAAGGAAGTCGACAGCAACCCAATCACTCTACTCTCCATCATCAGCCTCTTCCAACACTCTTGAATTCCATTTCCACTCCTCTTCATATACAAAACCATCCCATCCGTCAACATGAAGTTTGCCATTGCCACCGCCTTCCTTGCCGCCTGCGCCAGCGCCGTCGAGATGAAGGCCTGCACCGGGACGAACATGGGTGGTTCTTGCACCGCCAAGGTATGTGCTACAAACAGTCCATCAACTTTGAAACCAGACTACTGACGCTTTTGGCCAATAGACCTCTCTGTAAGACAAACTACATCACCTACCAAGCTCTGACTGACCAAAGCAGGGGCTCAAACTCGGGCAACTGGAACTCGTACAACTTCCGCGCCTCGACCAACCGCTGCGTCCGTGTCTGCAACGGCTGCAACGTACGTCGTCGGGCTTGATTTCACCGGGTGAGAGAGAATACATGCTGACAAGTCAATAGAGCCTCGGCTGGCGCTGCCAGACCTACTCCAACAACAACATCAAGTTCACCAAGTTCATCATCTTCGACTGGGCTGGCGGCAACGGCCCCGATGCTACCACCTGCTGCTAAGCGGAAAGTGGCATGCAATGCGCGATGTAATGGTCAAGGGGGGTGGCTCGATATGTTGGGTCGCTTTACAACTGTACCAGCGTGGGCAGACTCTGTGTGGCAAGCTGGATGAGAGGATATTTTTTACTTGAAAATACTTGAAAATAACATCTATATTCCACATCATCAAAATCATCTCGCCCAAGTGTCCAACTGCTGTAGCCATGACTTACATACGATACATGATACACGCGGCAGTCCCAGCTCCGGACCGGGACCGACCGGACCGACGACCAGACCCCACTTTGGACCGAGATCCACCCAGTCCAGAATTCAGGAATCCCTTCATTCTTTCTTTTCTATGTCTGTCTCTATACAAAACACCCAGCAACCATTCATCTTCCTGACCACCAACAACCAACGGTCGGTGAAATAGCATATCCTCCGTCTCGAATCCAACAACAAATATACCCCCCCCCTGCGACATCATGTCCCAATAATCACGGCCCCCTCTTCCACTACGCAGCGCCTCGCTGGCTGGCTGGCTGGCTGCTTGACCAATCTGCCCGCGCGCAAACAAACATTCAGCGACCAGCAACAACGCGCTCCGACCCCTCTCCCTTGAAGTCGAAAAGTCGCTTACCTCTATTGAAATCGAAGAGCTGATTCACCTCCATTCAGCTCGAAAAGTCGATTCACGCCTCTTTAAATCGAAACCTCCATCCACCCCCTCCCTCCTCGCCTCCCACGATACACGCAAAACCAGCCATGACGCAACCTGCCAACAAGCCGACGGCTCCAGCCAACGGCACCGCCGCGAATCCCAAAGTCGGCCCTCACCCCGGCTTCATCTCCAGCTCTAATCAATATTCTTCCGAGACGCGCATCCGGCGCATGTTCCGCCACAACGGCTGCGACCCTGCGCGCGAAGACAACTACCGCCTACAGGGCGTCCAGCTCATTGACAATGTGCGTGAGCATCTCAAACTGTACGTCTGCTCTCTGTCTCTCAATAGGGCTCGCCATTCAGCCCTGTTCTGCTTCTCTTGGAAGCCTGGACCCATTGGCTAACCCAGACGGCTTCGGCTTCTTCTTCTTCTTCAAGGCCCGTTCGAACCTTTGACACCGCCTGCATCTACTTCCACAAGTTCCGAATCAACTACCGAGATGCCGAGTACAGCTTTCAGGACGCCGCCCTCGCCTCGCTCTTCGTAGCCTGCAAGGTCGAGGACACCATCAAAAAGTCCAAGGACATACTCGCTGCTGCCTACGCGGTCAAGAACCCGGACAAGCCCGTATCGACCGACGATAAGGTGCGGCATTCTCTCTGCCTCTATCCCTTCTCTTCTCCTGGAAAGGAGTAAAATACTGTCTACGACCGCATCACTAATCTCGCAGTGTCCCAGATACTCGAACAAAACGGCAAAATCATCATCGGCCTTGAGCGCCACATCCTCGAGACCATAGGCTTCGACTTTCGCACGCGTTACCCGCAGAAGCTCCTCGTCAAGGTGATCCGACGAATCCTTGGCCCATCCGAAGACACGGGCGCCTCCTCTTCCCCCGCCGCGTGTACCTTTTATGCCATCGCCTACGCCATGTGCATCGACATGTACAAGACACTCGTGCCCGTTAAACGCACCACATTTGCCATGACCATGGCTATTGTTGAGCTCACTGCGCGCCTCACCACGAGCGGTGACGAGCAGGCGCGTCTCCTCGAGCGCATCCAGGCCTTCGCCCAGCGGCGGCAACACTCGCAGCGCTGCGACGCCCGCGCACCCGTCGTCGAGACAATGCTCGACCTCCTCGACCTCTACGTGCAGCACCACAAGGCCACCAAGCTCGGCGCGCGCTTCGACCTCGCCTGCTTCATCGACATCAAGATCCAGCTCAACCAGGACCTCGACGCCTCCGCCGCGCCGCGCTTCCTCTACCACTGCCAAAAGTGCGAGATTGACGCGCCCTCCGAGACCTCGACGACCAAGATGGCGCCGTCGGTCGGCGACTTGGCGCTCCTGGCTCGTGGCCGGTCGGCCCGCGGCCAGGACGGTACCATGCGCTTCGTCTTTGACCCGGAGGCCGCCAAGGCGGAGCACGACGCCGTCGGCGTCTTCTTCAATGAGGAGTACGAGGAGTATGAGATGGAGGTCGAGGAGCCCGTGCCGCCGCCGCCGGAGCCACGCGGCCCGCGAGACGGGAGGGAGGGCGGCGGCGGCGGCGGCGGTGGAGGTGGCCGTCGAGGAGGCGGCTACCGGGGTGGTGGGCATAGAGGCCGCGGCGATAGGAGAGGCGAGCCCTACGGCGGCTATCGCGGTGATCGACATCACAGAGGAGGACGCGGTCGGCATCACTAGCACAATGGAGGGAACGCATGTGGGAGGAGGGAGTCCTTTATTTAGCTTGATGGCCGCTTTTTTTTCTTGTTTGTCAAGGTAACTAGCAGGAATATGCTCATGCATGTTGTATATATCTATTGTATTACACATTGTCATTCATCTCACGCCGGCACACCCGTCTTTGTTTCTTCCGTCCGTAGCTCTGCGCCCGACGGGTCGCTCGTCTTGACGCTCTCCAGCACCTCTGCATCACCGCCGGCGCCGGCCATTTCCTTGCCCGCCGTCCTCACGCTGCTCGCCCTGCTAATGTCCACGCTCGCCGGGCTCCGCATCCGAACCCCAATGTCCTTTTCCTCCACCTCCTCGCCCCCCTCCGCCGCCTCCGCCTCATCGTCCGCGTAGCGCCACACCACCGACAGCCTGTCCAGCGCGCGGCTGCCCTTGCGGCTCGTGCCCTTGATGCCGTCCATCTCGTCCCAGTCAATCGTAAAGACACCGTCGCCGCCGCCGCTGTCGTCGCCGCCGCCCTCGAAGAAGGCGTTGAACCAGACGTGCGCGACGGCGGAGACGACGGTTCGCCCGATGCTCTTGTGCACGCGGTTGCGTCGCTCGACTGTGATGTTGACGTCGCTGTTGGGGATGCGGATCGGCGTCGACGGGCGAAAGATGACGGCCATGCCGCCGGGTTCCGCCGCCGCTGCCGGTTCCTTGCTGCTGCTGTTGCTGCTGCTCGCCGGAGCCGCTGCCGTGGCGGACACTGGCTCCGTCTGCTCGGTGAGGAGGATGAGCTCCGGCTTGCGAGACCCAGCCTCCTCTTTCTCCTCCGGACGCAGCGACTGCGCTTCACTACTACTCGTCCCCTCTTTGTCACTGTTGTTGTTGTTGTTGTTCGTGAACGTTTCGGCTTCTTCTGCCGGCGGCGCGGCTGCCGCCTTGGTCCCGGTCGGGTAGCCGGCCATCTCCCAGACGAGGTCGGAGAAGAAGCTGCCGTCCGCTGGCGGGTCGCCGCGGACGACGTGGCGCTCCTCCCGGCGAAACGTGTGAAACGTGTGTATGCGGCGGCCCGCGTCGGCGAAGCCCTCGACGTCGAGCCTGACGCCGTCGCGCAGGCCCCAGGCGTGCACCTCGAGCACCTCGACCGGGCGGTCCACGTACCGCCTGCCGCCGCCGCCGCCGCCGCCTGCCGCCGGCGGCGCGCTCCAGCGCTCCACGTACCGCACCCAGCGCAGCTGCGAGGGAATGGACACGCCGGCGCCGAAGCGCGGACGCATGCGGCGCTCCGTGAAGCGGGCCAGCGCCGCGTCGGCCGTCCACCCCTCCTCGGCGACGAGGTAGCTGACGCTCGCTGTGCCGCTGCGGCCCTTGCCGGCCTTGCAGTGGACGACGACGACACGTTTCGGGTCGCGGGTTGTCCGGGTGGTGGTGGTTGTGGTCGCCGCATCGTCGTCGTTGTCGTCGTCGTTGAGGCCGCCGCCGTGCAGCCAGTGCCGCATGCTGGCCAGGATGCGCGGCATCAGGGCAAACGGCGGCGGGTGGTGGTCCGGGAAGGGAAAGTGGCGGACGCGGTCGTAGACGAGGTGGTCCGGGTAGCCGGCGCCCTCGGCGCGGAACTCCCAGATGGCCCAGTCGGCGCCGTGCCGGGCGTCGAGGAAGGCGACGAGCTGGTCGAGCGGGTTGCGGTAGGCGCGCTTGGGGTACGTGTGAGACGGGCCGGAGCTAAAGGGATGCAAGCAGGTTGGTTAGCCAGAAGATAAGATGGATAGGGGCCGAGAGGGGGAAATTCCAGAGAAGATTTTCTGGAAATTGGGGGCGGTGGAGGGAGGGTAGACAAACGTGGCGATGATGTTGTCGGTGACGTAGCAGAGGTCCAGGCCAGCCTCAGAGTGCCCTTTGCGAGGGCCGGCGACGAGCTGCCGTAGGAGTGAAGCCATCGCGCCCGGTTCATCCGGGGGGACTCTGAGATGTCAGAAAAAAGGGGCCCGATACGAGAGTCTTGGGCGGTAGGAGGTGATGTGAGATGTAGTCCTGTATCCGTGACGAGGCGTGAGGCTCGTCCTGTCCTCGTCGCGTCGCTGACTGAGATGGTTCCGTTGCTGACCGGTTTAGCTCTGCTGCAGATATCTCTGTAAAGAGGAAAAAGGAACAGAGTTGACGCGACCACCTTGTATTTGTTGAAAATGCGAGAGTAGCCTGCCTCTGTTGTCTGCTCAATGTTGAAGGAAAGCTAGCTGGGTTGATCATCGACGTCACGTCCAAAAGGTACTTTGATTTTGGCGGGATCGGCGGCCTCCAGCCAAGTAACTATCTGCCGTGCCACTCACTCCACCAAGCCAAGCTGAAGCCTCTGTCTGTGTCCTTGTCAAGCTGCCATCTTCAGGTTTCAACACTAGTAATACAACCTTGATTTTGAGTTTCTTATTCCTTGGCAATGCTGTGCTTTTTGTGTCCGTCCATTGCCTTTTTCTGATAGGCTTTGCTCAAGTGGGCAATATAGCATCACAAAATCCAGCTCATAGTAGGTCCCGCTGAGGTGCGTATTACAGCATCACAAAGAATCTAAAGCCCAGGCTGCTGGCCCAAGAGCCCGTGTCAAAGAAAATAAAATTCATAAAACAAGTCATTTACGAATACAAAAAGTATCCACGGCATTCACCTTTTTGCTTCCTTCCTCCATCATCAACCATCCACCACCGTCATCTCAAACCGCCTCGCTCGAGGCCAAGTTCGCATTCGCGCACTTCCGCGATTCGCTTCTTCACCAAGGACTGTGTCGTCTCTATGTGGTGTACCGTTAACATAAAACAGAAAAGAACCTGCATTGTCTCCGAGAACCAAGAATTAGAGCCAGAACCAGAGCCAGAACCAGAACCGATAACCATAAAAACACCGATGAAGCCCTACAGTGTAGATTGCTCATTAACCCATTTCCTTTGCACTTTTCACGTGAGCTGCCACTCCAGCGACATATTGGCGACACGTTAGAAGCTGATGCGCGGCCTTGAATCAAAATTACGCAGGTAACTGGCAATCATGTCGCTCTCTCGTACAATGGCCACCGATGCTGCAGCTCGATTGGGTCAGATAACCCGTTGCCATTGCGTCGTCCGGCCGCCTAAGAGGTCTTCTTGGCGGGGCCCGCACCGCCCGTGTAGCGGCTCAGATCCGTGGCTTCGCGGAATTGACGGGTGTAGTTCTTGACATTCTCCCAGACCTGACGGGCGGCGGGAGGGGTACCCTGGGCGGACACGAGTGAGTCGATGCGGACAGCAAGCTGACCAAACGAGGTCTGGACGTGGGTGCTCTGAGCATAGCGGGCACGAAGGAAGGCAGTGTAGAGGCCAAGGAGGATCCAGGAGCGGCGCTGGAAGAGTATGGCGGACAGGACGATGCGGAACCAGAGAAGAATCTCGAGGCCCGAGACAATGGACATGGATGAGTCGTAGTAGTTCTTGACAAAGGCGCCGATTCGGTCAGCGAGCGGGCTAGACGTCTTACGGGGCGAAGCACCCTCGGCGGCGGGAGGCGCAGGGCTGATGACGGGCAGCAGGTTGGCGCGGACGTAGGTGGCAGCGTTGAAGGTGGAATAGACGGAGTATGGGACGAGCGCCAGAGGATACTGGGGGGCAATGAGCCAGACGAGGGCCATCACTGGTCATGTTAGCACGAAATAGGGCATGGCGCGTTGCCTGAGCAAGCTGGTACGTACGGAGGTACTGGATGTTCTCATCTCCGAGCAGGCCGACGACGCCGCCGGGGAGCTGGGTGCCAGACTTTGCGCGGGACTTTTGGGTCTTGTAGACGACGATTCCGTAGGTGAGAGCGGCGGCGATGAACGAGGTGCGGTAGCAAAACACGGCGACGCCACCATAATAGTTCATGCGCAGCCAGGAGAAGCTGTATCGAATCGTGGCGAGGATGAGGGTAACGTGGCTGGAGTTCGGTTAGCAGTGTGGACAACGATGGCGCGAAGGCATCACGCAAGAGGCTGCAACGCTTCGAGGGAGCTGCTGGAGCGACGGAAATTTTATTTCGATTCGAGCGTTGGATTCGAGCGTTGAATCGAGGAGGAGCTAGACATACCCAGCGAACCAAGCAACTAGATCATCAAGGCGTTAGTGGGTGGCTGGGAGGAGGCAGCGAAAACTTCAACACAATTCAACAGGCGAGCTTACACTGAAGGGTCTGCGCGAGCGCGAGCAGGCGCTCCTGAAGAGGAGCATTAGGGCCGGGCGCAGGCATCATGAACGTCTGCCTTTTGCGTTGGATGGACGAAGGGGAGGAGGGGTTGATTGGGCGTCGACTCCGGGTTGGGTGGTGGGCGGAGGTTAGCTGGTGCTTTCCTCGGTCCCAAAGCACGCGCGGTGAGGGGACAAGATAGAGAGGCAGAGAGAGGAGAGAGAGAGAGAGTTGGGAAGAAAAGAAAGAAACTAGCGTTGGATGTAGATTCTTTGAATGCGATGCTAATGCAAGGGGGTAACAGGCGTGGTTGGAGAAGATTCGAAGATGGTGGGATGCTAAAGGCAGGGTGGGAAGGGGAGGAGGAAGTTGGTAGGTCCAAGAAAGTGGACGAGGAGGATAAAGCAGGTGAGGTGGTGACGACTTTGAGGTGGAGTTGGTAAGCTTGGATCTGGGTAGCACCTAATAAATAGGTTAGGTACCTGGTAGCTTTTCCTGGCGGCTTTTTGAGCTCTGCCGCTTTCCAGTTGCAGGTAAACAGAACAGGCGACAGATAGCAGGCAACGGTAACGCAATGCCGCCTTCTTTTCTCTTCTACTGCTAAAAAAAAGCTCGAGGCAGTTCGGCGGCTGGTGTGGGCCCATTGGAGGCTGGAGCCGTCCGTTTGTTTCCAGCCCGAGATGAGACCTCTGTAATCCAAATCTACAGTGGACTTGGCTAGCTACGGAAATTCCTCTCTGGCTCAACTGAATGCCTGGCTGGAATAAGCACTTTTAAAAAAAAAGAAAAAGAAGAAATGACAGATAAACCCGCAGTTTCCCAGGCCAGAGACCAAGATTCGATTGTGTCAACCGTGTCAAGACGCGCCTTGCGCCGTGATACCCGGCTATCAGAAGTTCAGAGCACGCTCAGGTAGCTGAATGGTGGGGGCCTAACTTTTACTGCTGAGCGCTAAAGCCACCTAATAATAGCAAGCTCAGGTTCGCCGAGGCCTATGTGCACCATCCTCCTCAGCCACATATTAAATGCCGCCACAACTCTCACAAACAGCCCAAACGGCCATCCTACAACTGCTTCCTCCCGGTACGGTCGTGACCAAGACGATAATGGTATCCCCCTTCCCTACCCTGAACCGACAAAATGAAAACTTGACACCAGTCCAGGGCCAGCACGGCCGAGTCCAATTGTGACGAAATCATGCCGCTCGCCGCATCCAGTTGGGACTTGTTGAGCGTTTGAGCCGTTCGCCGTTTTCGTGTCAACGCAGAGAGATGCACGTCGCCGCAATTTCACGTCGGCCACGGCCAACGGCGGAATAACTTCATGGCAGTCATGGCACCCGCGTCGCAAGTACAACTCTAGCATCGGACCATCAAGATCATCAATACCTGGGCTTTATTACTATTCAAAACAAAAAACATTACTTGCGTGGTATCGATCGACCCAGAAGCGGGGGGTGTAGCAAGTACATCACAGCATGTAATGCCGGCCTTGTCAAGCTACAAAATATACAACGGGCTTTTGATCCCGAGAAACGAAGAAAAAAAAACCCCCCTCTCTCCTGACGAGCCCCAGGTGGGTTGTCAAGGCCCTATGTATCCCCCAACCCCCAAGGAACAAAACTCGGTGGTTTTTGTCCCCTCTCCTTGTCGACATCCTCGAGGCGACAGTGCTATCCTCCGGCTTCGGTCATCCCTTCTGGCACAAGAACGCGAAAGCGCTGCAATTTACAGGAAGAGCGCGGCGGCGACAGCGGCGCCAACCAGGCCGAGGGGCGAGTGGACGAGCATGCTGCCGGAGTTGGGGGGAGGGGTGCTGGTGGCCGAGCCGGCGGCGGCGGTGGAGCTCCCTGCAATCGGAAGTGGTCAGTTTCAAACCGGCGACTTTGTGTGCTTGGGCGATCCCCCAGAATACCCCGAGCGGAAAGGGGGGGGGGCGGATTGAACTTACTGGTGGAGGTGGCGGCGGTGGTGGCGGCGGCGGAGCTGTTGGAGGCGGCGCTCACGGAGGTCGCCAGGGAGCTGGTCGGGCTGGACGCAGAGCCGGTGGAGGAGCCGGTGGCGGTGCGGGTGGAGGAGCCGGTGGCGGGAGTAGAGGAGCCGGTGGCGGCAGTAGAGCCGGAGCTGCTGGCCGAGGCGCTGCCGGTGGAGGCCGTGCCGGTGGCGGTGGAGGAGCCGGACAGGGGAGGGAAGGAGGTCGGGCCGGTGCCGGTGTAGCTGAAGATGCTGGTGTAGTCGTTGTTGGCGTTGGAGTCGCCGGCCGCGCCTGTGGCGGAGTTGTCCTTGACGCGGAAGCTGTAGGAGCCGGAGCCAATGTCGTTGAGGGTGATTGAGGCCGAGCTGGTCGCGGAGGCTGTGAGAGACGTCGTATTAGTCAATGGCCGGAAGGGAGGGGGGAAGACGGGGAGACAAGTGAGGACGCACTGGTGAGGACCTTGACGGGAACCTGGCTGTCCTTGGGGCCCTGCATCAGGTAGACGGTGCAGGTGGCGGCGCAGCCAGAGAGCTGGAGGGTCACGGGCTTGCCCTCCTCGGGGCTGATGGCGGCAGAGTTGATGATCTGGGGCTTGGCGACGACGCCGGAGGCGAGCGCGAGAGCGGCGGCAGCGACAGAGTACTTCATGTTGACGGGAGAATGGGTTGATTAGATGTAGTAGAAGCTGTTTGTACAAGGCGAGTATGCGACAGGAACAAGAAACGAGTGTGTTGACCGGAGGAAGAAGGAGTAGAAAGAGGAAGAGAGAGAGAGAGAGAACGAGAGAGCAGACGGGGGGGCGAGCGGGAATGAAATAGGTGGGAGAAAAAGGAGATTACAAGAGGAGAGGCTTCTACTTAATTTACAATAACAGCCACAGAGAGCCAGTAGAAACGGTCTGGGGGTGGATTGGAACTTGCCGGGCATGCAAGCCCCGATCCAGCAAGCGTCTTCCCAGCATCCAGCATCTCCATACCAAGATGGATGGATGGATGGATGGATGGATGGCTTGGTTATTGACATGACATGGCATGGGTGGAGAAGTAAAGACTTGTTGCCATACTTTGCAATCTTCTTCAGTCTGCCTTGAGTTAGTCTGTGGCTTGTTCCCTGTCTTGTCCCTGATTCAGCTCTGTCAGGCTGACGACTAGAGAAAGGCTAGAGGATGAGGACAAGAAAAAAAAAAGAAACAACTTGATTCTTTAGGAGCCTTGCATTGCGAACCATCCATCTTGTTGCATCAAAGAGACGTTATCGGGGGAAGGGTTATAGAGGACGCGTGGATTGCTGCACCTTGGCAAGGGCCCAGCAGGGATGAATACGAGCCCAATATTATTAACCGAAGGGAAGAACAAGAGGGCCTCGTGGGAATTCGTTCATGGGTCATGTCCTGGCCCCCCCCCTCCCCTTCCGAAATAGCTGACGACGATCCAGGCCTGGACCGCGAAATAGGGGGGCGGATGGGGAGGGGGGGGGGGGATTTATTGGCTCTTCTCTGCAGTGGCTCTTTTCTGCAGTTGTTGAAATAAGCACATGCCCCCTCCCCTTAATGCCACAGTTGATTTTCTGTAATCTGTAGTTCATTCTTATTCGTTATGCTATTACGCGAACTGGACAAGGGAGAGAAGCAAGGACCTGAATCGGGCAGTTTTTCATTGATATTTATGCATGGGGGGGGATCAGGCTGCGGATGATGGGCAAAAAAAAAAAAAAAAAGAAGGGAAAAACTTTTCTGACTACCTACGGCTGCGCCTCCTGCCATGACGTCGCCCAGCTCGTTGCTTCTATCCAACTAGTTAGTAGTTATGTTGCCTCTCAACTGGAATGTATAAACAACTGAAAGGAACAATGGAACAATCCGGTTTTTGACTCGGCCAAAGCGCCGGCGCCTCCGCTAAACAAGACTTAAAAACCCCGCTAAACGATGGGTAAATACCTACATACCTTGGGCACGTACCTGTCTGTACCTTGGTACCTGTTGGCACGCCTCCGGGCGCTACGGGCTGACCATAGTGACCAGTCATTCCCTGTAAACTGTCAGAGTAGTTCGTCGTTATTGCTTCTTTTTCTTCTTTTTTCTCCTTCGTTTTTTTCTTCGTCTCTTCTTCTTCTTCATTCTTTTCTTCTTTTCTTCCTCTTTTTTCCCCCTTCTCCTTTATTCTCTTTTGTTTTTCTTTTTCCCTTCTTTCTTCTTTCTATTCTCGCCTTCCGTAGACGCAACTTTCCACACAATGGGGCTGGAACGGGTCGCCACGTCTAACCGAGTCAACTTCCCAGACCATTCCATCCCTTTCTACGGAGTATTTCTCATGTCAATAAACAAGGCTGCAAAGCATGAATCGAGTTACCATCCCGCTCAGAAAAGGAAATCACGCCACTCGCTAAAATAAGCTTGACTCTGCTTTGCATTAACCGCCTAGCTAGTCATAAAGCGGCACAAGCCAGCTCCTGGCCCATGATTATTGTCATAAAACTTGGAAAGTTTAACCAACTCCTATAACTGATCCGGCCTTGTCGTCACTTTGCCGCGCCCAAGACCTTGTCAAACACCCTCTCCAGCTTCGGCAGCACCACGTGCTCGTTCTGCGCAATCTGATAGTGCGTCACCAGCCGGCCGCCCGACACCACCAGCCCCTCGGCCGCGCACGCCGCCGAAAACGCCTCCGTCTCGATGCCGCTCGCCTGCAGGTCGACCCAGCACATGTTGGTGTGCACCGGGTGCACCAGCGTGCCGCCGCGCGCCCGCCACGCGGCCTCGACCCGGCGCGCCGCCCCGTGCGACCGCCGCAGCCACCCGGCGCTGCCGTCCGGCGCCGCCCCAAACGTCTCGTCCACGGCCACGCGCGCCGCCGCCGCGATGAACCCCGGCTGCCGCATGCCGCCGCCCAGCGACTTGCGCACCCACCGCGCGTGCCGGATCGTCGCCGCGTCGCCCACCACCGCGCTGCCCACCGGCGCGCCGAGGCCCTTGGAGAAGCACAGGCTGACCGTGTCGAACGGCGCGCAGAGTTGCGCGAGCGGCGTTCCGGTGGCCGCTGCCGCCTCCCACAGCCGCGCGCCGTCGAGGTGCAGCCGGATGCCGTGGAGCCGCGCAAAATGGGCGATGCGCGCCGTCTCGGCGGCGGGCATGACCATGCCGTTGAGCGTGTTCTCGAGGCTGATGACGCGCGTCGGGCACGCGTGCACGTCGCTGCTCAGCACCGCGTGCTCGGTGACGTCCTCGAGGGTGAGGTGGGTGCCGTTCTTGGGCACGACCGGCTGCACGGTCGCGCCAGTAAGCGATGACACTCTGGTGGGGGGGGAAGGGAGTTAGGCTGTTTTTCTCTTTCGATGCATGCACACACGTTGGGAATAGATGAAAGACGCTCACCCGCCAGCTTCGTAGAGGATAATGTGCGAGCGGTGATCCGCGAGCACGCCAAAGGGAGGCTGCGTCAGCAGACTGCGCAGGGCCACCTGGTTGCCCATGGTGCCCGAGGTGACGAAGAGCGCGGCCTCCTTGCCGGCCAGGCGCGCGACGTGCTCCTCGAGCTCGCGCGTCGTCGTGTCCTCGTTGAAGACGTCGTCTCGCAGCGAGCAGTTGGCCACGGCGGCCAGCATCGCCGGGGTCGGCACCGTCATGACATCACCTGCGGCCCAACCATGAATCGTAAGCAAGTGGAGGTTTGTGTCAAGTAAAGTACTCGTAGAACATACTGCGGAGGTCCAATGATCCTGCACCCTTGGCGCCGACCCAGGCACCACCACCGCGTTGCCCATCACTGGCCATCGTTTGCTGGAGGACTGCGCTGCGGGAAAACGGTCGAATGTTGGACGGGATGTAGCCGGGATTGAGCTTGATTCTGTCGAGCGGTAGAGCACGGGACCGGACACTCTGAATATGTAGTCGGATGGCACAACTTGGAAAGCTCATCATCCCCAGGTTGCTAGTACGCCCTATGCGTTTGCAAAGGCGTGTGTGTGTCATCAGCTCCGCCCTGCTCTGGCGCAGACGGACGGGGCAGGGCAGGGCCAGCGCGGGGTGGGTTCAATCAACTTGGATGGATGTTGTGTGGCCGGATACAGCTTGTCCAATTGCGGCAATGGACTCGGTCTGGTGCGAGGGAGGGAGACGGATGTAGGAAGAGGGCGCCGGCCCGGATCGGCAGTGAAGAAGACGCGGGGATTAAAATTGGGTGGAGACGGGCAGACAGAACAGACAGACAGAAAAGACGACCTCTGGCTTGCCATATTCAGCTTCCACTGCCACAGTGGAATTTTCAACTTGTTGCCATTGCCAATTGTATTGTTTCCCCTCATTCTTCAGCCGTCTTACCTGACCACGTATATGCGGCCCGTTACGCCGGCCCGCATAGTCCGTTCCCCGTCTCAGTCACCCCGTCCCATCACCACTTCATTCGCCAGCACCGTCCGCGCTTCTATCCCCCAGCTCTTGTCACCAACTTCTAGATTCCTGTTACTTTTATTTAGAAGAACAATAAAAAAAAGTGAAATAAATTACCCTCGCAGCCTCCACAACAGGCAATCCACCTCCATCCCAGCCGCACGCCCTCACAAAGTACGCCTCGGCGCTTAACATCCAGGACGTTCCTGGCCTGGAAGCTTTTCCGCCAGCTCAGCCGCAATTTGAGTCTCCAGGTGCATCTGATGAGATAAATTTAGACTTGTAGATAGAATGTAACATGCTAGTCACCAGCGAGGCTTCCAAAGACTCCTAAGCATATAGCCGGCCATGATCCACGCACTTTACACGCTGTCCCATCGACACCACTCACAGCTTGAACCTCTCTACTATCACCTCCCTCGATGATCTTGTCAATAGCCTTTCTTCTTCTCCCACTCTGTGCCTCGCCAGTCGCCGCTGCCGCCTCCGCCTCCGCCAACGCCACGCACTCGACGCTGCTCTACCGCCACTTCTTCCCCGCCTGGAATTCCCACCTCCAAGGCTACCTGCAAGATGCGTGCCGCCAAGAGATCGCCAACTACCGCAACGCAACATTCTCCGATCCCCGGACGAGCTACACGGTTCTCGACTGTCTTTTGAAGCAGTTTCCCGAGTTCCGCAAGGTCAGTTTCCCCGGTCTCTCCTCACCAACCTGACAACTTACGACAAACAACCGTCACAGGCAGAGATGAGCGCCGCCGCCGTCGTTCTCGGCCTCGCACCCACTATCCTGCAAATGATCAGCCCGCGGCCGTCCGACACGGCCCTCGTCGCGCTGCGCCGTCCTCTCCTCGCACTGCTCCTGTCCGTCGCCTCGCCCGCCACCACGAGCCCGCCGGCGGCCCGATACGCGGAGCAGCTGCAGGCTCTCAACCACCCGCTGCCGCCCCAAGTCCGCGGGTGCTTCCCCTACACGGCGCCGCAGGTGCTCGGTTACCACGAGCGCGCCGCCGGGGTCGTCGTCGCCGTCTTGCAGTACGCCGCGGCACTGCTGGCGGCCGCCAACGGCGCCTACCGCACCTACCAGCTGTGCATCTGGACCGTGTGCACCTTTGTCCCGACCCACGCCTACCTGCCGGCGCTCTGGCACGTCGCCGTCGTCCCGCTGCACCTCGTCGGGTGGGTGGCACTACTGCTCAGCCTGCGGCGGACGCCGGCTCCAGCTCCGAGGCGGCGACAGGCATCAGGGCCGCAGTGGTTGGAAAGGGCCAAGAGAATGCTAGCAAGCGAGGCTATTCCGGGGGCCTTTGCGAAGAAACTGCAGGCGGAGAGCCGCGACGGGCCAGCGCCGTGCTTTTCGCTGATGACCATGATTCTGTACGTCGGTGTGCCTATTCACGTAAGTTTTGAAAGACGCTGGTTCCGACTCCTTGCAAGTGTCTCAATTTGAACACTCACACTGACTGCAACACCAGATCCTCTATGGCACCATGGTTCTCTCCAGCCTCGCCTTCGTCAGCGCTGTCGACTCTCTCGGCGTCGTCGCCTGGTACGCGCTGAGTGCGATTGTCAGCAAGGGAATCGTGTACTTTGAGTGTGCAGGGATTCAGGCCGTCGCCAGCGCAAGCTGAATAATCGCGCAGCCAAGCCACCGAATGGATGGGTAAGCTGGTTCGTGAAGGAACGCGAATCCCGCCCACAAGCTCACCTGCTCACCAGCTCACCAGGGGGTGGCTATCCAAGGGCCTTGCCTTGATGCGCGTTTCAAAAGAAAAATCCCTGCCGAGTAAGACTTCGAACCCAAATATACGGGACCTATTGGCAGGCTATTGCATAGTAAATGAATGGGTTCGGCCCCCAATGAGGGGATCCCCGGTAGTGTCGGGCAGCGAGGTATCAGGTGCAGTTGCAGGGAAAATGCACATAAAATATGATAATTTTCCGCAGCAGCCCACATGGCGCTCCATCAAGAATAGATATTCATATAGATGCGACCTTGGCCGGTTTCCCTTTTTTGTCTTGTGCTGGACGTGCAGCAGAGCTCCCTTCCCCTCGTACGACACAATCCCCATCCCCGGATCAATCATGTCGCAGCTTACTTTCCGGCACTGGCATGCATGTGTGTATGAATAAGTGAGTCACGACCACGTCAACAAGATGGCGCCAAAATAATGGTGAAAATGCAGGCAAGTCTGCTCCTCCCATTAGTACAACCCAAATCATCTCAACTTGCCCGCCCAAGCTCAAGTCATCAGTCATGCCATGCCGCATGACGCGCGCCGGTAGTGCAAGCCAGCAAGCCAGCCAGCAAGCAAGCAGGCAAGCAAGCAAGCAGGCAAGCAGGCAAGCAGGCAAGCAGGCAAGCAGGCAAGCAATCTTGCTGCGCTGGCTTTTCTCGGCCCCACGCATGCAACCAGGCCAAAATGCAGAGATGAGTTGGCATGATGCACCACCAGCTGTCTCTTGCGGCCCCCGCGGCAAGGCCAGGGGAGGGAGGGTATGCCCGTGGCTGCGTCGCTGGAATATATCTTCCTTGCTTCTCCCTCTTCTTTCCGAATCCTGTCTTCTTCCTCGTTAGTCATCATTAATGTCGTGTCGCTGTTGAGCAACACCGCCTCGCCTGCGCGCCAACACGGCCGCGCCCATCTCCACGCTCATGTCCAAATGCCTCACGGCCATCTACTCTTCCCTTCTTACTATCCAGCACACGCGTGCTGGCATGCTAACATCCTGACATGTTCTCAAAGTCGTGCTGTGGCTTGTCATTATTCGTCGCTCGTCTCTCGTCTCTCGTCTCTCGTCATATGGCCCAATCGCTTGCTACGCCATAAGAGACTTGCAGTATAAACAAAAATCCAAACAAGGAATAATGCTCCCTCGCAAATGCCCAAGGACGTCCCAGATAACATGAAATAGCGCACACCGATGTCGCTCTCGGTTCTGCTTTGCCTTTGTGTCGCTCCCTCTTTCTAAACATGAACAGAAATCACCAAAAGATCCAGTCTTCCGCCGACAGTATCCAGAAAACGGAAAAGAAAACGAGACATGAAACGCCAGCCAGTAAAGCCCCCCCCCCGGCAGGCACCATCATACAAGCACCATTCATCCGAGTTTACCGCCCAGCCCATTTGACGAGAAACTGAACCACAGCATCCAGGTTCGTCTCTTCCTTGGCACTGATGCCATAGCAACAGACCTCACGCCCTTGTATCGTTCCGAGGTCAAGAGCATCGATCAGATCATCCACCGACATTTTATCTGGAAGGTCTGACTTATTACCAAGCACCAGCAACGGGATCCCTCCAAGGGAGTTGTATCCCATCAATGAGTGCAGCTGCTGCTTAGCATCAGGAATCTGCGGCAGGTCCGCAATATCGACGATGAAGACAATGGCGTTGACGCCACGGCAATATCTTTCCCACATGGCTCGAAACCGGGGCTGGCCGCCCAAGTCCCAGCATTTCAATAGCACATGGCCATGCTGAACCTTTTTCAAATTGAATCCAACTGTCGGTATCGAGCTACATACAAGTCAGTCAAGGAGCTCAAGCAACAAGCGAAAGGAGAGTCCTGCCAAGACCCGAGACGCATGAGACGACGGGTGCTCGGCGAGAAGGGGCATGAACAATCGCTACGGCATTATCAAAGCCAACGGGGATTATCAGACATACTCGACCGTGAACTCTCCTCCCTATGTCGCACATGTTAGCCCCAGTCAACGATACAGCCACTGTTGGAAACCTACCGACAGGACACGCAAGAGCGAAGTTTTCCCAGCGTTTTGCAGGCCTACCACAGTGACTTCCATTTCCTGGGCCCTATAAGCGATTTGCATCAGTCGACAGGTCATCTTGCCAAGTTGATCTGCCTGGGGAAGGTGGGCAGTGAGAGCCACAACCGAGGTCGAGTCGACGACGGGTCATATCCCACGCCGGGCACGACGTTGCAGGCAGCACCAAGTGCAAGCTTACCAAAATGTGCGCATCAACCAGTCGTATACCTTTCTGAACAACCCAGCCATGCTGGCAGTTTGGCCTGGGACGGCAGAGGTCCCTGGCGTTTGATTGGCAGAGTGTAAAGGCACGGTTCTCGGCTGGTTTCGGTCAAGCGCAGGTCTCGCGCTGGTTGGCGGAGCACGCAGCTCTTTGTGTGATGGCACGATGCCTGGGACAGCTTGCGGCGATGCGCAGAGATGTGGAAGAGGTGTATGGCTGGTCGGAATGTCTCGTGGCAAGCCGTCGAGCTTGGTTCGTTCGAAGGAAGGCACAGCGGCGGATTTGGTGCGTCGTTTTCGATCGGATGGCTGTTTGTGGGCTTGGCTGGGCAGGTCTACCGTGGTGTAATAATAATGTTGGCTCAGAGGGCCAGGGTAGCAGAGCCACGAGGACAAGTACCTCTGCTGGGGTTCAGGGATACCGCCAGCGAAGCTGTCGGGCGAGGAGCCGCAGACAGGAGTGGAACAAGGCAGAAAAACAAAAAGGCCGATGAGCGGCAGGAGCTTGATGAGGTAGAAGAGAGAAACAGGTGTGGTGTCGTGGCCGTGTAGGTAGGAAGGCTAGCAACGACAAGTGGCTGCGAAGGGTACCTATCTCCTATCTCTCCTCCAGCAGCAGGCAGAGGGGGAAAAAAAGTCGAGACTCTTGAAAGGTACCTGCGGCCGTTGTATCGTCTTCAACCCCCACCTGACACAGCAGGCTGCTGCTGCTCTGGCTGGGGCTGCAGGGTGCCGCTAATGTAGGACTAGGTAGGTACCTTAGTAGGTATGTAGGTGGTTTAGCAGTTGGTAGCCCGGCCCGCCACAAGTACCCTGGCCTGAGGTACCGAATAAGTCGGCCGCTCCGTGCTGCAGCGCCACGGCCTCGAAAGAGCGAGAGTGAGAGAGAGAAGGGTCGCCAAAGTTGCAAGCGAGACACACATGCAACAACTCTGGATCTACCTCTAGTAGCTGTGTAGTTGCCTGCTAAAGTGGAATAAAGTCTTAGTGGTGCTTTAGTGCAGAGCTTGGTCTTCTGCACCTGTAAGCCAGCTGCAGCTCGAGTGCAGCCCCATGTGGCTGTCCACTTATGTCCCTACCTACTAGTTAGTTATGGACAGATTTACCAGGTACATAGACACAACCTCTCTCTACCAGGCACGAAGTAATGCAGCAGCTCCTGCCAATAGGCCAATTTGATAGCGAACGTGCACCTCTCAACAACAAGTCAAGAACCGCTCCGAGTAAGTACCTATGCAGAAAGTACTTATCTAAGGGTAGGTGCCCTACCTGATTATGTAGGTGCTAAAAAGGCACCTAGCCAGGCACAAGTCAGCACCAGGCTGCATGTAATGACAAGAAATAAGGCAGAGAGGTACCTACCAGGTTAGTAGGCTACTAAGGTGCCTACTACTAACTGCCTACCTGGTAACATGTACTACCTCTAATAAGTTCACGTAGTGTGCCATCACTAACAGCGCAACCCAACAGAGCCAATGCTTCAGCCAATGCCGAGCTCCAGCTTACTGACTTCTCCGTAACAAGGCGCTTAATGAGTTATGTTGTCGAAATAACCAATCCTTGTTCTATCTAAAATTTATTTTCATTTTGTTATCATCCGACCTACCCCAGGCCTGCTCTGGTTGGCTGAAAGTCCAATCTGGTTTCTGGTGGTAGCCGCTGAACTGTAAGCGAGCAGGACCTCCGACAAAAGACAATGCTGGGCCCACTCCCTCACCACTTATTATTGCCGTACTTCACTTGAGTACTTTGTAACTATTGCAAGGAACTACAAGCTGTAGATGACAGCTGACAATAGCTATCCGCTCAACAAGACTCCTGTTCACCATCCAGGATTTCCCGTCAACCTAGATTCCGATGCCGATAATCAGTCAGTTTTAAGTACCAGCAGCTCTCCGCGCCGTCGCGTACCGACACCACCACCAGCTAGGCACAGAACGGCACGCAACAAGGTTGCAGCACCCGCCTTGACGAGACGTCATACCACAAGCCAACGTCACCAGACCCTCAACCTAGCACTCCTGCGGTCACCCTCTTCTTCTTCTTGCCTGTTCAATCAATACTACCAGGCTGCCCAGAGGATATTCGCCATGGCCCGTTCTGCTGGCACAGCCTGGCTCGTCATAAGCAGCTAACGTTAGCCAGCGTCCCACCATTGAGCCGAGTCCTGCCTCCCCGTCTTTGCCGCCCGTTGCTTTCCCTTTTCTGAATCTAGCTCCCGCTGCCAAGGGTTCCTTGATATCCCAGGCGCTGGGCAATCTGCAGGAGGCGCATGGCTCGATACGTTGGCTCTTCTCTCTCACAGGACAACGCAGGGCTTCTGCGGCTGCCTGTTGACTCCAGGCTGCCGCTACTCGCCTGGTGCAGCATGACATCCTTCATTCTGCGCGGTGTCCGCTGGATACATGTGCAGTGCGACACGGGATACACTGCCCGACCTCTTCTTATTATTCCGAGTACGCCTATAGCGATTCTGTTTGAACCCAAATCAGCGGCCGCTCGGAGGTGAACTGGTACACACGGTGACTCACCGACTCGATGCCACTTACTTCGTACATATCTATCAGGCAGATGTTATATTGCACGCCATATCATAACGCTCATCAGGGACCCCACGAGACGTATCTTTTCCTTCCCTGACCAGATGACTCCTCTGGCCTCTGCTGATAGACTAGACCTGCGCCAGCCAGTACACATCCGTGTTTATTACCAATACAGTCAAGAGACTATTCCGCCAACCACCCCGCGCCGTTGCGTTGATACACCAGGCTGCAATGGCAAGGCCGCTGCTTCGCGCCGGGAGAACGGCGAGGTTTGCATCGTGCAGCTTGCAGCTTGCAGCGTGCATTGTGCGGCTTGCAGGTACTTGTGCAGCGGCGTGCACCAAGCCATGACTAGACAAAGGCAACCAAGCCAAGAGTGCGCCTTCACCTAGCCGGCGTGTCTGCCTAGCAGGCCGCAATCATGGAATCCGACTCGGTTCATACACAATCCAGTGATACATGATACATGCTGGGGACGACCTAGCACTGCGACGATACGAGCTTCCACTCTCTCAAATCTCAACTGCCCCCTTACTTCTTTGACCATGGTCATCTGCTGCTGCATGAGGAGAAAAATGGATAAACGGAACCAGGTCCCATGCTGCAGACCACAGATGCAGGCGCTGCCCCTCCTTGCCTCACACAAGCCCAAGGTGGCTTGAGATCCTTGCTCAGAATACTACCCTCCAATACGCCATTTCATGGTACGTAACGGTTCGCATCACGACAGACATAACCTCAGCCTGGGCCGCACGCGTCGCTGCTCAATCAATGGCTATCGCTTTCTGCGAGTCTAAAGGCTTTTCTACAATAGCAATGTAAATCAGGCCAACTGTGCCACGGGCTTGGCGGCGGCGAAACATCCTATATCGTGCAAGGTAACAGCTGTAGCTCAAAACGGGATATGCCTCCGGACTTCATGGCAAGAGGCAGCATTGCCTCTCGCTGGGGACTCAAACTGTGTGTCTTGCTTTTTAAGCTGACCTTCCACTCTATCCTTCCGGCCAATGGCCAAGAACAAAACGGGAGGGGCCCCTGCAAGGCATCGGCTCTTCGCACCTATGAGAGACGAGACTCTCACCGAAAACGATCACAACGAATGACTGCCGTGTGTTACCCGCAGAGGCTCTCTGCTACAACTATAACAGTTAGCTGATGGGCTGGCAAGCTGGCTGGGTCCTTGTTCTTGTCGTGCGGTTCAGCGAACTTGTTGCGCTAGCTCATCTGCCCCTCTTTTGCTTCCACCAAGAGCTGTGCCCCACTCTAGCCTATCGTCAGGGTATCGATAGCCACTATCTCATGTGACTTTATCTTATCGCAACTTTTTTTTTTTTCTTGCAGCAAGCCTGCAGAAGGAAAGCCATTCAAGTCGCAGAGCAAACGCAACATTTCTCGACTTGCTGCTGCACTGCCCATAACGCACTCTGTAGGGCTCTGCATGCAATCGGCCAAGCTACCGCAGTCTTTTTCTTCTCTACCTTCTCGAGTATAAAGAGTTTTTGATCCGACTGCGCAACCTACACAGCACTTTGTGGCTGGCCGCTTCTCGACTATCACAATGGCTCCCTCGGCGACGCGGACCGATTGGGACCATGAATATCATCTTTTAAGAAGAGAAAATCTCTTTCGAAACCCCCCAGAAGACCATACGGCCTATCCTGCTCTCCAATTGGCGGTCGATCCGCATATCGAGTCTTTCAATGCCCTATTTCGAGATGATAACAAGCCCAGTCTCCTCGACCACGCCTTGGCTGATATTGGCACCAAGACCTACTTTGACGGTGACGAGCGAAAGGGGGTTGAGAATAAGAACAAGCTCAATATTCGCATCAACAAGGTTATGCTGAGCCGAGCCTATGTCCCCCCTTCAAATAAGACCGCCAAGAATCGCGAAATCTTGCCTGCGGAATGTCGAGAGCGACATGTCACATACCGAGGGCGCCTGTCGGCCACCTTCGAATATGACATCAATGGTGGCGACACTCACGAATTTGTTCGCGACCTAGGCCAGATCCCCATTATGCTCAAGGTACGATTTTCCGCGTCTGGTGTATGAGTATGCATGTTGCTAACAAATTCAGTCGAATCGCTGTCATCTCGAGAACAACTCACCTGCTCTTCTCGTCGCACGCAAGGAAGAGTCCGAGGAACTCGGAGGGTACTTCATTGTAAACGGCATCGAAAAGATCATTCGCATGCTTCAACTCAACAAGCGCAACTTTCCCATGGCCATCAATCGACCGAGTTTCCAGAACCGTGGCCCTGGTTACTCCCCGTATGGTATCATTCTGCGCTCCGTCCGTCCTGACGAAACCTCCCAAACCAACGTCCTACACTACCTCAATGACGGCAATGTCACCTTCCGCTTCTCATGGCGCAAGAACGAATATCTTGTGCCCGTCGTCATGGTTATGAAGGCACTAGTCGAAACGAGCGATCGCAAAATTTTCGAGGGTATCATTGGTCCTCAGGGCAGCAAGGCGACTGAAAACACTTTCCTGACCCATCGTGTTGAGCTTCTTCTCCGCACATACAAGTCCTATGAAGTATACGCTCAGTACGAAACGCGAGCCTATCTCGGCAAGAGATTTCGGGTTGTTCTTGGTTTGCCAGACACCGTATCTGATTACGATGCCGGTACCGAGTTCCTCCGCCGGGTTGTCTTGGTACACCTCGGCAACGTCGACGTCACTGAGAAGCAGGATGAAGAGAAGTTCAAAATGCTCCTGTTCATGATCCGCAAGCTCTATTCCCTCGTCGCCGGCGAATGCGCTGTTGACAATCCCGATGCGATCCAGAACCAGGAGATCCTCCTTGGTGGTTTCTTGTATGGCCAGATCATAAAGGAGAGACTAGATGAGTTTCTTGGAGTCGGTGTTCGCTTGTCTTTGCGTGATTACTTCCGACGCCACCCTAGCCATACTTTCCACACTGAAGAGTTCCGGAAAGACTTTCCCATAAACATCTTCCGCAAGGCCAACGAAAATCTAGGCACCTCGCTGGATTACTTCCTCTCCACTGGCAACCTGGTCAGTCCATCTGGTCTAGATCTTCAGCAAATTGCTGGTTTCACGGTCGTGGCCGAAAAGCTCAACTTTCTCCGTTTCATTGCCCACTTTCGCATGGTGCATCGTGGTGCTTTCTTCGCCCAGCTCAAGACCACAACAGTCCGAAAGCTTCTTCCCGAATCATGGGGGTTCATGTGCCCTGTTCACACCCCCGATGGTGCTCCCTGTGGCCTACTGAACCATTTGGCGCACAAGTGCAAAATCATGACTAGCCATATTGACGTCTCCAAAGTTCCTGACCTCGTTAAGCAGCTCGGTGCCCGGCATAGCTCTACTGCCTCCACAGCGGAAAGTGTTGTCATTATGCTCGACGGGAAAATCCTCGGGTGGTGTACGCCGAAGGAGTCTGTTCGTGTCGCAGACTGCCTTCGCCACTGGAAGGTGGAAGGTACCCACGGCGTGCCTCTGCACCTCGAGATCGGGTATGTTCCACCATCCACAGGCGGCTCATACCCTGGCATCTACATGACATCGACGCCGTCGCGCATGATCCGGCCTGTCAAGTACCTCCCTCTGCAAAAAGAGGACATGGTTGGCCCCTACGAGCAGCCGTACATGTCTATTGCTATCGTGCCCGAGGAAATCGAATCCGGCCTGTCGACCCACGTTGAGTTTGATCCCACAAACATTCTTTCCATTTTGGCAAACATGACTCCCTTTTCCGACTTTAACCAGTCGCCACGTAACATGTACCAGTGTCAGATGGGTAAGCAAACCATGGGTACCCCTGGTACAGCACTGGTACATCGTACCGACAATAAGTCATACCGCCTGCAGACCGGCCAGACACCCATTGTCCGGGCTCCACTTCATAATACCTACGGCTTCGACAACTTCCCCAACGGTACCAACGTAGTCGTTGCCGTTGTTTCCTATACTGGCTATGACATGGATGACGCCATGATTATCAACAAGTCCTCGCACGAGAGAGGATTCGGTTATGGTTCCGTCTACAAGACGAAGAAAATCACCGTCAAGGACGACGGAAGGACAAAGGCGACTAAGAGTGTGACCAAAGCTTTTGGTTTCGCCCCTCACAGCTTCGTCAGCGCGGCGTACCAGGGTATGCTGGATGATGACGGGCTGCCACACGTCGGCCGTCTCGTTCAGGAGGGCGATGTCATCTGTGCATGGCACACGGTGGTACCCGACTACCGTGGTGATCTCGTCAATCTAGATGGCATTACACATTACGAGAAATACAAGGATGGCGAGACCGGCTTCATTGAGGAAGTTCGACTAATTGGTGCTGAAACCGGCTCGGAGTCCTTGCAGACCATCTCGATCAAGTTCCGCATTCCTCGTTCCCCTATTATCGGTGACAAGTTTTCGTCTC
The DNA here is from genome assembly GCA_025583755.1 of Cordyceps tenuipes. Lineage (NCBI taxonomy): Eukaryota > Fungi > Ascomycota > Sordariomycetes > Hypocreales > Cordycipitaceae > Cordyceps > Cordyceps tenuipes. The sequence continues at coordinate 188,002 of JANZYN010000039.1, forward strand.
GTCACGGCCAAAAGGGTGTTTGCTCTCAAAAGTGGCCAGCTATTGACATGCCATTTACGGAATCCGGCATGCAGCCTGATACCATTATTAACCCCCATGCTTTCCCGTCGCGAATGACCATCGGCATGTTCGTCGAGTCATTAGCTGGCAAGGCCGGCGCCCTGCACGGCCTCGCGCAAGACTCGACGCCGTTCCAGTTTAACGAGAAGCATAGAGCGGTAGATTATTTTGGCGAACAGCTCAGGCAGGCGGGGTTCAACTACCATGGCAACGAGCCCATGTACTCGGGCATCACGGGCGAAGAGCTGGCTGCGGACATTTACATAGGTGTCGTCTACTACCAGCGACTGCGTCACATGGTCAACGACAAGTTCCAAGTTCGTACTACGGGTCCCATCGTACCGACGACCGGCCAACCTATCAAGGGCCGTAAGCGTGGTGGTGGTATTCGCGTCGGTGAAATGGAACGTGATGCGCTGCTGGCGCACGGTACGGCGTTCTTGCTGCAAGACCGTCTGCTCAACTGCTCGGATTACACCAAGTCTTGGATCTGTCGTCGGTGCGGCTCCTTCTTGTCGGTGCAACCAACAGTGTCGCAATTCGCGCCGTCGAAGAAGAAGGCTCCTAGCGTGGTGCGCTGCCGCCACTGTGCCATCAGACTCGACGATGAGGATGGTATCGACCTGACGGAGATTCAGGGTGAGATCTGGGAGGACGGTCAGGGCCACACGTGGGTGGGCGGCGACCAGACAACGCAAATTGTGGTGCCAGGTGCCCTCAAGTACCTCGACGTCGAGTTGGCGGCGATGGGCGTCAAGCTCAAGTATAAGATTGATCAGGACGATAAGCCACGCAAGGGTGAACTGAAGCCACTGCCGCTGGCATCCATCAAGGCGTAAGGCAAGGAAAAGTGAATATTGTGTTTGGGTCTTTTTTTTTTGTGGAAAGTTTGGATTTTCCCTGTCGTTGCTATAGCAGATAAGACAGATGGAAGTCATGGGGACGTTTGTACACCTTGGGGGGCGCATTCATGAGCATTAAGCGGTTGAATTATGACAAATCAACTTACATCTCTCTGTCTTTTGCCTGTGCTTCTGCATGTGACTAGAGCGGATAAAAGAATGAGGGAGTCACGTTTTGTATGTTGTACAAAGGGCCTGTATACAAGCGAGTCTATGCGGGTGGCCGAGCATCGCGGTGTCCGAAGCGGCACAAGGAAGAGAGAGGAACGAAGAACCACGAGGGCTGAAAACCTCGCATCTCTACCTCGAATGCGGTTAAGATGCCCCGATCTACTGCGTAACGGCCAACAAGGCGGAGTGAGGAATTCAGGTAGGCACATTCATTCATTCGTGTAGTATCCAGGTAGAACTAGGTACAAGGAAGAATATCCCGAGGTTTGCCGCGGGCAGCTGGCAGGCACCAAACACGCACGGCACTTCTTGCTCGCCAACGCGTTTACCAGCTGCCCAACAACGCAACTACATTTTTCGCAGAGCAAACGAAGTCCTTCTTCCCCCATTCTTGGCTGCTTCTTTTCGTCTTCTTCTTCTTCTTCTTTCGCTATTCCCGCCTTCATCTTTCTGCTTTCGTCATTTCTCATTTCAGATACCCGCCCTCGTTTGGGGATACACAATTCCATCATTTTCTGGTTATCACGAGATACAAACGCCACCGACTCCGGGTCGACAAACGAACGCACTGCTCATCCCTTGATAAAGACATAAGAGGCATCAACCTGCTGTCCCGGGGCCAGGAGGCAGATTAGAAGGCGTGCCATTGTCAACCTCTTCCAGTGATCGAACCAATACTCGAGACTCTCTTGTCAACCTATACAACACAATCAACGGATACCAGGATCCTACTCGTTCTTAAAGCTTTTTCAGTCTTTCTTGCTTTCTTCCTTCATTGTCAATCCCAATTCGATACCGTCAACATGCTTCTGACACTACTGCTTGCTTTTGCTGGCGTCGTGGCCTCCACATCGCAGTCGTATGACTATGGCATTGATATTGACCAGCTCGTTCGCAGACAAGATCCCGCGGCCAAGATTATTGTCGGCAAGTTGCCGCTGGCTTCTAATGGAAGCACGCCCATCAGACCCGAGATTCGCGACATGAGAAAGAACGGATACATGTGGGATCTATACATTCTGGCACTGAGTATGTTTCAGTCTGTCGGCCAAGACCAGTCGCTCTCGTGGTACCAAGTTGCAGGTAAGCTGCATCTATCTTGCACCTTTGTTACTCCCATTGACACGAGTAGGCATACATGGCGTTCCTTTTCAGCCTTGGAATGGCGTCCAGCCTGCAGCAGGAGCAAGCCAGTCGGGCTACTGCACTCACAGCTCGGTCTTATTCCCGCTGTGGCACCGGCCATATCTTGCACTCTACGAGGTAGGTAGGATGTGATCAAACTTGGCCATAGCTAACATTTGCAGCAACAAATGTTCAAACTGGCAAATGCTATCGCTGGGCTATTTACCAACGCGACGGAGCGAAATTTGTACCAGCAAGCCGCATCCCGATTCCGTATTCCGTACTGGGATTGGAGCTTGCCTGCTCCCCCTGGCGAGACACATTTCCCCGACAGCTTTTGGAGCCCGGTGATTCTGCAGTACGGACCGAATGGACTACAGCACATTCGCAACCCGCTCTTTTCGTACATGTTCCATCCCGTGGAGGAAGATGCTTTCATCTGGAACCCAGTAAGTCATGTTGCCTGCAACTCTCCTTGACTGTACCCTGACCGATTAGCTCAAACGCTGGAGCGAGACCAAGCGAGCTCCAAACATGACGGTTAGCGAGACTGCGCCACCCTCCGAGAACTTTCAGGTCAGCGCCGCGCTCTTGTCGAAGTTGCCCGAGTTGCAGCAACGGCTGTATATCATATTCTCGAATTATCACGAATTCAATGCTTTTAGCAACAAAGCCTGGGCAGCGTCCCAGAAAGCGACAAATCTCGACTCACTCGAGTCGATCCATGACATTATTCACCTGTACGGAGGCTTGAAGGGCCACATGACGTACGTTCCTCTGTCATCGTTTGATCCCCTCTTCTTTTTGCATCATACGATGGTAGATCGCCTAATATCAATCTGGCAAGTGCTGAATCCAAATGCCTGGATTCAGCCAATGGCGAACGGCGAGACAAGCTACACGGCACCGAAAGGGACGATCCAGGATTCTGCCAGTCCTTTGGTGCCGTTTTATGCCACCCCAGATACTTTTTGGACCTCTGATACGTCACGAACGACAGAGGCATTTGGATATACCTACACTGATACACGGCCGCATGTCGGCGATAGAGTCGCCTTGCAGCAGTCGCTTGTGCGCAAGATCAACACCTGGTATGGCGCTTCCAGTCCCGCAGGAATTGCCGCAAAGGATTCACGGCTCCGAGTGGCCGCATTGGAGAAGACTGGCGGGCCATGGAGCACGAAGGCGTCGAAAGGTGTGGCAAATATCAAGCTTACGGCCACGGATCCTCCCGTCGAAAAGATCGTCAAGGCGGGCGAGTATACGGAATGGATTGCCAACGTACAAGTCAATGTCGAGGCATTGGAAGGAGTCTTTGACGTGCACTTCTTTGTAGGCGCACCGGCGGACAATCCGGCAGACTGGACATTGTCGCCAAACCAGATCGGCACTGTGGCGATTTTTGCTATGAATCGTTCAACGGGATCGCAATCCAAGATATCTGGTACGCTACCATTAACGACGGCGCTCATGAAACTGGTCGCGACTGGAACTTTACCCAACTTGGATCCAAGCGCTGTAACACCTTTCCTCCGACGCACGCTGGAGGTAAGAGTGCGCAGCCACAACGACAGCGTGATTGATTTATCTCGAGTTGAGGGTCTACATATCGAAATTTCAAGCGCCTGCGTCAAAGTCCCTGCGAACGATGTCGAGCTCCCTACCTGGGGCGAGCCTAGAATGGAGTTGACAGTGTGGCGCGATGAAATACCATAGGCGCTCGGCATGGCAGCATACACATTAGAACAGACGATTTTGGGTGCATACTTTAGGCTAGATGTATTATTGGAATTTCGATATGGTGGCAGTTATTGGCGACAGCCAGGGCTTGTATTTTCTTGGGGGCATCGTCGCATTATCACTAGCCATGTGGTAGTTATGTTTGAGTACTTGTTAGAGTCTGCCAATGGATATTTATTTGTTTGATGTTGAGATTGTGCCTGGTCTGGTTACAGTTGTGTTGTGGTTGTGGTTGTTGTTGTGGTTGTGGCTGTTTGAGATGGACGATGGTGAAACGAGCCGACGGCACGACCAGTTTCAGCAATCGGACTGTCGGCCTTTTTTTCCTTTTTGGCTTTTCGATCTTGATCCTGACAGATTTGAGTTGCAGGCCGCCCGCCACAAGAACTATTCGAAGGAGAAACTGGGTGTTTCTCGCACAGCCCCGATGGTTCAGTCGACGAGCTTCCCAGGCTAGTTTGCTTCTACTATCTACCGACCGACAGTCAGCAAGAACCGAAGAAAGCGCCAAAGATAGAAACGAGCCGGCTAGTCTCATGTCTCCGGGTACCGGCTGCTGGAGCAGTATGCAGGAGCCGGCAGTGAGAGGTTCCGGCCCATCGCCCTTGTCTCAGGCGGTTTTAGCGTCCTTGCCTATCTTGGTCGAAGTGGTGAAGATGGATGGCAGAGGGGGGTGAGCTTATTCCTTGCCAACGGGGTGAGGGAGGGCCGATCAAGGTCTTGATCGAGGAGCTTTGCCGCTACGATACACGGGGGCGTCGACTAGAAGGAGGTCCCCCCCCAGGTTTATTACTGATGACAAGGCCAGAGAGAAGTTGCAGAGGGCGTCGGCTCTGAAACCAAATGGCGTCCCGACTCTTTCCCAATTCGCTAAATGGATCAACTAGACACCCCCGGACCCCAGACTTTTTGATTCGGCTGCCCGGTGATGCTCGAGCCACAGCGGGAACAGACCAGACGGACAGAGGAGCTGCGACGGCCCGGCCTGGAAGCTGACCGTGTTGATGATTGCAAAGAATGATGTTGTGAATGGCAGAGGAACAATACGGACCAAGTCGTGGCCGTGTCAACTGCGAACTAAGAATGAATGAGAAAATATAGCAACCAATTGGAGGCAAAACTTGTCTGATCTGGGCATGTAGTTGCAAGTTCACCCCGTCCTGGCGATGCAGTAACAAGCTTTTTTTAATTCGGACTCTGCCCTTTTCCCGCCCAAGCCACACACGCCTCCTTTTGTCACAAGAAACCCCCCTTACTATTATCGATCGGCCTAATAATAGGAGGTTGGCCTTACAAGAAGAGGTTGTTGGCGTTTCGGCCAGGTGGGTGGTGCAGTTGACCCTAGCAGCAAGGCAGCCCGATCATGTTATGCTGTGTCTGTACTTTGTCATGGACAAATGCTCTTGTCTTTCTTGAGTGGCCGTCCGCCGATGGTTTTTCTCAAAGCACGACGTCATTTCCCTCTGGCGAGAAGGATTTGTCACGTATATAAGGCGAAGCAATATCCCCATCTAGGTGAACAAGTTCCTATCTACACATTTACATTTTCCCAATAACTCGCCCACCTTCTACACCTTGACAAGCTCTTTCTTCTTCTATATTTCACTACCTGTCATAGCCACAACCAGCCAAAACCCAACATGCGCTCCAACATTGCTCTCCTCGCCTCCGCCGCCGTCGCCGCGCAGGCCAAGACGATCCGTGTCGACGTCGGCATGGACGGCCTCACCTTCAGCCCAGACGTCATCACCGCCGCCAAGGGCGACGACCTCGACTTCCACTTCTACCCGAAACAGCACAGCGTCGTCCTCGGCACCAAGGACAAGCCCTGCGAGCCCGCCTCCGACGAGCTCTTCTACTCCGGCATGATGCCCACCGCCGAAGGCGAAGCCGTAAGTCTCTCTTTTTTTTTTTTTTTTTTTCCCTCGCTTCGCTCGACGTCGGGGGGAGGGGTGAAAAGGAAAGCACGAAGGAAAGCCCGGACTGTTGCTGACTGAAAGTGTTGGTGTGAATGGGTAGAAATCCTCCTTCATGGTCACGGTCAACTCCACCGAGCCCATGTACATCTACTGCTCCGCCGCCAAGCACTGCCAGGCCGGCATGGTCGCCGTCGTCAACGGCAACAAGGACGGCCTCGACACCTACAAGACCGCCGCCGCCAAGGCCGCCGACAACGTCTCCCCCAAGGAGGCCACCGGCGGCATGCTCATGACCGCCGACGGCTCCAAGCCCTCCAGCGAGTCCAAGGAAAACGCCGGCGCCGGCTTCCACGCCTCCCTCGCCGCCGTGCTCGCGGCCGCCGGCGGCGTCGCTGCGATGATGCTGTAAAGGCCGGGGGAGAAGGGTTTCATTTTTTTTATATACATGTCGGGATATAATGGGGAATGTTTTCTGCTGGTAGATGCAATTTGGGCTAGTACGAACAATGGATAAATGCGCAATAATGAGGACGGAGTATCAGCCAACTTTCTGCCCCCCTCGTGAACTTGTAACTCTGAACGTGTAATCCGATAATTGATCAGAGACTAAAATGATTGCCAGCAGCACAAATAAAGAGAAAAAACAATTCTGTTTGATGTACTGCCCATAACTAGGTCTAACCGTCAGTTTTAACAGCAGGAAGTGGAGGAGGTTGTTGGTTGGTCGGTGCTGGTTGGTGATTTGCCTCACGACACGTCGTCAAAAGAAGCTTCCATCCGAACCCCTTGCCCGGCATTTTATGCTGCCCCCTCCCCACGCGATCCGATCGCATCGATCCGCGTCGTTCAAGAAGACGAAAATCTTCCTTCAGATAGTTTCGACAAAGGGGAAGGGGGCGGGCAACTTCTCGACACGCCCCCCTCTCCCCATCATTCTGAGAAAACTTGCTCACTTCGCACGCACGCCCCGAAAACTTGCTCACTGGCGAGGAGGAGATCCCCACGACGCCTGCCTGCCTTCCCTGGCCGTTCTGTAAAGGTACAGGTGTCTCTGGAAATAAGGGGATAAAGACGAGGAGATGAAATGGTGAAAACAAAACGCTTACCAAAAACAAGCATCACCACATACACAACATCACTTAGCCAGCAGCTCGTTCCTCGATAATTAATCATGACGCATCATCAGCTCTAAATACTTGGTCGCCTACAATACTCTGATGAAAATGAAACAGAAACGAGGAACCCGAAAAAAAAACGAAAGAAAAAGACCCCAACGCCGATGCAATGAATCTGCGTGATTCGACCCTGTAAGTATAGTTCGATTTCTTTGCGCAGGCCGTCTTGTCCGTTGCCTAGGACATGGGTTCATGTCGAGCCGCGACTTGTCTAAAATGAGCTTCCCTTTCCGATTTCCCTGGCAATTATGAAAAATGGTGTTGTCTCGGCATCGCCCCTTTGTATTCATTTCGAGGGGGGTCAGCTAGCTGGGGGTTTATTTAATGCCGACTCCCTTGGCCACGACTTCGCGGGCATAGAACTCGACCAGCATTGTAGCGTAGCCTTCGAGCTCCTCGACCGGGACGGCCAGTCGAAAATCGTTGAGAACTAGAAATTGGAGCTCCAAGTGGTTCAGTTCGGCAAGCGGCAGACCACCGACCTAGACATGTGTGTTAGCCTGAGCCAAAAGTCAAAACGGCCATGGACTGTGGGGGTGCCTACCTTGGCATATCTCGAATTAGTGTAAAAGACGTCCGAAAAGAATTTACTCGCGCAAGTGACGCCTGAGATGATGAGACGATGAATATTGAAGCTGTCGACGACAAAATAGGTCGCCGGGCTAGCAACATGGCGCTCCTCTGGTGCAAACGGCTTGACACCGTCCTCTCGCGCTGTTGGCGAGTCTACCATTGTATCATCCGCGTCATCGTCGTCGTCATCATCGTCATCGGCCAGGTCAGAGTCTGTCTCATCCGAGTTGTCGGTAGCAGAGGTGGTGGTATCGCGCATTTTCGTGTCGCCCTGGCGCGAGGCAGAACGTGAGTGGGCAGGATATGTTTGCGACTGGGAAGTGGCCCTTTGACGGGCGCGCTCCGTCTTGACGACTCTATCATTGACGCGCTCCGTCATGCGGTCAAAGTACACAAGCAAGCTCAGAAACACCTCATAAGTGGTTGGGCAGTATTTATGTATTCTGCCGAGATAGCTGAGGATGGAGATGGCAGGGACGTTTTTACCGTGGAAGGCCAGGACAGAGTGACTGAGGGGGCTCATGTGGGAGCCGGAGGCGTCGTGAGTCTGGCTGGCCTGCTGCTGGTGTGTGACATTACGCTGCATGGCATCGTGCTGCAAGTCGTTTGTAGTTGTGATTTTGGTGAGCAGAGCGGCGACCATGTCAATGACGTCGTTTATAGGCATGGCGCTAATCTCGTACTTGGTCTGGCCCGCCGAGGGGTCGTTGGCGGGACCGCCGAGGATGCCCTCCTGCACGAGAGTTGTGATGTGTGCGAGATCGCGGATATGAAGGACAGGTGCAACGGGAGCATCTACCGGCGGTGCCAGAGGACCGGCGGCGGGTTGGGCAGCAAGACTGGCCGAGGGGCCATGGATGCGGTAGTCGTCGGAGGGCGGTGAGGGCTGCTGCTGTCGGGGGTCGGAGGCTAAGGCGGATGGGTGAAATTGTGTCACAGAGACGTCATCTCTCCTGATGGCATCCATAGACGCCAAATTCGCTTCATCTGCCGAGGAAGGTGGCGGGACGACGGCGGCGGGGGATGAGGACGGCGGGGGCGAGGGAAACCTGGCGGGCCCGGCGCGAGAGGAAGGAGAAAACTGATGGGTAGGAGCCGAGGCGGCGGGGGAGGCAAAGGCCTTGGGGGCGCGGCACGAGGCAGCTGAGTCCCTGCGAGGGGAGGAGGAGGAGGAGGATGTAAGCCGCGATGAAGGTGAGTGGTGTAGCGGGCCAGTCGCAGCAGCGTTGGTGGTGGCGGTGGAAGAAGATGTCGACCGTTGTCGCGCTCGGCCGGGCGATTGCTGGTAGTGAGGAGGCTCGTGGGAGCGGGGCGACTTGCGTTGCAGCGAGGAGCTGGTAATCATGGTATGAAATCGCGAGAGGTCGGATACGAAGTCGCCAATTACTGCTGCCATTTCATCGTCGCGCGCACTGGGGGGAGGGATGGTGTGTGGTGCGAGTGCGATTTTTTTTTTGGCCCTTCTGCTGTCTCGGTGTAGGAGAGGAGTGTTATTCCCCAGCGTGTCTCGGTGCGAGGCGGGGGAGTGAGTACCCAGTACGACCAGGGGGAGTAGAGCTTCCAGTGGAAGTGACGACTGACGCGAAAAAAAGGACGAGGCGCGAGGTTAGCGAAAGCTCCCGAGTAAAGAAACCGAAAAAAAAAATAGGAAGGAGAACAAGACAAATGCGACGCCAGCGAACAAGGAGATGAGACGAAGAAAGAGGTGTTGATGAAGTGGTGGAAGCAGGGAGGAAGGAGGAATTTGGGGGAGAGGCGAGCGATAGCGGGGGACGATTTTTCCGTTTTTCTCCCCCTCTTGGGCTGCAACAGAGAAGGGTAGGTGCCTAGGGACGGGTTGTTGTAGCGGCTGGAGCGGCTGGGTAGGCGGCTCTTCCGGGCGTGTTCCCCAGCGCACTACAGCGGGGTAGACCGCTAAAAGGCCCTGTCACTGAGCTGACAACTGGCTTGTTTGGGCGACTGTCCTGCTGGCGTCGGCGACAATGAACCGGAACGGCCAGCCCGAGCCAATCTCGGCCTAGACTTAGGCGGCCACCCCGTAACCAGATGACGGGCACGGGCAGTGCACGGAGCAGAGCTCTCTTATCGCCACTGTCCAAGAGAAAAGAGGAGCCGGCTATCGGGCGAATCAAGGCTGGCGTATTGGCGATTCCATGGCTCGGGATCCGCAAACGTGTATATATATATATATTGAAGGGAGCCGTTGTTGGTGTGTCACTGGTCGCGATCTGCTCTGCTGCGGGCCGCCCGACGACGCACAAGGCCGCGATCCCGTGCCGGCGTCGCATTACACGGGGCCAGCGGGCGGTGAGGCGGGGGGGAAATGTGCATGCAGATGTGTGTGTCTCGTCGAAATAGCATGCTATGGCTGATGGGTATCGTGTTTTTTTTTTGGCCTGGGGGGCATCTGAACAAGCCACCCAGAGACCGGGTCGATAAACCAGCGTCACGTCACCCCTTCCACAAGCCCATGTTGCTGGCGCACGTGGAGCGGTCTTGGGTAAATAAATGTGCGCAAGCCGGAGCAGTCGTCGGAGCCTTTGTTGGGGGGGGGGGGGGGGGGGGATGCAGGGGGGCGATATTGAAAGTCATGGTGGCAAGGGAAAGCGAAAAGCAACGATTTGGTAAAGCAGAGAAGGACGCCATTTCAAGACTCACCAGATTTCAGATATGGGCTGCTGAGGACGAGCAACAGCAGCACCCGAGACCTTGTCGTTTGTTGTAGGCGACGCTATTTCGTTGGCTATAATAAATAGCCCGTCACGAGTTCAAGGCCGTGAGCTTGTGTCGTAGTGCCGTGGTGTCGTGGCGTAATGTGTACCGTCCGGGTTCGTTCGTGATGTCGTATCGCTCCTTTTTCCTTTACCAAAATCTAAAAGTTCCAAACAAACCACCCTGGCAGCTGTAAGGCACCCTTCGCGTAATTTCGCTTGATTCGTTCCGTCAACGGCGTGGTTGCAAACGAGCCTGGATCGACAGAGAGGTCGCGGCAGCAATGCTTCGAGAAAGGGGCTGCGTTTGGGGGATTTTTTTTTTGTAAGAATAATGTGATGTAGAAAAGTTGGTTGTCCTTTTCTGTTCCCCTTCTTTAGTAATCTTCCTTTTTCCAAGTTTGGCAGGGTATCTTTGATGCAAAGCTGACTCGGCTTGTCAATGGCGTATTGTAGCGGTCTGCGGCTTCGTGTGGAGAGAGAGAGAAGCCCGTGGGGGAAGCGTATGGCGTTGGTAGAGGTAGACAGCTTTCACCGCGAAATACCGCTGACGAGTCGTGCAAAGGCGGAAAGTCTTGCGAGGAGGAAGGGGAGGATAGATGGATGAGGATGAGGATGGTTCAAGGGAGAAGAAATGGAAACGCGGCCCTTGTCCCTATTGCAAAGGCTGTTCGTTTGTCGGAGGGCTGGGCACACGCACCAACCGACGTCGTCAACCTGGCCCAGGTTTCTGCTCTGCTCTGCTCTGCTCTGCTCTGCTCTGCTCTGCTCTGCTCTGCTCTGCTCTGCTCTGCTCTGCTCTGCTCTGCTCTGCTCTGCTTTCTGCTTCTGATTTCCGCTCTCTGCTCTCTGCTCTCTGCTCTGTCTCGTCTCTTTCTCGGCGCTATAAAACCGCAGATTCCCCCAACGTGGGTGTTTCCCAGCGCTGCCGTTGGCCCACGCCGTACCGTCCTTTTGCAAGGGGGGGGGGGAAAGGAACAATGCGCGCGTCAAAGTGCCAGGTGTTTTGTCTGACGGCAATAATTTCAAACGGCAGAAGTAAAAGAAGAGAATTTCCTTCTCAGCCAGGGTGTGTGTTGGGGTGGGAATGGACAATAACCTTGCCTAGGTACCTATCTACTAACGGTAGTTAACATATCAATCCGACCACAAGACAAGCCATCTGTTAGGTAGGTAGGTAGTTACCAGGCACGTGGAGATAGATGTCTTCTAGGCCTCACGCAGGCCCTTTTTTAAAAAACCTTTTTTTCATCCTTGGTTTCCCATGTCTGTGTTCCTCTTCTGAGCAGGCCCCTTGGTTATCAAGGATTCAAGCTTCATCCACGCCAAACCACATCGCCGGCTTGCCGCACGTGGGCCCAGCCGTCCTCGGCTGTGGGGGAGTAACTCTTAACGTGCTCAAGGTATACCACAAATAGATTGATAATAACAAATTACGAATAAGTAGACGTCACTCACCCTTGATCATCAACCGCTCTCCTACTCCGTACTATCCATGCCATTGTCCCCCACCGACAATCTGGCCTTGTCTTGACCGACTTGTCCGCCCCAGTTACTTGTCTTTGAGCTCTGTCTTTTCTATTTATTATTCCCTCTGAGCTGTCTCGGGCAAGTACTCCCGTTCCTCATTCAGCAACCAAGTCTCCTTCTGTCTTGCAGGCCGCCCGCTTCGTCATATCCCCCCAAATCGCCATGCCCCCTACCCGGTAGCTATCATTGGTCCAAGTGAAACGTCATCTACTGGACATCCTGTTTTTGCCATCAGCGTCATTTCCTTGGCTCAGCAAGAGTTGTTATGCACTTCTACATCGGCGCCCAGCCTTGCCGCCTAATTTCAGCGCACCTCACAAGTACACCCCGTCGTTATCATTTAGAAGCAAGGTCCCTTCAAAAGGTCGTGTCTGGCGACCTAAACAGTATATTTTATCTTCTGTGACTTTCTACATTGCCTTTGCGTGCATATAGACGTATTTGTATCCATCTGTCCTCATCCAATACCCGCTTCTGAAATCCTATACTCTGCTTGAAGGCATACAGTTGCCACAAGGCAGCCAGCCTCCCTACCCAAACTTCCATGGCTCCATGCCTCTAAGCTGCAGATTTCCATCCCATAAGCATCCATCTTCATCTTGTATGCGTGCTTTATCAGCGCCCTCCTCCCTACCACCTACTTCTCTCGGCCACCCCGCGGATCAACAACCCCAGCGACATGTCACGCAGCGAGCCCTGTCCAACCCTTGCCACAAATTCACGCACTCGTCTTGTGTAACTCGTGCTCATCTCTCGCATCGACAGCTCTGCCGTATCCAGCCTTATCGAACGCGCCATGCCATCCTCTCTCCACACCGCCAATGGCATCCCAAGCACATCGTGACGGTCGGCCCCTACCGCACCTCTTGCACATAAAACTCTCCGATGGCACACACCAATAGAGGCTGGGACATGCATCCGAGCCTTCCACCGCCACGGCTATCTTCCCAGCCGCTCGCCGTGCACGCCCCAGTCCCCGATTGCTCGACAGTGGACGCAACGGCCTGCCTTCCTCGTTCGTTCCCTTCTCACCGCCCTCCCACTACGTCATAGCGACACATTGCAAACACATCTTCGAACCTGCCTTGGCCGTGAACTATAGACTTGTATTCCTTTTGTCTGTTCTCTCAAGACCGGGCGGGTACTATATTGTACAAATATCCCCATCCTTGCATCTCTCCATCTCCTTCACCCTCACATCATTCAGTCGTGACGCACCGCATAGTCCGTGTCCGGCAAGTACAGGTGGCGGTCCGCGCCCTTGGCCGTCAGCACCACCATGCGGATCACGCCGCCGGAGCTGCCGTCCCATTTGATGGCCTCGCGCAGCGCCCCCTTGACGAAGTTGACGGCCTCGGCCTCCTCCATGCCCTCCTTCCAATTGGCGTCGCAGTAGCCGTAAATGTATGTTGATCCGGAGCCGCCGATCGCGTACGCCTGCTTGTGCAGCGAGCCACCCAGCGGGATCGAGTACACTTGGCCGCCAAACCGCTCGTCCCAGCCTGCAATAATGAGGCCGGCTCTGGAAAACAGTTAGCATCGGCAACCATGCCAAGGGCATCAATCACCGTAGGTGCTGATTCACGTACGATAGGCGGTCCTTGTTGGCGTAGCAAAGTTCTTGGAAAATGGACGCCGCGGTTTGCGTCATCGGGGGTTTCCCGCTCTGCATGGCGAACATGCCCAGCTGGTATTGGACAATATCCGCGACAGCTTGTGTGTCCGCCGCCGAACCTGATCGGCAGCACCAGATGGTGTCGTGTACTCTGGTAAGCTTATCCGTTACTCGGTTGGCAATGTACGCGCCGGTCGTGGTTCGCGAATCGGCGCCTATCCTCGTTAGCTCTCACGATCCGCTGACCTCGTCAGTGTCAGGCGCGGGGCATACCAAGAATGACTCCGTCCTTGAAGGTGACTGCCATACTATCCTCCTGTTAGCATCTAGTCGGTAATGGACCAACTTCGTCGCCGATACGTACATCGAGGTACCTAGACTGCCACAAATTAGCTTCATTATCCAATCCTAGAGTCGCATGTATAGACTTACTTGACCTCTCCCTTCTTCAGATGCTCCATATCAACGTGGATGCCATCTATGTACGTCATTAGCTATCCAGCCATGCACGACGCTCGATGATGACAAACGAACCCTCGGACAGCACACCCTTGTTGCGAAACTCCATGATGTCGGTATATGCAAAGGCTTGAAGGATATATATGTCTCCGGTTTGATATGATGCGATGTATTCGGATTCGTCGTTGGCTCAATTGTGATGAGGTATGCAGCCAGGCCAACTGGGTCGGAGCTCTCCAGTTAGCTCAGGCAGCTTCGGACGCGCAGCCGCGACGTCCGCCAAAGTTACCTGGTGAGATCACGTGAAATATCACGTGTGGATATCGGCTGGACAAGGCCCGAAGATGTTCAAGGTATTTCTTGTATTTATCCAACAAGTCCAGTCCATTTCTCATTTTTTAGAATATTCGTCATTCAATAGCTGGCGGTGTGCAAGTGGTTGAAGTATAATTGATGGTTGAATACACCTGATGATGCATATCATGCTCCATAACATTGTTCAGCTATAATCCAAGAAGAAAAGACACAAAGCCAAAAGAAAAATATCGCCTACAAGATCCAGATAATATCATACAACGCCAGTAGCAATGCGCTACTGTTTCTTGTCGCCACCCGCCTCGTCCTTTTTGCTCATCTCCTTTCCGTGGTCATCTGCCGCCGCCTCGCCCTCGCCCTCGCCCTCGCCCTCACCCTCCTTCTTCTTCTTGTCGTCGTCGGCACAGCCGCAGTCGTAAAAGTCGCCAATCTTGGTGCAGTCAAACTCGGGCTTTTCGAGGCGCTTGTTGACGAGGTTGTGGGCGAAGCAGAGCCAGCCGGCGGCGGCGCTGCGGGAGCCGGACTGGGGCGGGTACTCGGCGAGGATGGCGCGAAAGTGACGGGCGCAGTCGCCGCACGGGTAGAGGCGGCTGAAGAGGTGAATGAACTGCTCAAAGGTGGTGCGCTCGTCCTTGGTCGGCTTGTCGGGGAAGCGGGCGGCCATGGTGTGCAGGAACCGCCAGGTCGCTTGTCCGAGTTCGGCCCTGGAGAGGGAGAGCGTCAGCAGGGGAATTGGGGGATTGCAGGGGGGCAGAGAGAGGAGGTGAAAGTTTACTTGAGCGTTGCGTTTTCCAACTTTGGGGCTATTGAGTCGCCGTCGAGGGACGGTAGCGAGTCGACGTCGATGCTGAAACCGGCACTGGGAGACGGCGCGGCGGCATCCATGACGAGTTGGACATCGTCGCTGTCGGTGGTTTCCGATGGCTGCGTCGGCTTCTCTTTGGGCTGCTGCTGCGGATTGTGCTTCGGGGATACGGCGCCGCTGACTATCTCTCGAGCTGCGGCCGGCGCTGAGGTGAAGAAGTAGGACAGGCTGAGGAAGAAGAAGACGACGAGGAGAATGGAAAGCGTGAGGTGTTGTCGTCGCGCCATCTCGACCAGCGTGATGGAGGTCGCGGGAAGGGAGGGGAAGGGGGGGGAGAAGGGGGGAGGAGAAGGCAATTATTAAAAGTTGGCGTGAGGAAGAAAGGCGCTGTGATTTGTTATTTCTTTTTCTTAGGTAGTAGTTGCGAACAGATGGCATCACGGGCAGTCCGGCCGCTGTCAGTCACTGCGGAGCAAAAGGACAGGTGGGCGGGCCAAGCGTATAATAAGAGGAGGTATTAATTACTAGATACGCCGCCTACACTCGAAAATAGGCAGACTCTACCAAATAAACTCGATTATTTATTTACTTTGATTCTGAATTCGTCCTTTTATTATTATTAGAAATTCCCAGAGAGAAAAACAACGGTCTCGCCTAGCGGGGTCACCGTCCAGCCTTGTGCTACATGCCATAACTAACTAGTAGGTAACTACTAACTAAAACTACCAACTTACTGGTAGTTAGTTAGCTACCTAGTAGGAAACTTACTTATTATTAGTGCCTTGAGCATTACTAATAATATGATCACACGTTATTCCAATACCAAGAACCAACTACCCGGAACCGACAAAGGACAAGTCAAACAAACCTCGAAGGAATGCGACACTTCAACAACTTTATTCCCAACCATCCCACCCAACCATCCCGCCATACTAGTCGACTTGTCCAACCCTCACTCGTCATCGGTTACTTGGAATAACAAGTTCAACCTGGTATCACTGCCCGGCCTTGACTCGACAAACATCCAAGAGTTGAGATATGCTTCCATTTCTCGTCCGTGGTTACATGATTTGGCTTGCGCATTGCTGCAGCCCAATGGGCCGCGAAATCCTCACTCCCGTCCAACATGCCGAATTTGACTGAAAACTGTATCATCTCACCTTGGTTCATAGTTCCAGACGCATCCCCAACGTCCGGACTCGTCCGTCACATAGAGTTCAACGGCGCCGCCCGCCGCCTCCGTCGTCGCCGGCACTATCACGCCGTCTCCCGACCGACATCTACTAGCATACCGGTAATCCCATGGCTCCCAACTCTATTTCTTCAGTCATTTTGCCATTCGCGATCGGCTATCGTCTACCGCTTGGCTGCTGCCAACAACCCGGCGGCCTCCTGCGTCCACTCTCGTGTGCGCGCTCTCACTCGGCGGATCGCTGCGCCCGGCTCGAGGAGCCCACCCTCCCCAAGCAATTTCCATCCCAAAACACAGGGCACGTCTCGGCCAAATTAATGAGCCCTTTTTCTGTTCAATAAACGAATGAATGTCGATCTGTTGGATTGGGATGGATGCAAGCCAAGCCTCTCCATCTTTAGAGCTCGGCTGACTGAGTAAATTACTGCCGAAATTTGCTGTTCTATACCCCCCCAAAGAATAGCACACACGAGGGTTTCAACTTTTCATATTCTGCCTTGAATCCATCAAAATCTTGGCAAATGGACCACAGGAGTTCATAGCCGGGCTGCCGACTTCTTGGCGGCGAGGGAGTTGCGTATGCCTCCATTGCGCAGACTTTCAATCGCGGTTGCCAACGCAATCCTCGCCTGGACACAAAGCCCGTGCAGCTCACTCTTTACGCAAGCAAATATTTCGGGAGCTCAACCATCCCAGCATCGTCTTGTCGATGGCTCTGCAGACGTGCGGCCCCCACGGACGCAGTTCAACCGTGTGTCATGCCATAACGGCGGCTGAGACGTGCAGCCGGGCCATGTCCAATGACGTGCGTGTATTCGCTGCTTCTATTCTTGAGCCTTCTTGGTCAATAATCAATACCGATGACAGCGTTGCTGGTGCGTTGCGACGGAGGGACCGCGCGCCCAAACTGGCCACTTTGGCAAGACTGGTCGTCTCCAACCACCAGCACCACCACCGCCTACCCATGTTGGTCTCCCGACACGGAGAAGAAGATGCTGGTCGGTGTTGAGTATTATATGAGATGAAGCAATAAGGAGGTGAAAGGTGATGTTGCCCTCACGCACCACAGCAAGACTCAGCGCTGCGCTTGGCCCCACGCTTTGGCCGTGGCCATGTAGCAGACTGCGCCATGATGATCGCCCATCTATAAATGGCGACTTGCCTCGCCAATCAAACACGCTATTCAGGACCTCTTCCTGATCCGTGTCCAAGCCGGGATTTCTGGAAGAGAGAGGTGGCTTCAAGAAGCTGTCTGGTCCCCTTGCCGTGATGGCCTGCGTAGGAGAGATGACGTAGATCTCGACACTGACCGCGGCTTCGAGAACGGACTTCGTATCAGACCCTTCTTCTATTTCCATTTTTAGCTGCGGCTGCTTCGAAGAATTCAGACAAGCCCCCTCCGGATGGCACCGAGTTCGGGGACGCGCAAGCGCTCAATCTGGTCGGAGAGGTTTTGACACACCAGTAACGTTGTCGGTAATCGTCAGCGTCCTAGAATCTTCTCGGCAGGTAGGTTGGTGTAAAACAGAGCGTCATGGACTTGTTTAACAGAGTTATACATGGGCTGGGGAACTGCTTCCAGTATAAAATGTATGACATTATGGTGACCAGCTGCTCCAGCTGGGTTGGTACGGAAGCATGCGTGATAGTGGCTGTGTTGGTCTTAATAACGGGCATTTGTGGGTTGTACTCTGTCGGCCTGCTATTGAAGGGTTCTTCCTCTCCTTTTCATGTATATATAAATATATCCCATGAATAGTTCTCACTATGGAGCCATCTTCAGCGTGTGGAAACCCATGAAACACTATGTTTCTTGTATCCAACCATCAGTGACATTGTAAGATACCTACTCACTGTACAAGTAAATGCAATAATAAACGAGAGCCAACCTATTCAAAACTACTAAACCAAGGAAGAGGTCCATAAGCTGTAGAATACACCCAATCCAATAAAGACAAGGCGAACGCCTCAAGGTGTAGGGTAGGTAGCGCACGATACGAGGTGAAGCCCAATGAAGGATTGCAAGCTGTCATTACAGGGGATATCCCGGACAAGCTGAACAGGGCATGTGATACAAACTATTTGTTGCTGCGCCCTGGTTGGCCATGATTATTGATATTCGATAACATGATAACGACAAGGGTACAAGGGTTGATTTCCCTTGACGAAAAGCTGCGCGGCCTCAAACTATTGCCGCACAGGCGCGATAAAACACAGACGGAAAGATGTCGTATTTGGATTGCTACGTAAGCCGGCAAATGTTTATCTTCGTTTTGACATCCTAGCTGTTTGTGCGCATGAATCGCGGCGCATCGTCAGGCATCTCGCAAGCAAGATCCATGCTCATCGAATTGCATAATTTACCAATCTGGAGAAGGTGAGGAAAGGTTTCGCTAGTTCTGCTGAATTGGTCACTTCTCAAGAACCAGTGGGACATTTGAATTTGATGAACAATGAAACGGTGCTGGTGCACTACGGGCAAATAATTATCGGACGAGGCCGTGCGCCTTCCGAGCACAGCTCTGCGAATAGAATACTCGCAACACCAACTGCCCCAGAGTTTGTGCAATTACTGGTATAATGCCCATAATATTAAAGGCCAATCAATGGCGGGTACGCCGTCAAAGGCCAGCGCAGCACAATGTGACCACGAATTTGGGAGAACCCATCGCAGTCAAACCATCCATCACTCTGCGCGTGACAAGATCCTGAAGCGGACGATTGATCTGCCTCAAGAATTTTATATAACCCTGTTTCCTGGTCGCAGATGCATCCCCTCGTGGCAATGACGAGTCCGTTTCGTAAGGTCTCGCTGCTGAGGGCGAGCATTCCAAAGCGGCGCGGAATTTGAAACACGGGGCAAAGGGGTTCATTCTTCCACCCGGGCCACCGTCCGTTACGAGTTCTTTTCCTTTTGCGAGTGGACTTCCCAGGAAAATTCTGACGAGACAATATCTTGGGTTTTTTTTATTAGTTGAGATTGTTTTCGGTGACATGGGCTCGGTAGGAATAACTAGCACACAGCGATGGGGACAGACGATGGGACGGCTTGGAGAGACTCATGGCTGGACTGGTCCTCCGTATGGATGGTTTGCCTTCTGACAGGGGTCTTCCCCTCTGCTGATCGTCAATGCGAAAGGTCTGGACTCCTCGGCTGGGGGCCATGGCGGCGACGGAACCTGGTCAGTTGGAACAGGGCAAGGTGACGGCAAACCTGAAGCGTGCCAGTTCGGCCTGAAGCCAAGCTTCTGCCGCAAGGGCGGCCGTCATGGATATGGTTTTGCTGCTTCTACTGGTACTCGGCGCGGAAGTCCTGTACCCAAGGTGACAAGGTGAGGGAGGATTGACAGGCAACTTCAGTTGCGCGAATTCGTGCTTGTAAGCGGGCCATCTGGAGTCTTGCCAGGGGTGTGGACAGAATTGCTAGAGATCAGAATAGCTCGGCATTGATGTGCATAAAAGAGATGAATGAACATTATGCTTGCTTGTCATGCCGTGGCAGCTGGGCCTCATAGTGGATGAGCAAATCGGCGGACATCATCAACAAGCATGATGCAAGTGCTTTTTTTAGGCGAGGAGAGACAGTGGCTTTCCGACATATGGAACATTCCACCAGTATCGACAAGGGCAAATGTTTCTGCGGCATGAAGAGAGAGGGGTTTGGATCGGCGGTGGGATGTGCCGTATTCGTAGCGTGCAGACTGGATGGCCAAAGAGTTGAAGCGGGAGATGTGTGTCTGTGATGATTTGTTTTTTGTACGGTGTGGCGCACATATGCGTCCGGTGTGTTGGCAGCTGGCAGGTCAAGCAAACAGAGCGAGCCTGCCAGCTGGCGGGCGGTGCAAACAACTGGTGCCAGCTTGGCAGGAATGTCTGTGATACGCTGCGGTGTGGCGCAGACAATATTGGCAAGCACAGGGTGGTAATTAGAAGCATGCAGCCTGTAGCCTGTAGCCTGTAGCCTGCAGTCTGCAGTCTGCAGCCTGCAGCCGTTGTTGTACCTCGGGTACCCGTAGATCCGCAGGCGATGTATGCGTATTTTCTTCTTGAACATTGATTCAGGTCAGCGGCACCTTTTTTGGCAACAACCGACACATTATTAGCGGCGCGTTAGCTGCCGCACCAAAAACAGGGCAGAAACTTGGGCTAACTTGCCACCCGGCGTGGCTTGATTTGGTGCCGTTGTACCTGACGCCTGGTTAGAAGGTACATGGCGACCTAGCGACGCCAAGCGAGTATGGGGTACATGCATGGGAAATTATGCTCTCGGCATGAGGTCTCGTCAATCGCATTGGGGGGGAGGTCGATGCACCGGAGCCTTATCTGCTCGTTCATCGGTGCAAGCTGCTCTGCTCGACGTCGGCGTCGTGGTTTTTGCTGTGACAGCAAACTGTCGAAATGAGTCGAGAAGCGAGAGCCTTACGCTTCTTTGTTTCTCCCATTTAACGTATTACGTGGATCCAAGCCGAGGTGTGCCTGAGTTAGCGTGGTGTAATTTCCCAGCCAGGGGGCGCCGCAGATCCACCTCTGTTCCGGTACCTGAGAGATGGTGGTTGGTTGGTGACGGTTTGATGTACTCTGTACTTCGCTGGCGCTGACGGGAGGCGGCCGGCAGGGGGAGCTGGAGGGCCGCTAGGCCGAGTCTAGTGTGGGAGCGGGGTTCTTCCAGGAGCTTGTGGATGAAAGGGCTTGAATTGATTGCGGCCAACATGGGGGGGCAATTTATTACTTGGTACCTTGGTACAATAGATACCCGCGCAGCTATCGGTATCGACCTTGCGAGGCGATGATGAAAGGCCGTTTTGTTCTGCAGAAAAATTCACACTATCAACCTGTGGCTGCACTACAGATGAGCGCTGTCTCTTGGTCTTGGTCTTGGTCTTGCCTCCCTCGTTCCTGGTTTTTGTTATTTCAACAAACTTGGGTGTCACTCGCGTCCCGTTTGCATTCCAGCACTGACTGTTGTTCTGGGTGGTGCAGGTGCTTTGTCCCCCCGGACTGACCCCAGCGCAGCACCCACCGACTGGATCCCCTGGCGGTGCACTGGGAGCGTAGCAGTGCCGCTGGATTGGAGGGCGGTAAAAGAGGCGATAATTTCCTGAGCAGATGTTTAGCACCGTGTTATAGCGAGATAGGCAATAGAACGTGAACAACCCACGCCTGACCATGCCTAGTCCTGGTTACAGTTTATACTTAGGCATGGCAAGCGGTAAATTCTCCGTAGCTAAATTGCCCTGGTGCCACAAACTAGTTAAAGTACCAAGGCAGCTACTTTATGTCTGGTAGGTACCTGGGTTGCCACATACACCGGCCAGTCAACTCTGGCTGGCCCAACCGTGCAACCGTCGTGCAACCGTCCATCCACAACTGCTAACTTAGTGCTAAGCTACTACCTAAGCGATTCGGCACTAGGTACCTACCTACCTTGGTAGTGGTAGGCACCTAATAATAACCCCAACTTTGCACTAAGATACCTACCTACTAAGGTACTGAGCTACCTTAACTCCGTCTCCTCACCCCTTCTCGTCGATTTCTTCCCGTGTTGCCCAGCTTCCAGCTCTCAACTCCCTCCCTCCCCTCCCCCCCCATCCCATCCATCATCCCCCGTCCCTTGCTCCGTTCGCCATTTGGCACTGGCTGGAATTCCACCACTCCATTCTCTCGCTTCCGCCTCTCTTTTCTTGTACCATTTCCCTCCCTCTCTCCTCCCTTTCCTTCCCTTCACCTTCCCTCCCCCCTCTCTCCTCCCACCGCTGACCTCGACAATCGTTTTCAGAGAGTAGTTCTGGGTTTCCAAGCCGTCAACATTCAACTCGTACGGCTGCCCAACCCCTTCCCTCTCTCCCTCTCTCTGGTCCACCTCGCCGCTTCGATACAAGTTTGGTCCATGTCTGCGTAACTATTCGCAGACTTGCAATTAGTCACGCCTTACCCGATGCCCGTCGCCGCTTAATCACCACCGCCGACGACTAGCCACGCTTGCGTGCCTTTACGCTCATTACCGACTTTGTTTTTTTGCGGCCTGTTTTGCGATTTGGGGATTCTTCCCCTCGACGATTTGTTTCGTTCCGTCACTCTTTTGATCTGATCTGCACATATCGCGTTGCTCGATTATATGTGAGTCGCCACCCCTATTGCGACAGCTGCACGCCTCCCTGAGCTCGACTGTCAGAACAATTGCAACCACCACAGCAACTGGCAGGCTGCCCGATTCCAAGGCAATTGCTCGGCGTCTCTCTTTTGCAGCTGCGTCGTCGGCTTGCCCGTCGAATTCGCCGACTCAGGACGGCGCCGCGCAACGCAACGCAAGTCAACGCAACAACACCATGCTAACTAGCCCAGACTTGCACTCTCCCAACATTGTCATATACATTCGCTAATTGAAAATCCTGGCTGTACGATTCTCTACTCATACTTCTACCGGCCCTTGACTAATCTGCCAAGATATCATTCACTCTTTTTGCGACCAATCGACACAGGCAACTCTCAATCAGCTCCAAGATGCCTTCCAAGATTGCCCTCGTTTTTGCCGTCACATTGGGTCTGGCAACCTCCGTTGTTGCTGACGCTGATCGCCCACGCATATTTTATCCGCAGCGGGCCAGGAAGGATGATGCTGAAGTCGAAATCGATGCTGACCTCTACGACCATGAAGAGGTGAAGCGCGACTTCGTCACGTCAATTATGGACAGCCTTGGTGCCAATAATGATAACAACAATGACTTCTCCGACATAAGCAACCTCTTCAACGCTGGCAAGGGGACCGACGAAAAACCCACGACCACCGTAACTGTTGATCAACCCGTCGTTCCGCCCCCCGCTGGCACTGGAAATTCGAACCCGAACCCAGAACCTCAACCGACTACCTCTTCCACCCGTAGCGTTCGCCCCAGGCCCTCGACCACCCGCTCCGGTATCCTTGTCGGCCCTAGTGGCGTTATCTTCCCTTCGTCCTCGTCGCCGAGCTCTAAAAACAGCGCTACGTCTCGGCAGCCTCAGTCTTCCGGCACCTCCGAGGTTCCAACTCCGGGGTCTTCCTCGACGCCGCAGGGCACAGCCCCGGGTTCCTCCAAGACAACCGATGTTATCACCACACCCGAGGCTCAGACGACTCCCTCGGAAACCGCCCAATCGACCTCGCAACAGCCGACCACCTCCAGCGGTCTTTTGAACCCGATCACATCCATTCTTACTGACATCCTCCCCCCCGCTTCGTCTACGAACAGCACAACGACTCTGACCGGGACTGCCCCTTCAAGCCCCTCTTCCACCAGCTCGGAGTCGACTACAGATACTTTGAAGCCCGTTGATCCTTCGACTCCTGTCACTCCCGGAACTCCGGCCCCCACCACGACATCTACAACTACTACCTTGCCTGATGTTGCCAGCAGCACGGCGACGGAGACGAGCACCGTGACGCCCACCGGCACCGGCCTACTCCCTATCTTGACCTCGATTGTGACCCCGATCCTACCTAGCTCCACGGAGACCACCAATTCTACCTCGTCCGATGGCACCCCGACCCCGACAAGCCCTGTTCCGGTCACGCCTACAACTTCAAGCACTACCATCTCGACCCCGGATTCTGGCAGCTCTACGGGCAGCGGCATTATTGATACCAGCCTTTTGCCCACGTTGACACCAACTCTCGTCATTCCTGGGAAAAATACTACCACCACGGGGGGAGAGACCAGCAGCCCAACTCCTACGCTGACTTCTACACCGCCTCCGACGCTGACTCCGACGCTGACTCCGACGCTTACGCCGACCATCTCTGTCAATGGCACTGAGACTGCGACCACAGGCACGACTCAGACTTCTAGCACAGTCCCGACCTCGAGCGATGGTAGCGTCATTACTCCGCCCTCTGTCGGCAATTCAACGGTGCCTGCTACCAC
Source organism: Cordyceps tenuipes (assembly GCA_025583755.1). Classification (NCBI taxonomy): domain Eukaryota; kingdom Fungi; phylum Ascomycota; class Sordariomycetes; order Hypocreales; family Cordycipitaceae; genus Cordyceps; species Cordyceps tenuipes. The sequence continues at coordinate 212,192 of JANZYN010000039.1, forward strand.
TACTTTGCTTGAGCCTACTAGCACCGCTGTCCAAACCACAGCTGTCCAGACCCCGCCTGTCGAGACTACCACGACTACCCCAACCACATACTCGACCGCGACTCAAACTGGTGTCACGAGTATTGCGACTGCCCCTGGCCCCGGTACCACCGACTTCCTGCCCACTACCTTGCTTGTGCAGCCGACCAGCTCCAGCTTCGGTGCGCCCACCACGAGTCGAACTGCCGCGACGGCGACAGCGTTGCCCTCCGACATTCCCCTTGTCATTGTTCCGTCCCAAGGCGACCAGCCTGCGCCCGAGGCCGCGCCCGAGGGCACTGTTCCAATTCAGATTGGTTTTCTAGAACCTCTCAACTACGACTTCGTCTCGAAAAACATTGCATCTTCGGCTCAAATCTTCCGTCTACTTGCTACCGCTCTTGCCTATGCCTGCGACCTTCCTTCGGACAAGGTTCGGGTCACGAAGCTTGTCCCCCTTGACACCACCGCGACTCTTGGCTATAATACCACACTAGCCAAGCTGAACTTCCCGAATAGTTCGTTCGACACCCTACAGCAAAACATCTGGTTTCAGAACTCGAAGCTGTACCACAACCCTTCGCTGCTGGTCTCCAACTTGACGGAACAAATCAACAAGAAAATTCCTCTTCTTGACACCGGCGACGATACGGGCGTCAAGAATGGCGGTAGTGGGACCAACAACAGCAATGACCCCTTTGGCAATGATGACCAGCCCACTCAGTCTCGTCAACAGCGTGCCCTTATGGCGGGCATTGGTTTAGCCGCCGTCGGCCTGGGCTTCATGTACGGCGCAGCCATGTTCATCGTCGCCCGTCGGTATAAGCGCAAGCGTCAGAATCACCGCCGTTCCAGCTCAATCACTTCTGTCAGCCGCTCTGAGGAGATGCGGTATGCTGGAAACGGCAGCCCTGCTATGATGGGTGGTGCTCTTCTCAGCGCAAATAACCGCGGCACGTACGGCGGTGAGAGCCAGAACAGCATGAACTCTGTTCGCACCGCTAACATTTCGGCGCCTGTCGCAACCGAGAACTCGCTCGGGTGGAACTAAGGCGTTGACGAGTTGTCGAGTGCACATCTCACCAGGCGCTGACGAACACCACTGTACAAAGACGACCGTTGTCTGGCGCCTGTTCATCTCCACGACGTTCATTTTATTTTTTAACCCTTCGATACCCCTGGAGCGAGCCGTGCGTGTCGCCGCGTCGGCTCTCTCCTTGGTGAGGATTTAGATCCGAGCCTCTGTACATGGCTGTTATGATGTTTGACAAGTACCGAAAGCGATTTTTATATTTCCAACGTCATTTACTCATCAGCGGTTCAAGCTTTTGGATATAGATTCTTTTTCATCCTTTATAAGCTGGGGCACTTGCTGCTCTTTGAGACTGGGAAGGATAATTTTCTGTTACGACACTATGCCCAGCTAGGTCATGCCTGGAGGAGCATGACTGTCGTTGACATTTACCTTTTTCTTTTATTTTATCTAGTGCAAAATATTTTCGAATGTCGCTTAGGAGAGATAGAGAGAAAGAGAGGAGGAAGAGTTGAACCTCGATTCTAAAGCCTACCATTTACATTAATGTATGTCACGTGCAGGTTAAAGCAATAGAATTTCTGACACTCTATTTTCCACGTTGGATGTTTGTGAATGCGGTGCGGGTGAGGAACAAGAGAGGAGGAGTTGAACTTCTACCGTCGGGACGTGAATGTCACCGAATCAAGAAAAGACGTAGAAAAACGGCTGATGCATCTACTTTTGGGCGTGACTACTGGTCAAGGGAGGGATCGAGCAGTCAGTGCGGCTCACAAAGACACGGTAGAGGAAGATATGGCTAACTGAGTGGACAAGAGAGGCGACCTTTTTAGTAGTTGCAGCGAACAGAGAGGAGAAAGAAAAAAGCCGCCGATACTGGCGAGCATGTATGTGGCCATCATGGTAACCTCTTTGGATGATGAGTAAGACGTCGTCTTACAGCCCCTTGTCCATTGCGGCGAATGATTGCCCAAGAGATTTGGTTGTTTGGAGAGAAAATGTTTGGAAATAGAAAGGAAGAGTCAAATTCTAGAGCGAAAGGGAGGGGAGCAAGGGAAGAAACCCCCCCCCCCCCCCTTCGGCTTGGGGACGGTGAGGTGGAAAGGCAGAGCGCATTGGCTGCATTGTTAGTGCGGCGATGCTGAGAAGATTTGACAATCTCCACTGGCCGATGGAGGGCGAAGCAAGCGCCGCACTGCCGGAGACTGGGCCTTGAAGGCTTTTGTCATTGAAAGTTTGGATGGGTGCTTAGGATGTGAGTTGCGTTGCTATTATCAATCGATTTGCTGTCGTGAACAGTATGTATTCTGTACTCTCCATCAAACGGCCTCGACGATAAAGATAAACTGTCGAATCCCGCGCCGGCGACACAGTAAAGTGTATGAATGAGCGGAGTTGAGATGGATTTCCGTAGGGGTTGGATGGGCAGCTCCGATCCAATCCTGTGAATAATAAGCTGGTAGGTACATGATGAAATGACCAAGAAAACTGCTGATAAATAATAAGGTGACGTGAGGGATTGCTGGATTACATAAGTCGCCTGTGATTGGCTAATTGAGCCTCCTCCTTCTGACTTGTCAGCATCAGCATCACCCCAACCACAACACAAGCACACAACTGTCCGTCTCTCACAGCTCGCTCAGAGAACGTAACTATGCATCGGCACAGCTCAAGCAAGCCTAACGCTAAATCATCACCCGGTTTTCTGGCCCCCGGTCCCCACATAGCCCAACCATGAGGCCGCCCCGAACAGGAAAGCGTTACGCTGGCGTTTTCTAGTCTACGGGCGTAACTACAATCATGCCTAGACGACCTTTATTAGTACTTTTTCCCCCTCGGACGCGGGAAAGTCGGCCACACTAAGATCTCACCTCCTTGTTCGACAGTGTGAGTTGGGACGACCTGCCTGCAGGACCATACATCCATCACACCTTTGGAGGGCAAGACAACCAAGTCCACTCATTGGCCAGCCCGCCTCTACGGAATTGAACGGCAAGGCGTTGATCAAAGTTCCCATTTACGATTCCGGCGCAGCCCTGCGTGATAGTCGACACAGCCTAGGCTTACCTACAGTCCCTGGCCTTTCAAATAGTCGACTTTCTGCTCCTCCTCGTCTCTCGTCAGACTGCTTTCATGCTCACTCACCCGGACGACAGACAGGACAGCACACAGCCTTTTCTCTCCTTTTCAATATCCCGCACCTAGAACAGCATCCAAGGCCACAAATTTCCTTCCTTGCACCGAAGCAGTCAGCGATCTATTTTACACCTCTCTCTATACGTATATACATCACACACACACCACCCACAACGCCCCACACACAATATGCCTGCCTCGGATCACGGCAGCGAGACCGAATGTCTCCCTTACACGGCCCCGGACGGTACCATACCCGGCAAGACGACGCTGGGCCGTGCCGAGGAGCTTGACGACCTGCTCTCGGCGGTGCGGGATCTGATTGTGCCTTACGTCAAGGCCGCTGACGACAATGCGGCCAAGAAGCACACGGGCCGCCTGCCCCGCGATGCCGCCGACCGGCCATACAACGTGCTGGTGGAGCCGTTGCCGCCGCGGGAGCTTGTCGAGCGCATGGACTTTTCCCTGCCCGTTGGCGAGGGTTCTGGACGAGATGGCTTACTGGACACAATCCAAGACTTGCTCAAGTATAGCGTCAACACGTGGGACCAGGGCTGGATGGACAAGTTGACGGCAAGTACAAACCCGGTCGGCGTCGTGTCCGAGATGGTGCTCGGCGTGCTCAACACCAACGTGCACGTGTACCACGTGTCGCCCGCCTTGACGGTTATCGAGAAGGCTACGGGCCGCGCTCTGGCGGGATACTTTGGATTTGACGGTCCGCACGCGGGAGGAGTGACGTGCCAGGGCGGCAGTGCCTCGAACCTGACGTCGCTCGTCATCGCCCGTAATGCTTTGTACCCGGACACGCGCGACAACGGTAGCGAGGGCTACAAGTTTGTCATCTTCACGAGCGAGGCGAGCCACTACTCTATCGAGAAGGCGGCTGTAGCGTGCGGCATGGGTGCAGCGAGCTGCATCGGTGTCCCCACGGACGCGCGGGGCCGGATGCGTGTCGACGCGCTGGAGCAGCTGGTGGTGGATGCCAAGGCGCGTGGATGCACGCCGCTGTATGTCAACGCGACGGCGGGCACGACCGTCATCGGTGCGTACGACCCGATTCGCGATATCAAAGCGGTCTGCGACAGACACGGCCTCTGGCTGCACGTCGACGGTGCCTGGGGCGGCTCTGTCGCTTTCTCCCGATCGCACCGGCACAAGCTGGACGGCTCGGCGCTCGCCGACTCGTTGACAATCAACCCGCAAAAGATGCTCAATGTGCCGATGACGTGCTCCTTCCTACTAACCAACGACTTGCGGCGCTTCCACGCGGCCAACTCGCTGCGCGCGGGCTATCTGTTTCACGACCCCGAGGGCGAGGAGGTCTGGGATCTCGCGGATCTGACCATGCAGTGCGGCCGCCGCGCGGACAGCCTGAAGATGGCGCTCGCGTGGATCTACTACGGTGCGGCGGGTTTCGAGCGCGGGGTGGACCACGCGTTCGCCATGGCGGCTCACCTGGCGGACCTGGTGGACAAGTCGCCGGACTTTGTGCTCGTCTCGGAGCGGCCGACGCCGTGCCTGCAGATCTGCTTCTACTACGCGCCGGGCGGGCGGCTGGCGGAGGACGCGGCGGAGAACACGCGACGCACGCGGGCGATGGCGGCGCGGATGGTGGCGAGGGGCTTCATGTTTGACTACGCGCCCGGGCCGAAGGGGCATTTCTTCCGGGTGGTGGCCAACTGCCAGACGCAGGTCGGGACAATGGATGGCATCTTTCGCGGGCTGTCTGAGGTGGGCAAGGAGGTTGCGTCGGAGTAGGCGGCAAAATGTGGAAGCAATGGCGAGCAAGGGAGGGGAGGTTTCTTCTGTCGAAGATGGCGACTGTTGCCCAAGGCATGAGTGGCATTTAGAGGTTGACAAGGACATTGCGCGTCTAGAAGAAGATTTGCATTTATTATTTTGATGCGGATTTGTATTTATTTAGTTTTGGCACATTATGGTTTCATACAATGAATTGCCTGTATATCATAATGTAGGTGTGGATTGGTGCTTTCTGATAGATGGTTGCAGGGAGATGTATGAATGAATGTTTTGTTGAAGGAGAAGCCATGACTAGTTGACAGTTAGAGTAGCTGTCCAGAAAACAGTGAGAGTAGACTATGGCAGCCCGTTGCTGGAATTGATGTTATCCATTTAATTATAGTTGTATTTCTTTTTATATTTACAGCTTCTAACTTGTCATCAGTCACTGCCCGGGGCCCAGACTTTGGGTAGATTCCCGGGCAAAGCACCGTCCACTCAGGCCCTGTCACTGAACTACCTAATCTTCCAGGTACATGTTACGAGCGGGTACCTGCCTGTGGGCAGTGGGCGGTTGGTTATTACTCCTACTAACCAGTTATAGGTAACTACCTACATACCTGTAACTAGTTTGCAGTTGACAAGCAAAACGTCCCCGAGGATGACTCCCCTTCTCAAGACGAAACCGAGCAGAGCGAGATTCAGCAGAAGCAAAAAAAAAAAAAAGTAAATAATAATAAGTGAAAAAAGTTCTGTCCTGTGGTCGGGCGGGCGGATCCTTGGCAGGTTTTGGGTAGGTAGTTAGTAAACGCCCGGGATAAACCACAACACCAGTATTTTGGCCAAAAACGCCCAGCCAAGAAGAGGAGGGGGGGGGGGAGGGGGCCACGAATCTATCGTGATTGGGCTGGGTCAAGACCTCAAGCATACCAGGTCCACTCCGTATTCATCGCTTTTCCCGTCATTGCGTGTCCGAGATCTCAACCCGACCCAGTTAAACGTCACTTGGAGTTGGTGAGGTTTTCTGGTAGCGCTTCCTTTCACCCAACACGGCTTAGTAGGGGGCAGTGAACAAACTCACCTGGGGGCTTTTATTGTGATGATGATGGGGATCAGCACCCAGCTCAGCCTCGTTGCCCAGCTTGAAAGGAAGCTTATCTTGACGTTGTCGGCTTGGCTCGGCTTGGCTCTCTTGTCTTTAAAATGGTCTCTGGACCCCCTTCCCGCGAATCATCGAATATCGAAGATCGAATATTATCACCATCTCGACAACCCCCCCCCGCGTTGGTGATTGATTGATTAATCCCCGCGTTGTGATTGATTGATTAAATCGACCACTTCCTTGGACCTTTTGTTTTCGACCAGTGCAAATCTACATCACGATCCATCACGATCCATCACGCCCCCCCGTCTTCATTTTGTCCTTGCCATAGCAATTCGCCCTTCCGGGCTGCCCCCCCCCCCCCCTCCCCAACCATGGACCTCTACCGCCAAATCTCCGCCCTGCGCAACAAGACG